>VXBZ01005300.1:113334-156165 GCA_013399135.1 Heliornis fulica | reverse complement strand
CCCCATAGACTTGTGGGCATCCAAATGGAGGAGCAGGTCAGTGACAGCCACTTCTTCAACTGCTGGGACTTCGTTCTGTGTCCTATCTCCATCTCCCAGCTCAGGGGCATGAAAACCTTGATGATGACCAGTCTGACGGTTGAAGACTGAGGCAAAGAAGACATTAAGTACCTCAGCCTTCTCCTCATCCTTAGTGGCCAAATTTCCTTCCGCATCCAACAAAGGAGGGAGATTTTCCTTGGCCCTCCTTTTGCTGCCTATATATCTATAAAAGACTTTTTTGTTATCCCTGACAGAGGTGGCCAGTTTAAGTTCTAGTTGGGCCTTCGTCTTTCTGATCTTCATCCTACATAACCTCACAGCGTCCCTGTAGTCTTCCTGGGTAGCCTTCCCCTTCTTCCAAAGGTGGTAGGTTCTCCTTTTCTTCCTAAGCTCCAGCCAAAGTTGTCTGCTCAGCCAGGCCGGTCTTCTCCCCATATTCTGATGCTTTGATTTCTAGACAGAATTTCTTGTAAGTCTGGAATCATTTGTTGAAGTCATATTTCCACAATATGAATATTTTGCTCACTATAACACTCAGATATCTTCAAATGTGATTGTTAGTATCTGTTTCTCAAAATTTTGTACACCTTTGAAAAATAAAGCAAATCCTTCAATTAACTGTATGGTTTCTTTTAAGATAACTGCAAATAAAAATGTGAAAGGAAATTCTGAGAGAGAAAAATTAAAGTGACCATGAATCCTATACCTCAAGTCCTTGTTTTTTTGAGAAAAAAAGGGCAGCAGAAAAGTGCTTAGTTTGAATTCACTTGAAAGCTCTAAAAGAAGAAAAAAAAATCTGTCTTCATCTTCTTAGCAGGTTGTACACATTGCAAAACTTATTTTTGTCACATATATGGGTAAAAGGGCCAAAAGCTGCTCTTTTTTTTTACCATGCCAACCCACCCCAAGCCATTACACCATTATAGTGCTGCTTGTCAGATTAACAGGCTGTTTCCTGCCTTTTCAGTCCAAGTTGGTGAATTCATTCTTTTCTTATCTATCATGGTATTGGTACTTTAAGGGTTTAAACGACAACCTATTTCATAGTCAGCATTTACCAAAAGATTTGTTCATCTGAATAAAAAATGGAGTTTGTAGGAAGACCTGGATTAACCAGGTCAGAACAAAGTTTGCTGGTGTCCTCTTTCTTACTGGGATGAATTTATGTAGCTGTTCTCCCTCACTGCCCTTTCTCCACGGTAGCTGATAAGACCACAGGTATACCAAAAGTTTTTCCCTGTGTCAGACATCTCTCAAAGAACAATCAATATATTTCATGGTGTGTTTAGCTCAGACAATGTTCAATTATTAGTGTGAAAAGGAGAAAGGTTTCAAGAATATGAAATGGTTTCTATGTCTAACAGAAGAATGGTAGACAATAAAACCTTCTGCCTGACACAGTTCCCTTCACTGTGTCCCTTGTGTCTTTCTTTTTTGGAACTAGGGTCCTTCTATGTGTGTTTGTTTACTTGCTGCTTTCTCTCCTGAATAGCAATTTGTCTCTTTAGTGTTTTAAAAACAATTAAATCTCGTGTCTTTTTGGTGGTTTTTTTTTTGTCATCAAGTTAACACTGTCGCATAATAATGGTGCTTGAAGAGTATGTAAACAGCACAACAATTGGATATGTGTTCAGCTCTATAATGGGAAAAACCGTCTCAGAAAAGGCTTTAGCTGTGTGCAGTTTAGGGAAAACAAAAGCATAGTGAGTTCACAAATTGCCTCTCTTGGAGGTCACAATAATGACAGACAAAATTCAAGGGATCCGTCTCTCGGATGATGACAATTAGAACACATGTACCAGTTGAATCACTGGTGTAATCCCTGGCACTGCACTGGTAGCTAAGATCTAAAGTTGAAAGAAAGGCCGACATTTTTCTTCTGAAGGAAATTGGAGCATCATTTCTCCTTCCCAGAGCAATGGTTTAACCGTGAAAATAAGTCCTTCTGAAGACTGTATCCTTATGCCTAGAAAATCTAGAATGCTTCAAATCTGCAAGTAAATGGAAATGTGGTACTTTAAATGTATGGAAAAGTCCCAAGTGTGCTACTACATATATATAAATATTTAGGTGGGTTTGTTTTTTTTGGGAGATTTTGGTTTGGATTTTTTGTTTGTTGGTTTTGGGGTTGTTTTGGTTGTTTTGTTGTGGATTTTTATCCATTTTGGTTTTAATCTGCACAAAAAAGCACTCAACAAATCTAACAGATAAATTCAATCATCGTCAGGACTTTTATAATCTGTTTGGTGTGTAATACACGTAGCAGCAAGCAAGGAAAGACTGCATATGTATTTGTCCTCTCCAGCACCATGAGCACATGCATTTCCAGTAACTGTGCTCTGTCACATAGGGTAGGTTACTCTGTGCTATCATGAGGGTGTAAACTGTGGTAATAGTTTTTTCCATCCATAAAAATGTTAAAAGATAAAAGAGACAGATAGAAGTTTAGAAGCAATTGGTTTTATAGAATAATACTGATCGTATTCTCAAAAAAGCCTTCCTTAAAAAGGAGAAGAAAGAGAATGATGGAGATCAAACCAGAACATAGAAGACTGAAGTGAAATGCAGAAATGAAAATATGGACCTCTAATTTGTGGCTTTAAAGCATGGAAGTCATAATTAGAGTACAAAGATAATTTGAATTCATGTTAACATTGTAAATCTCTGTCTTTGGACAGAAAACCTCTGTGCTTTCTGTAGATCTATATATTTTTTATTTTTTTATTTTTCTGTTGTGAGTTGATGAAACAAATAGGCAGAATTTTATATTATATACCATTTTAACAGTTCAAATAGACAAAAGATAAATGAAACAACTTACTGTATATTAGATTCATTGAGCCTAGTTAAGGTTGGTGGCTGTAGACTTGAACTAGACTTGAACTGCTATTTCATTACAGAAGAAAATATGGTCATGTGAGACTTTCTTTGACGTCATCTTTATTCCCAGTTACTGCTATCATTTTCTGTCACACTTAAAAAAACTAATCCATCAATTAAATTTTATTATTTAGCCAACTATTTCTTCCCCATCTAATGGGATATTTCTGTTTTATACCAAACTTCTGACTAGAAAAAATATATAATATGCAGCTTTTAGATTCACTTCACAACAAAGTGTTCTTATTCATCTCTTAATGACTCTCTCTTCTTGGTTTTTAGTGTACTTGCAGAAAGACAACATACACCTGTCAGCTCTTGTTTAGCTACGTCATAGGAAAGCAAATTACAAATATCTTTTCCTCCAAACCCGTTTTTCTGGCATGTTTAAAGGGTTTCACAAGCATGAGAGCCACAGTTGTACAACCAGTGCTACTTCCTTCCTGCTCAGCATGTCAGGTTGGAAAGTGAAAGATGTTGACCTTCAACATACTGTACTACAAGTGGCAAGGAAACAGTATGAGGCACAGGGGTCTTGCAGGCCAGATAGCTGCCATGACCCATTAAATTCCTATTCCTGGCCTGTGAAAGTCACCTTGGAGGCCACCTGGAGCATGGGATATTGGTCTTTCATGTTTTGACAGTCTTTTAATACTTTTGATATCTTTTTACTAGAGAAATTCAGTTGAATATTTTGCAATGACACTGAGAGTTACATAAATATATTAGCATACAGTTATAGAATGGCATGAGTTGGGATCTTAAAGATCATATAGCTCCAACCACACCAACCCTAACTTTCTCAGCTTGTCCTCATAGAAGAGGTGCTCCAGCTCTCTAATCATTTTTGTGGCCTTCCTTTGTACTTGCTTCTACAGGTCTATGTCCTTGTACCAGAGACCCCAGAGCTGGGTGCATCACTGCAAGTGGGGTCTCATGAGAGCTCAGTAGAAGGATAGAATCACCTCCCTTGACCTGCTGGTCAATTTAGCGTGGATTTATTGCATTGGTACTGTCTATTAATAATTATTAATAATTAATACTTATTAAATACTTCCCTGTGAAAATTGTCAAAACCAATATGGTAACTTCACTTTAAAAAACAAGTGACCATTTGTTTAAATACTTAATTTACAGTCAATAGTTCTATTGCAAATGTTACTTCTGTGCTGCAGGAATTCAATTAGGTTAAATTTTTTCTGTAAGGATTAAATGTTGCACTTTTAGTGATCATCCCATACCAAAACTGAATACCTTAGGCATGTGCCTTCGGGCATACAGGCCCAAAATGCCAGGGAATATACATTTTAATATAAGACAGTTTGAGGTACTTTCATTCATTCTTAAGTCTGGAATTTTCTGGACATTACAGCAATAACATGAGAGGGCACACAGTTTTATGAGCAACAAACTGTACAGAGAATAAGATGTACCTTGAAATATTGTTCTCAGTAGGTTGTCACTGTCCTTTAACCTAAGTGAAAAAGAATATTCTGATAACATAACTATGTCATTTCTAAAATGGCATTTTTTCTTCTGACACGTCGACATGTTAGTGCTGTATTTCTTCCTTTACCCTTTAAGTGCCCTTAGCTTAATTTAACCTTGAAAGTACTATTGGCATAGCAACTGTTTTAAAGAAAGCATCAAAGTTTCCAGTATTTCTGCAGTTTAAAGGTTAATTATTCACACTGCCAATTTCTGCAAGCAGCCAGGCTTTGTACACTCTTCTGGTGTAAAGCTGAAAAGTGCTGTTGGACGAGTATACACATTTTAAAATAAAACTTGTGAAGTCCCTCTTTTCCATTCAAACAGCCTTAACTGTCAGTTTAGCTAACCTTTGTTTGCCTGTCACTGTGTTCCCATGATTAAATGTGAAGATTATAATCATTAACCGTGCCGGGGGTTCACTGTGGGTGGAATTTTGATGGGTGGATGACATTCTGTTTATACTATGAAGTCAAAATCAGACTTCATCTCTTCCAGCTCAACACCCGGAGGTCTCTAGGTTAGCTACCAAGGCCTAGCTGCATTCATGTCACCTGACTTTAATATTAAATACTGCATCCATGGCAGATTGGAAAGTATTTCACTATACTCTTTAATCTCTGCCTTTCCTTTTAACTGGAATAATCTACTGGACATAAATGAACTTGATTTGACCTAGAGATGAACTGGAAAAAAAAAAAAGAATAATAATAATCAAAGGGGAGACAGAGAGAGAGAGAGAGAGAGGGAAAGTGGAAAATCTTTTTTAATGTAAAGAAAAAATAGAAATTGTATAGACTTTCAGTTATATTTAATTTTTTTTTCCTGTAGGTTAAAAACCATGTATTAAATTTTAATTTCCCTTTTGAGATCAGTTTTTAAACTCTTTTCATTCAATAATACAATTGATGGGACAAACAGTGAGGTTTTGCAAGTTCAGTTACCTTAAAAGCCAGCTCTTTGAAACACAATACTGATTTTGAAAATTATACTATAATTTTAATTAAAATTTCACTTCATTAATATCAAGTTATATTCAAAGATGTAGAGTGTCCTAGTATTTGAAATAACATCACATTGAGGGAAGACCAAAATCTGTTCTAGATATTGATAGAAACTGTATTAATAACGTATTTTAACCTGCTTATTATATGAAGTGATATCAATTTAGTAAAGCAACAGCATATATTTTGTTCATCTTTAAGTATCTTATTTATGACCTTGCTTAGTTAGACAGCAATGGTTTCACAGAAAATTGTTGAAATTTAACTTCACATAAATGATTAAAAGCTCTCTTACTCTTTGAGATCCAATAGTTTAATTGATTAACATTAAAAAAAATCATATTAGGAAAGAAAAAAAAGATAATGTATTGGTAGGTTCCTTGAGGTCCTTGCTAGCACACATCATCTTTTTCTCATTTCCTGTCAGGCATCACCATCAGATATATACATTTCTGAATAACACTGGGGTATGTACCTAGCTCCCTAAAGCTTTTGGATGTATCCTAAAATCTCAGTTATGTATTTTTCAGTGTGAAAATATTAAAGTGAAGAGAATTTGGGAAGAAATTTTGTCAGGTATCACAGGTATAGCTCAAATAGCAGATGGCATTTTCTGTCTTTAACAAGTGATCTTTAGAGGGCTAAAGGGCTTTTTCATCAGTGCTTGAACCTCTGATGAACTCTGATCTTGCCTTTAGCTATGCAGTCTCCTTCTCATCACCCTTAAACTCGTGGACTCAGTCAGAAGGGGGCTGTGCAGAAATAATTTCAAAGACCCTTTACTGATGTATACCAATAAATTTATGTAAGCTAAAGTAATTTAATAATATTATTCAAGTAAGTGAGTGAAATAAATAATTTCAGGAAACCTAAAAGACAAATCCTGGGTTTTGCTTTTTTTTTTTTTTCCCTTGAGATAAAATGTTTCTTTCTAAATGCCTTGAGACATCTGTGATTCCTTCCATGATTTCTCACACTTGAAATACTCTGCATTGGTGAAGTCATTACCCATACCTTGCCCAAATACATTTTGAAAATTCACTTCTATATTTTTTTTTTTTAACAAAATTACACAATTCACAAAAAAGCACATAATATTCCACAGACTTTTTAGCCTTTTGGGCAACATCTTAGAATATCCTCTATTTGAAAAAACAAAAAAACAAACAAACAAAACAAAACAACAAAAACCAAAAAACAATTGTGTGGAAAATATAATTCCTTTGTGTAGTATCATAGAAAAATCTAAAGATGTAGTACAAACTCAGTGCATAGAAATAAATAACTTAAATGGAACAGGGTACTCTTTTGGTATGTATCTATTGTGCATGTGTATGCATCAATTCTATCTAATATGGAATAAAATTTTCAGATATTATTAACAAATGCATATGGAATTTTTTTACTGAAACCCACATGCTGTCCCATATTGTAGCAAGGAATGCCTATTTTCTTATAAGCATCCATTATATAGAAATAATATGGTTCAAAACCAATGAAATATAAATCTCATCTGAAGAATTTATGGTGACTATTATCTGTTTTTATGAGGATGCATTACAGTAAATCTGTATCTTTGTGTATATATCAAAGCTGAGTGCTTCTAATGGAAAATGTCATCTAAAGGAAAAATAGAAGAAACCTGGTCAACCTTTTCCATTCAATTAAATGTAATGTTGTAATTATTTCTTCTGTTAATTGGACATAATTTGAAATATAGTGATTTCTAATAGATATAATGGTTGTAAAATGTTGACGGTTGGAGAATATCTCATTGACATAAAAAAGATTAAGGTAACAGTTTAGAGGCTGTTAAGCTATTAATGATAATAAGAAATGTGCAACTAGCAAAGGTTGAATACCATTTAGTTGTCTTCACAATGGATTTCCTTAAAGTAGATTGAAGGTAAAAAGGTTGCACTGAATTTGACTGCATGAATTTAGTATCAGGGATAGATACAGCTTAGTTGATACTTAATTATTTAAAAAGTTCATATAAATAATTACTGTTGAAATTGAAAACATGCACACATGGGAACCAGGATATAAATATATTTAGCATCAGAACACAGTTTTAAACTAGCAGTTGCAGGGTAAGCTCTTTCCCTTTTTCCTTTCCCCCTGCCCTTTCTCCATGAAGACATTGCAGTCCACTGATGCTGAAATAAAGTAAAAATGACACTATGAACCACCATAGTACTTGAAGCCTGATCCTGCTCTAATAAAAGTCAGTGAAAAGCATCTTAATGATCCCACTTAACTAACATTAGATGAAAACTCTTAAAAGAATTCTAGAAGTTGGGTGTATTGCCAGCCTGCTGAAAGAACAGATTATTGGCCAACATTATGAGCCCATGTATCTGGGTGACTTTTTTTGTTTATTTTAAAATCTAGTTCTTATTTTGACACTTTGATCAACTACATTGTAATAGAATAATGAAATTGCTGCAAAACACTGCAGCGTATAATGCTCCAGCCAAAAAATACGTATCAAATTATTCTGTCAGTTGCACATGCATGCATTGAAACTGTAGGAGTTGCAAGTGCAGCTGATTGCTAATGTGTTTCATGGATCAAAATAGATGCTTAAAAGAATGGAATCACTGAATAGAGTAAATTAAAATATAGCAAAATAACATTTTCAGAGTAATAGAACTTTTTGGCACTGGCTTGTCATAATAAATATTTGACCATGTGGTGAGAGTCTATTTGGAGTCTTACTTAGACCTTGGTTGAAGAGGTATGCACAAAGACTAGTCTTCACTTCTCACAGAAAAAGCCAAAGCAGTATAGATTAAAATTGATCCCCAGCAAATGATATTCAGTGTTTCAACTCAGCACAGGGGTTTATAATGAAAAAATCAGTCACCCTGTTGCAGAAGAGAAAGCAATGTCTCATAATTCAAATACAAGTTTAAAACCTTTTTTTGCACACAGATTTTGGTGAGAACTCTGTATTGAATATATGAAGAATGGATTTTTATAATCACTCTAGAACACGTACAAAATTTAACTTGTTGAAACTTGCATAATTCATCTGTTGTCTTCTGTTAACAATCTGTACATCTGTAAGAATAAGTTCTTGAAATGACAAGAAAAGGTTACCTTCATTGCAAGCAAATTATAACATTGAAAACCTGTTTGCTACATTTATTTTGTTAGTTGGAAATATATACTACATTTTGATACAAACGTTAGTTAACACTCTACTTCTGTGTGGCATTTCTTATCCAAGGTTATCCTGTCAATAGGTGAATTGCATATTTTCCTTGTGGAGAGAAGAAAATTATTTATTTACTGACAAAATTAAGTAAATGTGAAACTGTATTAGACTGATGAGAGTAGTTTTCTTTTCTGGATAAGAAGCTTTGGACAAATTGGCTTCAATCTGGCTTTCAGTAATATATAATTTTTATGCTGCCAACAGAACATCACTGCCAAGACAAAAATCACTTGATGTAATGGGTAAGGTAGCCATCAGAAAATAGACACATGAAGCAAATGACGAGAGAAAATGTAAAGAGAGGACAGAAAAGCTTGCAAATGATATGGAATAGTATGACGCTGTTGAGACAAAAGGGAGAAAAAAAATCCAGAAAAAGAAAAGGTAAATAAAAGAGATTTTTTTTAAAGTTTCCAAAGTGTATAATTTCATTTCTATTTACTGAATACCCAAAATTTGTTTTATGGATCTTTCTATTGTGAAAGTGCTCCCCAACTCCTCTTTATTTTGGACTGTCTTAAGATAATTTACTCATACTTGTCAGCAGCTTTTAGGGTTGAGATTAACATCCTGTAAAGTTATTAGTAAAAAGGAGGTGATTAACATAGATAGGAGAGAGAATAGCATAGCAGAGAGAATTTTCTGTTTGGCATATAGGAAGAACACCAAAGATTGGGACTGCTCAGAGCTTCCTTTCAAATTTGAAGTGCCTACAAAACACTTTGTTTTTTGAATCACATATCATTATTCAGTACTCAAAATCTGAACCCAGTCAAGTACAGGTTCTTTTTATAGTGGATATATGCAATGAAAATGAAATGATAGAAGGAATTCCAATCTCTAAATGCCTATGACCAGCTCAGTAAAAGCATTACATGATGCATTGTGGTGAATATGAAAGTCAGTAAACCTGAGAATGTATCAAACTAAATGAAACAAATATTTTTTCTAAGTACTAAACTCTAGGGTCATAGAATCTTTAAGATTGGAAAAGACCACTGAGATCATCCAGTCCAGCTATGTCATCCAGTTCAGCTATGTCAATCAAACCATATCCTGATGGGCCACATCTACATGTTTTTTTAACACCTCCAGGGATAGTGAATCCACCACCTCTCTCAGCAGATGTGGCATTTGGTCCACAGGCCCAGTGAGTGGACACCTGGGCTCCATCTTCCACCAGAAGATGTTTTCTGCAATATAACACAGATATATTTTATTATATAGCTTGTTCTAAGCTAGCTAACGTGAGTACCAGTGTCAATTAGACATGGCAGCAAAGTGTAATATATTTTATTTCTTGGATAGGTCTTGCAAAGACTCAGCAGCTGCAGTATTGACATGCTGTGATTTCTTGGAGGCTGAGCAGTCCTGGGCATCTTATCCAAACCAAAGCCTAGCAGGAATGAGAGGGTTTCAGATGGAAGACAGATTACTGAAAGTGACAAAAACTAATCATATAACCAGTCACTGGGATTTCTGAAGTTAATGGAGGCACAGACAGTGTGGTGCTTCCTACAATAATAAAAATTCTACATAAGGAAAATTACTGTTATTTACTCACTTTCACAGCCCTAGAACAAGTGGAACCATATAGAAAATTAGCCAATAGATCCAGAGACAGGAAATAGATCAAGAAACTCATTTCCAAATGCCATCAAGATTACTTAAAAGATTGATAATTAAATACAAAGCTTCTTTGTCTCTCCAGAGCAAGAAAAGGTATACAGTACCATGAGGTCTTTGAAATCAGCATTGCCTGGGTTCTGATCATTTGTTCAGGCTATCAAATGTTGCTAGTCCATGACCTTAATTAGCTAACACTTTTACTTTCTTATAAATGAAAATTATAAGTGATTACATATGTGATTGCAGTGTTTCTACAATGCAATGCATCTGTCTTTGAGTCTAGTGATAGAGAAAATCATGATCCTCTTCCTTTACAGCATTTGTCACTCAACCTCTTCTTTTATAGTCCTATAAATGATATTCTGATGTGGAGTCACTTACAAATAGTAAATAGATTGGGGAAAAAAAGGGTTCCTAGAGCAAAGGGAAAACAGAAATGTGTGTGGCTGGAGAGAGAAGGAAAAGCTTAGGCAGGCGGACAGGACCCTGAAACAATGGAATCATCAGTACTGCTTTACACTGCAGCCTAATTCAATGTGTCAGGCCATAATCAGCTCTGTTTCACAGTGCTTTGCTCCATAAAAGCAGATTTGTTTAACCACAGCCTCTATTTCAGCTTGAATGAGAATGAAGAATAACCAACGAAGCCAGGCATATCTCACGGGTTATATTATGGGCATAGAGTGAATCCATCATTTGCTGAAGAGGCAGAGAAAAAGTGACAGGCTCATTCATGCCTTAGAGTCATTTCTAGGCCTATTGAAAATTTTAATCTGTGCACTTTGGATGAACTTCCCCACTTCTTAATTTAGTACATGTAGCCATGTGGTAAAGTCTGCCTGCCTCAGATAGGACAGACTTGCTTCTCTAGGACATCAGCCCCTCCAAGCAGTTTTCTCCTATAGATTCAGTCTGGCTGCCTTGAACTTTACACAGATGCATAGGCTCCACTTACAGGAGGACTTTGGAGTTAATGAAATGCTGGAATCACATGTACGTGAAGAATAACATAACACCCTTCCAGCAATAAATTTAATTCAGCATTAAAGGTAGTGTACATTTTAAAAAAATAATATATATATATTAAAAATACAGAGCAGCATAGCTCTCCCCGTATAATACAAAAGCTGTTTAAATAAAATAAAATAAAATTTAAAAAAAAAACACAAAGACAATTTTTTAAAAAGTTGCAAATCAGCAAATTCAAGGAAATGGCTTATTTAGAAGGTGTATGAAGCTGTCAAATAAATGAAATTGTTATTGAAAATGGTGGCAGCTCAGATAAATGAGGTAAAAGCATTGGCTCATTTCTACTAAAAGACTTCACGATTGCCTTTCAGGGCTATAGATTTTGCTGCACTGTCTATTTGCTGGGCATGACAGACATTTTTGAAACTGGAGGTACTAAGGCACAATGTGTCGAAGCACTTGTCCTAAACTTGACAGTCCATATTAATAATATCAAGTTTGGAAAATGGCAGAATTTACAGTACTGACACACTCCCACCATTAGATTTTAACCTCTGAAAAAAAAATATTAAAAGTGCAAATGTAATTGTTTCATCTCCAAAGTGTTTTTTTAAATGAAGAATCATTCCTTTGTTTTCAAAACATTTTCACATAAAAATTCAGAGTAAATGCAATGTCTTTCATTTTATTGACATCACTGAGCAGCAATGTTTTCAAGATAGCTGCACTTCAGTGAAATATGTATTTTGTTGGGTCACAGGTTTATTGTGAACCTTGGGAAAGAGCAAATCTGTCTGGTGTTGGAATTCAAGAAGAAACAAAAATAGTTATATTTTGCAGCTGGTAGAACCTTGAAAAATGTGTGTGGCTTTGTTTTGCTTTGTGCTTTTGTGCCCAGGTTTGAAGCGAATGGCTTGCTAAGAGTTGGGTCTACATCGCTTCACTTTCCACCTGCTTCTGTCTAACCTTTCACTTCCAGACATTTGAATTGAAGATTAACAAGGCAAAGAGACAATTAAATAAATCTCAGGGCTGTGTATGTGTTAAGCAATGACAATCAGCCTTGTTCCTTTCAAACTTCAGATTTAAATGTAGAACAATGATATTTGAACATACTGTAAGCCAGATGAGTGTTTGTCTGATTAAAAGGCAAAAAGTTCAAGTGTGAGGACAAGCAGAGGCACCAGGGGATGAAATTATTGTAGTAAACTAAAATATTGCAAAATATGGCAAATATGGCAAAACACGCCCAGTGTCATAAATCTTATTTATCAACGGCTTTTTAAAAATGTGTTGCACACTGCAAGAGTTTGGGTATTAATTTTTAAGAGTGCTTCAGCTATTCTTTTTGGTTTTTTTAAAAAACAAAAGTAATAGGATTTAAGAGACACTGTCAGCCATCTTAATATAAGCAATATATTGAAGGCAAAATAAGACTTGTTTCTTGTGCACTCATAACCTATGTTGATTTTTCTTTTATAGAGTTTAAAGCTTATTTGTCACCTTTAGAGTTTACCCCACATAAAGTAGTTCATTGTCCAGAATTTGAGTTTTCTAGCAGTATTAATAAAATGCACCTGCCCTTGCACTCTCTCAATATTCTAAATTTTTCATAAAACAATAATGTTATGTCTGAATACTATATCCAGAAAAGGAAATTTATAGGGGAAAAAAAAGCAATAAAATAACATGTATAACAATATGAAGCAATGCACAGTCTTAGAAATGCAGTTGGACTAGGTCTTACAGGAAAATGTTACAGTGGAATCTCCTCTGATTAAGAAATGAGATTCTTACAGAATTCTTTATTTAAAAAAACCTTCTTAAAAATGGATAACTCATTTCATTTAAAAGTCCTTTCTGGAAACCACATATTTGTACATACATAGTAGTTAGCAATGGGAAAAATTTGGATTAGACAGATTTTCCCTGTTCCAGGCTTGTATCATGACCACAACTCTCCAGATGAGAAATAACTCAAGTTTGCCTCTCTGAAATTGTTCTCAAAATTCTGATGGCTTGATGTGCTTCAGCTGTGAATGCGTGTATCTCCAGCAGACTTCAAAATTGAGAACAATTACTGATGCTGAATTCTTGTTCTTATGTCTTCTTTTTTGACTTGCATTCAGCTGTGAATAGCTATGTATAATGAAGAAAAAAATAAGAAAAATAAACCTAAAATGGCTATTACCCTTTAGCATTGTGCATTGTCTGTTAATAATACTGGTTTCATGAATTATATTTTAGATATTCTGAAAATGGGAAACTACTCTAAACTTTATTATTAGATAAGCAGTGAATACCTATCTATTGAAAAAAGAACTGTTTTCTTTATATTTGTAAAAGAAATATAAACATAGTATTTTATAATATCTGTCATAATACACATAATATTTATATATGTATTGTTGTAGATCATTCTAATATTAAAATACCAGTTTGTTACTGTAATTCCGTTTGTGAAGCAATTCCCAGAAAGAAAACTTTTTATGGTCTTGTTGAGTTTTATAGTTTGACAGTTTTTTATTTCAATGAATCAGAATAATTTTGCTTTTCATATTTACACAGCTATCGGTCACTTAGATTTTGTATGATATAATTGTATTACTTCTTCATTTTTTATATACTTACCTCCCTTTGTGTTCGAAGTGGGGCTTTAGTTTTAACAGGAACGGATTAGTCAGAGGATTTTAATATGTGTCTGGAGATGAAATGGGGATTTTTTTTTTGTGAATCTCTTTTTCAGATCAGACCAGAGCAGATTATTATATTTTGACTCTTTGATTGTTGCACTAGGATTCAGTTAGAAGTGAGTATTCAAATTGCTGAGACCCTCAGATGAATTTTCCCAGTTTATCTTGAATTCAGCCAATTCAGGTCAGGTCTGAGTCTGAATCAAATTTCAGAAAAAAGGGTAGGCTTATATTTAATCTGTTATTAAAATAAATATCTGGAACCACCACCTCATCAAACTTCCTCATTGATTGAGAAATTGAATGGTTCTTACGATTTTCAGTGAATTACATATGTCTAAATGCAGTACAGATATCGAAAAATCAGTTCTATACCCATGGTTCCCACCTTTTATCTTTTAAATTCACAGTCCTGCTTGTGTGAAACCAAAAAGCATTTGTTGTCATTCAAGCTCTGGCAAAATTTGCACTTTCTAAGTGCAAATTAAAAATGGAATTTGGCTGAAATTTAAGTTACTAGTGTCTATAGGTGGAACACAAAACACACACACAACTTCTTGGAACAGGGCAAAGGAAATCAGTGGTCAAAAAAGCCACATGCAGCTTTTACCCAGAAGGCAAACATTTAGCACTTTCATCAGTTTCCTTTTATCTGTCGGCACCACTCAGCTCAGCCTTGGATCTGATGAGAGGGCACTGGTGTCATGACAGAGAATGTGAGCTAATGAAACTGTAAAGCTTTGGTTCAGCAGAGTAGAAAATTCCCATCTAGTGAGAAGAAACTGCAATCTGATCTGATTGAGATTTTAGCAGGCATCGCTATTATGTGCTTAAAGGTACCAGGATGTTTAAATTTGTGATCTTCTAAACATTAAGCACTTGATTACTATTTTCTTTTAGTTTACAGAGGTTTTTTAAACCAACCTTGTTCTAGACAACATTCTAATTCTTTTATATAGCATAGATCACTAATTTACAAAACTTTTAATTAAAGATGCCACAGAAATGAGACAAAACTCATTCCAAAGGAATAAAGGGTCAGAAAGGGAATCAGAATGCCTGATTATATGACCATGATAACAAAGGTTTATCACTACACAGAGCACATATTTGAAGTGTTAAATCTGGATGCGCATCAAATTTAGATTCTTATTTATGAGTACTTCTTTTGCATTAGCCTATCTCACTCAAAAAACTACTGTCCTACCTGACTGCCATATTAAATATTCCATAGATCAGTTTGGTTTTGTAGATATTTGTTATGAACTTCCCCATATCTGTTTAGAATTGCAGAAATCTTTTTGTTTAGAAAAAAAGTTTGCAAAGACTGGCCCGCAACAAGACTTGCTGCCTGCTGCTCTATGGTTAATCATAGATTTTTCCTAAAATAGTGACTTTCGTGAACAATGTGGGAGGAATTCATGTAACCTGACTTAGTCCTATAAAATGAGAAATTCAAATTACTTGTTCAAAGCTGTTTTTTTTTTTTAGACACTTTGCAGAGGTGTTTCGTTCCATTATCTCAGGATGCATGATAAGACTTTTTTAACAAAAGTCTTTCCATAGACTACTATGAAGGAAGCCCAAGCTGCCAATTTTCACGAACACCTAGCTTATGTTAAAGTTCAGTCCAATTAATGGAACATCTCTCTTTCTTCAAGGATTGTGCTGACTGCTCGTTTTCATTAGTTTGGCATTTTGCTGCCAGCTTACTTTGAACACTCTGAAGGAGGGGGAGAAGTAGTCGCTAGCATGCAAACACCAATAGGCGAGAGTTATACCTGATATACGTTGACCTGAGAAAAAGTCAGCAAGGCTGCAGCAGATCTGAAATCCAATGTATCTGCACAGAAAAAAATATAATAGTAATTCTCTTGGATGCTCTAAAAATAGAAATAGAATATTTATAAAATTTTAGTCATTTCAGTCACTCATAGTTTTCTATTTTACCAAAAAAGGGAACTCTTAGGATAAATTACTCCCTTGAGATGGCTGCCATTCCACGCATCATTACACAGGAAATGTGGGATTTCATAAAGCATGGATATTCTTGGCTAGCTTGATGCTAGTGCTAGTTCTTTGCAAACTTTTGACTGTCAGCATTCATTTTGGTTAGGAAGTATTTGGTGATCTTAGCTCTGCAACAAAATTCTCAAAGCTAATATTTTGGCTTTCAGCATATAAGATCTCTTCTAAGGATCTACCTTGCAGTGGTATTTCTAAGATGCCTTCTTAATAGCAGAACTTTCTTTTTAAGAAACAAGTCCTTACAGGCTCTGAGAAATAGTATTTTGATCCCATTTTGTGTAACAGCTTAATAATTAGATTAATAACCAGGTTAATATCAATTAGTCAGGGTTTCTATTTTATTTTCATTTTTGCTTTTCTTTGACAACTCAACAACATTTCACTGGAAGAAAGCTACAACAAGATTAACTTAAATGTTTTAGCAGTTCACAGGAATTAGAGGATGACGACATATAAATATTTTTACGTATATTTGAAATACTACTAACATGTCGTATTTCTTCTAAGGAAACTAGTATTCAGATACTCAAAACCTAAAAAATTTCATTGCCAATTACCACATCAATGATAATTTGTGACTGCTAATGTTTCCCACTAATGTTTCTGAGAACAAAAAATAACTGATAATCATTTTGAATGGGTTTCAAATGTTCAAAATAACTTGTGATTAATCATTTAGTGTTTCAAAAAAGTCTTAAGATTCACCGAAGGTTAAAATTAATCAAATGAGTAGTAGGATCTCAGTTAAGAAGTGTCTTAATAATTTTTTTTCAATACTTGTTACCCTTAGTAACATGATTGTGGCGGTATGTCCAGTCAACTATCTCGGTATAAAGCTCTCCTTTAAAACTTTACAGGCCCAAATGATTAATTTAAAACATTCAACCGCAAATAATGACAAAATCCTCTAGTGAGTTCAAGCTCTGGGTTATTTAGTATCATGTGATTCAAACAATAATACATGCAACGCTGCAGTGTCAACAGTGTGGCATCCATTAACACTGATGCAGATGTATTTTGACAGGTGATAGTGTGCTTGAACTTTTTTTCACAGTGTTTCTATAAATGTGCAAAGGAACCAAGCAGACAGACAAATGCTATTCTGTTTATACTACCTTTTTGCGTTCCTGTTCATTGCATATAATAGTGTATTCTGTTCCTTCACAGCTAATGTGAGGGATAGAAGGTCACCACCAAGGCCACCTTCTGAAAGAGATGGTCTATATTTTTTATCTTTTGTTCTACTCTTGGTAGATGGTTGACCTATTCCAACTTTCTGTCTGACAATAAAAATCCCATCTGTTTTTTTTTTTTTTTGTTTGTTTGTCTATTTTAAATANTTATTAAAAAAAAAAAAAGGAGGGCAGATAAAGTTCATTTTATGCCAGTGGCAGAGTAAGCATTCATTTCCTTATCCCTTTAATAATGTCAACATGCTTCTGTGGGTGCATAATCTGGACACAGACATTACCCATTTACATACTTTTCATACAGTACATCAGTTTCAAAAGTATTAAAAAAAAATAATAAAAAAAAAATATTATCCAAACAAAGCCTCTAAAAAAGCAGTGGCCAGCAGAGACTTGGGCTCTAAGGAATTCAGAGGGATTGTGTCTGAGACAAGTGACAGAGAGCAGAGTAAATGCTGTTTGATGCAAATCCACTGCAGCTTGACACAGTGTGGCAGACAGAAAAACCTCTCTGAAAAACTGAAGTGCTGTGAGGTGCAGTTAGCTATGTCTCCATAGAGTATCCGTGTAGGGTAATATCCTTCACCAGTGCAGCCAGATTGGCTAAAATGCCCTACTTCACTGAATATGTAAGGTCCTCCCTTCTGCTTCCAGCTTGGAAAAGGTGTTTAATGCCTCAAGGAAGTTCCCGATTGAGCAAAATCACTGCTATGTCTTCCATATAAGTTCGTGTGACTACATGCATGAACTTTCTTCAGATACACAATGATTATATCTTAATTGGCAAATAATTGTTACATATACTGATTGCAAATATTTAGCCCTTGCTGTCAGAAGAAGCAGTTACTAGGACTGGCATTTGTTCCACGGAACATGTCCATTATACAGCCTTGTTTCCAAAGAAACTCCTCTAAAACCTGTGATACTCACATTGGGTACTGAGGTGTTCTGCTATTACTATGTCATGTCAGTTAATGGTGATCATGCTTTCCTCCAGTCCATCAAAATAGAATGCACAGTGAAAAAAATGGCGTGTTACACTGCTTTTGTCACACAGCATACACTTATACTCACCCGGAAAGGCTTACTGACTTTTTAAAACTTAATTCACTGCAATTTGTACACAGAAAACTACTTTCACAGGTATAATTGGCAA
Organism: Heliornis fulica; assembly: GCA_013399135.1. NCBI lineage: Eukaryota > Metazoa > Chordata > Aves > Gruiformes > Heliornithidae > Heliornis > Heliornis fulica. The sequence goes on along the minus strand of VXBZ01005300.1, from coordinate 137,863 downwards.
AACGTGTGTGCTTTTTCTCCCCTTCCAACCCTGAGTGATACCTTACCCGATACTTAATCCCCCTGACAAAAGTGAGTGCTTCGTGCGAGTAAATGGTATTCAAAGTGTAGCTGCAAAAACTAGGTTAAAGTGTGAAGAGCGTTGTGTGTTATAATGATATGTTTTACAATCAATAGGTATTTAAACTGACAGCTTCTTTTGTGGTGTGAAATTCTGTTTTATTCAGCTCAAAGTCCAAAGACTATTGATTCATATCAATAAGGTACAAGCTGTGGTGATTATTCTCTCCTTGGTGTCTATCTGTAACTTACTCTGTGATTAACAGGTACTTTTAAAGTACATCACAAATGAAAACTGTAGTTTTCTCTAAAGTTTTTTTTTTCAGAAAGTGTTGTAGACTCTTATTTCTTTCACCACCTTTGTAACTGCTGCTGAATACAGTGAACTGCTAGTAAACTCATCAGAAAAAATATTATGCATTTAAAATCAAATGCACAAGATCTCTCTATATAATACAAAATCTCTCTATGATGTCACTGAACACTAAGAAGTCATTTTGGGGAAATTTGGTGTATTTTTTAAAGATTAAAACGTGCATATTTTAATTCACAACATACTTTAGTCCAGTATAAAGATTAGGTTCATATCTGAAATTTCTCAGACTATTACTCAGATTTTTGTTAATGCACCATAATTACTATGACCTACCAAAAGAGACACAAAATATTATGTACTCTGTGTACTGCTGTTCCACATGATAAAAACTTTGGCACTTGCTAGATTCTGCCTGTGCTCATCCTCATACAAACAAAAAAGAAATCTCCACTGTAAAATGCAATCTATTGCATTTTACAGTGGAGATTTCTTTTGCATTTTAAATGTAAAATCTATTGGTTTGGTTTCTGTTCTTTTCCATAGAACAGTTTCTATGGGAGCTCATACACAGTTCCTGCTGCAGTTAATTGTATATTGTTCCAATGCTCAAAATGTAAATACTAGAAATGAAAAAAAACCCACAACCTTCTATTGAGGAATATTACCCACAATAGGTGCCCCACATAGTTCCAGAAAACTGCTTGGCTGGAATATAGAAGCTAACTAACTCTTTTAAAAAATAATAATTTCTTAAACACTGTATTTGAAAATATAGGATTTTCCCAAATATTATTTTTCATATGTTCTTATAGATCTTTATTCAACAAAGGACCTAATAATAGACTTTAGTACTCTGCTGAACAGGAGCAAACTTAATTGTATGTGTAATTATGTACTGAATTTGAACTGTAAGGAAAAGGTATCTCCTACTGCCTTGAAACCCTTCCGAGATGTTATTTGGTTTTGATGTGATGTGTATGTTTCTGTTGGTATGTTAGTGAAATTACAGTAATAAACTCTTTTGGCTAATGGAGCAGGACAGTGTAGCAGTTACCCAAAAAGACCAGTATTTCTTCTCTTTTTCTGAGCACTTAAATATAATGGAAAATATTTAGGAAAATTTTATGACCTAAGGTCCAAGCAGTCACATGAAGGTTTTTTACAAAAAAATATTTTAGTTTGTTGTGTTTTGGGTTTTTTAAAAAGTGATACTCAAAATTAATCCACATAAGAACTGGGGAAGTAGGAACCAATGTAACCAAAATCACTGCTACCACTGAATTTTCTGAAGTCTTTTAAAAAGACAAAACCTTACTTTATGGAATACAGACACTGATTTATTGAAGGTCATTGTTGAGGTGGTATTGAGCTGCTGCTCCTTGGATGTACATTTAAGGTATTTGGGCTGTTTCGTTGCAAACATTGTCAGAACATTAAAATACTAGATATAAACAAATTCTGTGTTCTATTAATATTAGCAATCAAATGTCAAAGCATTTTTCACTCCCTTAATGTATTTTTCAAGCTAGGGCCTTCCTGAAATGAATATGTAGATAAGGATGATTTTAGGTAATTCACAAAATTTTAATTATTCTCATATTTTCTGTCTCAAAGAACAAAAGGAAAAAAAAATAAAGAGAAATGAAAGCGAAACCGAACAGCATGAACATGAAAATAGCCTTTCTACCATTTTAAAAAAACTCAACCTTTCTATGCTCCATGTAACAGGATGAAGACATTTCGGGCTTCCCACTCCCAGCTCACAGCTATGTAAACGCCAGATAAACAGTCTGCCTCTGAATGACCACAGCCCTGTGTCAGTGAAAGTTTCATGCATGCCTTCTCATGTTATTTAGCATCTGACACACCATGTCAAGCTATACTTCTTGTATTGCAATACGGGTTGACATGATGCACCACGCCACTCCACACACCTATACACAGGACAAGTGCGTGACCAGAAGTCAGGAGTGGGAGGATACTTCTTACTGTAAGGACGTTAGAAACAAAGGAAAAGAAAAATTAAAACTCATCGGAAGGAATGAGTTCATGTTGCAACACACCAGTCTGAATCGTGTCAAATGGCTCTTAGAACACCCCAGCCCCAAAAAGGCAAAACTGTGTCTTGTTATCTGAGCTAGCAGATGCAAGTGCATTTTATTATGTCTCTTTGCATTAGGAAGCAGCCATTAAATAAAAGAAAAGCTTTCTGAAGCACCCTAGAGGGAATATACAAGGAAGTGTGCTTCAAATGCCCTCTGTGCTGTATTACTGCAGAGCTTGTTTCATACACAGTAACTCTTCTGCTTTCACATTCCCTGCAAGTGACACTGCAGCTGAAATGATTTAATGCCAAATTATTCGGTTCTGAAATAATAGACAGTATCCTTGTTCCCTAATGATAACATCATTGCCTGCAACAGATTCTTTACGACATATTAAACAGCAGAAGTACCCTACACAGCTGTCAGCCGTTGTTTTCTGGGTAGGTAACAATTATGGATTCTTAAGGTACATACAGTAGAAAGAAATAAAGCAAGCCACTAAATTATGAAAAATAAAACTCAACCGTTCTTGTATTATCTTATTTTTCAGAGTAGGTCACTGAGCACTGGAAATAAAACCTAATTACTCCCAGTTGAAAAGTTCAATGTCACTATTATTGTATGACCTAGTTTCTGAAGCTCTGAAATTTTTGGCTGAGTTGATAGTGGTTGAATGTATTTTTTCACTGTACAGGAGGCCCTCTAGATAATTTTAATATGCAAAAAATATGAATATTTGCTTAAATAAATTGATACTATTATTAGATGAATTTATGGAAAATGTAGGTGAAGCATGACAACCAACAGAGTAGCACAATTACATAGGGCTGGATTATGTATTTATGATTAGAATCAGATGCAAATTATGCTGTATAAATAACATAAAAGAGAAATAATATCTTTCAGGAGTTATGCTGATTATTAAAATGAAGTAAATATAGCACTCACCATTAATTTCATAATAGGTATTTATGGACTTTGTATTCAACATTCTTTATCTAATGACATTATTAATTTAAAATCTGATCCGTGCATGACTATTTCCACTGCCCATTAGTTTTGTTTAGAAGCGAAGACATGTCATTGTGTGAAAAATGGGAGTTATTAGGAGTTTTCTGGACCTCTCCTGATGGAAGCTATGAAATTAAATCAAGTAACTGGCTGCTTTTCAATTTATTTTGCCCAGTGTCTTGACTGAAAAAAGAGAATCTAAATATTTAAGTGTTTTTACACAGAGATGGTCTTTGACACAGTAAACTTAGTACATTATCCTCAGATATCTTAAACAGTCTAAATATGAGCAAGTGGCAGACTAAAATTTCTTTAAAAGTTGGGTCCTTTCGTGTGGCCAGTATAGATGATGTGTAAGATAACAGTAGTTGTGTAAATAAGTGAATACTGAGTTCTTAAAATAGAAAGTTTAAAATTTATTTGTCTACTCTGCTGTAGAAAATACATTTAAATTATTATGATGTGTGAAAGTGCAGAAGAGTGTGTTAATTATCTTCATAGTCTCAGGTACCAAAATAAATTACTATGAATGTTGCTGAATGAAGCAGTTGAATGAATGAGGTTCACGTTGCATAGAGAGTAACATTAAAATAATACTTTGTAAAAGACCTATGTGAATACACCTTTTTGTTTTGTTTATTGTATGAATGTAAATGAATTTCCTTTCAAATTTACATAAACCTCCTGCATATACCCATGGCAGACATTGAACTTGATTAAGCTTGAAATAAATTTTAAGGATAAACATTTCATCCAGAAGATTACTTAAAACCTACTTTTTTATGTGTTCATTATTTGAGACAAAATATAGGTGATAACATCAAATGTTAGTAGTGAAGATCTAACCAATGTAATGTGTTAAAAATGTGATTGATGTCATATTCATAAAGTAAGCCTTTCTACAATTAATACTAATCTCTATGAGCTCTGCTTTTTAGATAATATATATGCTATAATACTCTTAGAAGAGAAAAATGTCCTCATATCCTGAGGAGCATTGAAAGAAGTGTGACCTGCTGGTCAAAAAAGGTGATTCTCCTTCTCTACTCTGCTTTGGTGAGACCCCACCTGGAGTACCGCAACCAGTTCTGGGCTCTCCAATACAAGGAAGACATGGACCCATCAGAGTGAGTCCAGAGTAGGGTCACAAAAGTGATTTGAGTGGTGGAACACCTCTTTCACAAGCTGAGTTCTTTTTTAAGATGAGGGTGGTGAGGTACTGGAACAAGTTGTCTAGAGAAGTTGTGGATGTTCTATCCCTGCCAATGTTTGAGGCCAGGTTGGATGGGGCTTTGAGCAACCTAGTCAAGTGGAAGCTGTGCTTGCCCATGGCAAGGGGATTGTACTAGATGATCTTTAAAGATCCTTCCAACACAAACCATTCCATGATCTATGATTTTTCTGCTTGGAACTAACAGTGACTTTTTTTGTCAGAAAATATTTACAGCAACAGAGAAGAGTTACAAAACCAACAAATTATAGAATATTTCTTATCACAGATTTGTGTTCCTGAGGTTTTTGACTGGGAGACGGGAAATGGTTATATGTGAGAAAATGAGGAATAACCAGTGACCAATGACTAATGTAGTCCTATTTTTTAAAAAATAAAAAAAGAGAATTTTGAATGCTTTCAAAAATGAAACTTTATTTTAGTAATTATATTACTATAACAAATTATTACAAAATATGAAACTGTATAATACAACAAAATATAAAATGTGCCAACATGATTCACTGAAGCCATGGGCAGAGACATCTTTCACTAGATCAGGTTACTCAAAGTATATCTGAGATGACCTTAAATACGTCCAAAGATGGGGCATAACTTACTTGTCATCAATAAAGAAGTTTATTATAATCTGTAAAGTTAATTTTGACTTAAGTATGTTGTCCTTGGTAAATGTATTACTTCAGGGCAAAACATTTTCATTTTGCAAAAATGATGTTTTACTGAGAACAAAGTCAAAGAAGCATATTTTGTCTTGTATTCATAAAATTAGATAAAAAGTGTTTGAATTTAATATACCCTCAACTCCTTCATGATTTGTGGAAAAAAATATTTAACTTGTTAAGGATTTTTGTGAAGACCATAGATTATAATCTTAATAAACTACAGAACTTGAAAACAGACTCCTAAATATGATTTCAGTGTTATCAGTTATCTCTGTTTTAATCTAACATTTTTCTTATCGTGGGTTGTTTCCCATGATCACCTAAATTGGGTCTTCGTTCCAGTCATATTAAAATGAAGTGGGAAAAAGGGAGAACAAAAAGTATCACAATAACTCTCTTATTGAACAAGTATGTTCAGCAGTTGGAAGATTTCCCTCTTCAGGTGCTATCCATCAAGAAATTTTCAAATTATTGAACAAAGTTTTATTTCAAGTTTCATATCTAAGTCGTATGTAATATGCAACTAAGGCACTGCTGGAACTAACTGTAGAGCTACAACGATCACTGTACTAATAATGGGATGGCATATTCTGTCCATTGAAGCTAATACGAACACAATAAAACAGTTTATAATGAATAACTTTGTAGCTCTGTGTTAAAAAAAAAATCATTTCTTGTAATTTAAGCACATAATCTGTTGCACTCTTTTCTATTTTTATAAAGAAAAAAAATACATTGCAGCCTACTAACTGCTAGCCAGATTTGTAGCAGAATTTAACGCTCATAAACAGGCAATAAAAAAAGCTAAGTAGACAAACATACATGAAGTATTAATTTTTTAATTAATAAAAAGGGCATCATTATATAAATGTTCAAAATTCTGTTGAGTATCTTATTATAAGGCTACTGTTTCCTTTCCAAACTCGATGTGTGTACATGTGCTGCCCCCTTTAGCAGTGTTAGAAGCCACATGAGGTTTCAGCTCTAGGCTGAAACCTGTCTTTGAATCATCTGAAACAAGTCTACAGACACTCCCATTAAACCACAGAAATACCCCAAATAACTGCTTGAAGGTAGACTGTGAAAGCTTCAATATATTTTTCATTCATTTTATACAGAATGTTGTCAATAGTGTTCCAATCAAATCTGAGTGACATTTATGTATGGTACCAAATGTCCACTACAAAAACTCTACAAGATTTCACTTTGATTCTATGACTGAAAATTAACAATTCTTCCCTCTCTTTTCTCCTCTTCTGTTTCTGGGCAGATGTTAGACTCTCTGTAAAGAAGCTTTCATATAGGCACATGTGACTACTGTTTTTGCAATAAGTAAGTGCATTTTTGTAGAAATTTTTTATACTTAGAAAAAATGGGTATCACTGGAGTCATACATCACAACCCAACAAATTAATTTTTCTGTGACAAAGTCTGACTAGAAATTGACTATGACTGATAGCAAGGTGGACTTATTTTTCTGTAAGACAAAGTGTGCATTTTAATAAAGAAAGTAATATTAAGAAAATTATTTGTGTTTTTGACTTGATCTTTCTATTGAAAATGTTAGGATGCTATCTATTAGAAATTGGTATAGTAGGCAACAACTCTTATTTTATATCAGAAAATAATGGTGGGTTTTCATTATAGGATCCACAAAATATTAAAGAGTAAAATCTGTAGCATGCACTAATTATGATATTGGGACAAGAGGTAAGAAATGTTAATGAAAAGTCTCTTGAAATACATACTACAATAAATTTGTGGAAATTAGAAAAGAAAAAGTAGTTACATGAGTTCCTCCATTTTCTCGAAGCCAAATAGATGAAAGTTGAAAGGAGGATAATTAAAATGTGGTTTTATTCAAGCACTGCTGCAAGGTAGATCGCTCCTGTCTGCATTTTTATACAATTTACTGCGAAAAGACATGGGGTAGTATACCACATAGTTCTGTTGATTTCCTCTTTGTAGCAGTCTTTGGGTAGTTTTTTGTTTTGGGTTTTTTTTTGGTTTGTTGTTTTGGGGTTTTGTTTGTTTGTTTGATAGTTTTGTTGGTTGGTTGGTTTTTTAATTGTTTCATCATTTTGGTTTCCATTTGAAATATGGTTTCCCAAAAAAATTCTATCCAGAAGTCATTGAATCAGCCTTGGCAATGGAAAGTTTTCTTCAGATCCAGGTCCGAAGAATGTCCTAATTGATCTTGTTGACTGAATATCAGAGTAGACATAGATATGTTCCATAGGCTTTTCCTATGGACTGTCTTAATTTGCAAAGCAGATTGTGCTTGCTCATCAGTTTAATTTCTTAAATCATTTAAATACTAGATGTTGTAATATTAAGATTAACTTGAAAAGGCAAAATCTATGCAACTAAGAAGTTGACATAAAAAGAAAAAGAAGAAAGAATTGAATTGGAAATTCTTGACCTGGATTTTCATTTAAGGATGCATTTCAATCTCATGTACCGTTTGAATGCATATTATGCCATTAATTTTGTTTTATAATGTTTTAAAGAAGACTTAAAGGAAAAATATGAAACTATTGTGATCAATTTTCCAGGGAAGAAAAAGTTAATTTTGAACATTTTTTCATTATTGTGAAAGTGTCTGATTTTTTATATTTTTTTCCATTTCACTTAATAGAAATGAAAGTTTAGGTAGAAAGTTTTCATACCAGATTCTAACATACATAAAGAGAAAATAAGTAATACTTTACATAGAATGTTCATATTTTTTTCCTGGATATTTTCTTGAATATTGATAACTCACTGTTGAATTTTTAAATGTAAAAGATTTCATTAGTTATTTTTAATTAAATATCATGGTTGCATGTTTTTGGCAAAAAATAATAAAGTCCCGTTGTATATCAAGGGAACTGTATTGTCTCCTAAAAATGATGGTAGGTGAAGCTGAAATGTGAAAATTCTAGCCGTAAATTTCCAGAAAATCAAACTGAGTCTGTTGAGAATATAGAACTAGAAGAAGAAAAAAAAAAAAAACACATTATAGTTTCACACTCCCATTGACAGCTTGTTAGACCTTTTTTATTTTGCAATATTTTTCCTTAAAGAGAAAATGGTTAATTTTAAAATAAAAGGCAATAAAAAAACTATAAACTGTATAAACAAAGTTCTAATTCTTCTAAAATTTAATAATCATGAAAAAAATTGAATGGGAGATGTTTTCAAAACTTTTTCTTGCTTGGTTTATAGTTCTAGCTTTCTATTTATCCTTTCTTGTCTGTCCCAGTGGGATATCAGGATGACCCTGATCTGTGCTTATGTTCCTTATACTCTAAGGTAGAGACATCAATTTTTTGGTAAGACAAACAACTTGCATCTGCTTCAGTATAAACAAAATGTTTATACATTTGTACCTGTAACATTCTGGGCTAAAACCTACCATTTTGTGGCAGCCAGCATTTGTATGTGTATTATTTTGCTAATTCCTCTTTGCCATGAAGTATCGTTGTTTTGATTTGGTATTGTTTTCTCCATTACAGCATTTAAATACTTTTTTGTCTCAAGGACTTTGACACTCCTCTGATAGAGAAAGACTTTTCTAAGGAATGTCCTCATTTAGCATGCAGCGTTGTGCTTATGACATTTAAAGGTTTAAGAAGTCATTCCCATATGCAAAAGGAGAAATCACCATACTTCAAGCAAATGGAAATCTTGCTGCTAGCTTCTCAAGGGACTGCTGCACCTAATGAGCAATCTTAGATTGCTCCCAGTGTAGACCTGGAGATGTGAGCAGGGACATGCAAGTCCTTTAGTGCCATCAGGTCCAGGCACTAGGTACAAGGTGGCTGTCTGCCTTTGACTCATTTTCACTAGGGATTTTGTTATTTTGTGAAAGAGCAGGTGAGGTGAAGCAAAACAAGAACCCAAATAGAGTCACACCTGTTGAGATGAAGCCCTCAAGGTAGAAGAGGAAAAACTCTGCAATGAGGAGTTATAAAACTAAATGGCATCAAAATGGTATAAACCATAAACTAAAGGGTCAGCTGCTCCAAGGATCAGTAGTGTCTGATCTGCCCCCAACAGACTGGAAACTACTTGGTTTGCTCACAGGTTATTTGCATCAGGTGTAATTGTGTGTATTAACCAATGAATAGCTGCTTTATATGCCTGAACAGTGCATATCATGCTCATGGGGTCTTGGTCTGCATATTAAAAGAAACTGAAACAAGAGTGATGTAGAGATAAAAAATTATTTTATGTACAAAACTGGTCACATGTTGTGCATTAAACATACTTTGGATGTGGCAATGCTTTATATCTCTGTTTCAATGAGTCACTGAGCTTCTCACTGAAGTTAGACCCTGTGTGTTGTCCTTATCAAAGTATACCTCATCCTTATCAAAGTATACCTCACTGGAGTACTCTGACCTCTACTTTTGTAGGCAGAACTTTAAAGGTAGGTAGGTATGAAGCTATAATAACAAATTAAATACAGAAATGTTTTTCCAAAATAGAAAACTACTTTGAACACAATGAATGGTTTAAGTTATATGTTGTTTGGGTGTTAGATAGAATTCACCAGAAGGATTTGTCACATTAGCCTGAGAGAGCAGAAGGTAAGGTTTCCCTCAGATGAAGATATATAAGTTCTAAATATTAATTAGTGACATTGCAGACTTATGTGACAACACATATCTACTTGCAATTGAGCTATATTTGGCCAAGTCTTCACTTTCAACATCCATTATCCACAACTGCGGGCAAACAATTAATCTTTGAAAACAGTATCTTCTTATCATGTCTAGTGGCAAAATATACCACTTCTATATGCAGTATCTGCACTTCCAGAAACACATTGAAATGATAAAATGGCTTTATCATCAGAGCTTTTTGAGGATTTAGAGATTGATTTCTGAAGATAGACATCTCAATTCTAAGACAGGAAAAACTACAAGTTGCTTGTTCAGTGTAGTTGCAGAAATTTGAAGGCTGAAACAGTGATGTCTGAACTAAAACAGTAATAAATCCCTAGACTTTTTTTTTGTTGTTGTTAATATATTTCTTATTTATAGATACAAAGATGTGATTTTCTTAGTTGAATTTAAATGGTCACAGTTTAAAAGGCTTCCAGATAATAGTTATCAGGAAAGTTAGGTAACGAGAATGGTAGTTTTGAATTGTAAACAGATATGGATGCTGAAACAAAGAATCTTCAAAGATATGGATGCTGAAAAAAAGACTCTTCTTTTTTTCTCTCTCTGTTTATTTTCCCTATTTTTGGTTTATTTGGAATCCTTCAGACATCCGTTGGTACTGATACGCAATTCATTTGGAATACATATATTATCAGAAAAAAAACAATTTAGGAGGTGTATACAATATCTAGATATCTGAGAGATGGGAAAGAAGACATAAAAGCAGCTAATGGTTTGACCACTATGTTTAACTCTACTGAAGTCATAGTTCTGAAGTCACAGTGGAGTTCTGTGCTGGCAAAAACTATCGTGAGGGCACAGATTTGATCTCCACAAATACACAGCACACTTAACTAAACAGCTTTTCATACTGAATCACTGTGATTAAAATAGCAAACATTTTTTAAAATTGCTTATTAAACTGACTGTGTGGATTTTTTCAAAGGAAAATAGATAAAAAGGCTTAGCCTTCACTAGATTAAGGGCTAATATCACTTGTCATGGCTTAATCTCCTAAATTCCTTCTATGGCCAATAAAAGATGATTTACAGCTCTTAAACTTAGTCCTTTCTTTTGAATATGGCTTTGAAGGAGCCTCTGTTGACTAAAATGAAGCTAGTACCAGGCTTTGAAATACCACCTCAAAGTATGTGTTTCATCAGAATTTTGACTTATGTCCTTTTTGTTGAAGAGAGTTTTGAGAAAATCTAGAAAATGGCCTATTAGAAATCCATACTATAAGCTGAGCTCAGCTTTTGTTTTGGTTCTATTCCAGGTCGTAACAGCTTTTATTCTATTGACTTTTCCTAATTAGTTTTGGCTTGATCTTATACACATTGGAGGCCATGTTGGTATTAATACTTAACATCTTCCAGCACTGATGGTAGTCATTCTGTTAGCGCAGGCTGGGAAGGCATGGCTGCCAATGTTCAAATACCAGTACAAGCAAGTCCCATTGTATTGGAGTTCGATGATATGAGGACAGAAGTTCCATCACCTAGACGTTCTGTCCTGTTCGGTATATCTGTTGGGAGTAAGAAACTAAAAATGCTTTGATAAATCTCAATGGTGAAAAAATGTCTAACTTCAGGAGTTGTGTGAAACAGGAACTCCTTATATTTTATTAATAACGAATAAAAAGTTACAAATATCAGCATACCAGACTCAGGGGGCAGAAGCTATTGTTAGAATTTTTTTTTTTTTTTAATTAAATCCAGTAGAACAAAACAAATTGTCTCAAACAACACATTTTTAAACACGTTTATGTGGAAGGGGGAGTAGCTAATCATTACTTGTGGTATGTTCTTTAACCCAGTAGCAAAGTAGTTGAGGTGGTTTGGGTTTTTCCTTAATTTTTTTTTGAGGATTTTTTTTCCTTGCTATAGTAATCACTTCTTCTGGTTCCAAGAGGTTCTGAAGGACAAATACCAACTACCATTGGAATGACTCAATGAATTAAAGGTGCTATTAGGTGTCTCTGGTATGCAACACACTTGTTGCCTAAGGAGGAAAGTAGATATTGGCTCTGAGATATTTTTTCATTTATGTCTCTCTTTTAGTCATTGTATTAATTTCACACAGTTTTATTTAATTATATTTTGTACATCTAAATAAGTCTTCTAAAGTATATTATGTATGTGGTCTACAATCAACAGCAATTTTCTTTCCTGGATGAAAAGTTACTTTTTGGGGATAGGTTTAACGCATTAAAAAACTTCCTTCTTAACATGACCTACTTCACAAAATTTCTTTGTGTTATTTCTTTGTTAGTGCAAATCTACCAGTCAAGTGTATCCTCAGGTAAAATCAGAGTGTATAACTGATACGCAGGATCTATGCTATATACCATCTGGGATTACCTTTTTTTCTCCTTGTGAGTATGCACTGTTGTCACAAACCTTTCTGTATGAAAGGTGACACTGTGTTTCCCTTCAGTGAATGTGTATGTGAATGCATGCGTGTGTGCGTCTGCATTAATGAGTGATATGAAAGAGAAAAGCACTTGCAGATAAATCTCGAAAGGTGTAAATCAGCAAAATCCCATTGAGGTTAATGGTGACTTACTGAGGCACGCACCTGAGGCTGTATCAGCAGAAAATTTCTAAATCCTTTAGCATGTCTATATGCCCACCTTCCTGAACTGTAGGTAGTAAGGGACTGGCATCCGGAAGATATCGCGATGTACGGAAAGATGTGTCCCCCTCTCCTAATAGCCAGTAGCACTTAGTTTATGATGTAAGCAGATGGATGTGACGTTGTAAACCCAAGCCGTAAAAGGCCGTGTTGCATACCAATAAACGCCATTTGCCGTCCACCACATTGGTGTCTGTGAGCAAATGTCCTGAGCGGCCAGGGGTTAGGCCGCCGTGCCGTTCCTGAACCAGGTCACCACGCCAATAAAGGCAACACTGAACTGCACTAGATATAATTAAGACATGTCCAAGAGATTAATGCATCCCTAAAGATATTATCATTGTTTTTAATAATATCCATGGTGATAACTATAGATTGATGACTACTTAAAGTATTAAAAATGGTTTTATATAAAAGTAAACCAAAATTATTCATTAGGTCTGTATTTTACAAAGAAGGGTAAGAACACTAACAATTGCAATGAACTCATTACAATGCAATGGTAAGTATATTATAAACTAAATTAGTTTGTCAAAATATTTTAGATTTTATAGCCCTGTTTTATTTGAGGTACTATAAAAACACTTAATAGAAATCCTGTGGTTTGATGAAACTCCCAAGAGTTTTCTTTTCTCAGATTAATTTTAGATGGATAAAATAGTTTATGGAACATTACAAGTAATATTAAAGGGCATTACTAATGGAAAAAATATTTTCTTTTTGAAACAGAGCAGAACAAGATATTTTTATTGCACACTAATTCCTGACTTAAAAAAAAAAATTTGTATGTAAAGCTACAGAAATATTCGTTCTGCAAACAGTATTGCATGCTAAGCATAATGGAAAGGATATCCACAGAAATATCCCTGAGCAAAGAAACATTGCCAAGTTCAGATAAAGCAAAATATTTTCTTTAATGGAAATAACATAAATTGTTCTTTTGTAGGGGTAAGTAGCAGATTCAAAGATATATTCTATTACAGTGAAAAAAGACAGCATGTGGCTTTTGACTGTATCAAAATATATAAGAATTCAGGAAAATTTACGGAGAAAATGCATTTGTTTGAATTGCCAGCAACTGTAGTGGTTCAGTAAATATTAGAAATGCAATGAGCTTTATGCTGAATGAAGACAGAGGCTATGTAGAAAAGGAAACTTTTTTTTTTAAGATTCTAATTTGTTAAAAAATTAGATCTGCATCTACATCTCATAAATCCTAAAGGCACTGCAGAACAGGACATGTTACTTTTTTTTCACCCCATCCTTTCTGTTCACATTAAGTGTACTACACATGGAAGGAAAAGGGAAATTTATGGAACACCATGTTAAAATAGTAAACTTCTGAAAACTGTGTAAGATTTCTGGGTTTAAACCACATGGATTAACACTCTTTTGCAGGAAAATTGTTGGTAAAGGAAACCAAAACATAGATGGAGACAACATACGTTAAAGAATCCCTCACCAAATGCCACCTGTCGCATGGGAGGTCTCTAGGTAGACAGAGCTATAGATGGAGGCCATCAGGACCAAGACTTGGGTGATACAGATGTAGTGGTGCTTCTCCCTGGAGCTGGGGGGTGGCGGTGTGGCTCTGCTGGGGGGTGAGCACTGGTGAAGGCTTGGAGGCCCCAGGGAAGGTGTTCTGCATATGAACTCAGGTGTTGTTGAAGGAGAGACAGAATACAAACGGAAAACTTGTTCATTGTCCAGCAAAGTAAGGCTTGTGTTTGTCACTGGTATTTAGGATTTGCTTTTAGAAAGTATTTAGTCCTGGACCAGTACGGTAAAGGACACTTTAGCTAATTCCTTTCAGAAGGCAGGTGTCAACATGCTAGTGGTCTTGTCCTCTATGTCCTTTAAGCCACCAAGAGGAAGACAAATGGGCTCTGAACTCACACTTTTGGAAGTTACTAAACTGCAGTAAAACTGAAACCATTGTTTCATATATTGTCCAAATAAAAAGGAACATTTTCCTTATCCCTGAAACAATGTTCTTGCATATGTTTTCATAGGATTTTTGAGCTGTTGACTTAACTGTTTTTATTTTTTTCACTTTTGGTTACTTATTATTCTTAGTTGCGCTGCCTAAAATAATAGAAAATCTTTCCTTAAAAACAATACAATTTACAAGTCAGAGAAAAGAAAATGAAGAAAAGAGAAGATGATGGTTCATAATTACCCAAACATAATTGGAGAATACAATAGACATATTGGTTGCAGGTGGCTGACAGTAAGATAGCTAAAAGAAAGTAAACACTATTAACAAAGTTTCGGTTATTAAGTGTTGCATATGAAATTTGCATGTGGCAAAAGAATCACTAACTAAAGATTTAATATGAAAAAAATAAATAGAACAAAGTAACAAACATGTTGCTGTGTTTCATATTACCTAAGGCTTTTTGTGGCAAGGCCTCCTCACATCCGAGTGAGGCTGCCTGATCCAGCGTGCAAGGCGCTTAGCCAGCCTTGCAGAGAGGCTTGCAGAGATCCATGAGAAGTACAAGAGGTCAACGTTGATAAATGCTCATTCATACCCACCTGGAAAGTAGAGATAAAGTGATAGGCTATAATCTAAAATTAATATTTTGTCTTAGGGTTTTTGCTTACAAAAATGTGGAAGAGCTGTTAACCTCCTTCGCCCAGACTTCTCTGCTCTCAAACCCCTGGTGGGTGCCTTTGCCTTGCCGGAACAGGCTAATTTTTAACAGGCTGCAGAGCCTCTGTCAAATTCTATGAGCACTTTGATGTCGAATAGGCCCACACAGAAACTGATTTTGGAAGGATCAATTAATTTCAGCTGTTTGGAATGGGTTTGGGCTAGCCACATTTTTTTTTTTTTTCTTCCTCTTCCAGCTGTCAAGCCAAGGCACACAAGGCGGATTTTTGCAAAATTCATTGCATTACATGTTCAAGCCTATCTAAAGGACACTGCAACATGCAGACCCACCTCAGCTAGCCCATCTCATACTGTGCTGGGAAAAGAATGAGCAGAAAACACCTTTCAAAACCAGGAACCTGGAAATAAGTGGCAACAGTCCAACCACCACTTGCAGCGCTTATGCATGGACTCCATGCCAAGCAGGCCTTGTTACACCCCTACCTGACCTTGAGCTGGTAAGGCTGAAAGATACTGTGCCGTCCTGAGTTGGTTTCCCATGTGGACTCACTAGCATTAGAGTAATTGCTTCTCTGAGGGGAAAGTACCTCTGTGCTCCGTAGAGTACAAACACGCTCCATGGTACACGTGTTACTCAAGACCACAGCTGACCATTGCACAGTGTTTATTTATTAATACAATATCAGGCTTTTGGAACAATCCACTTGGCAGCCCACAAGTAACACCTGGGGCTCCGTTTGAAGAAGACAAGGTCTTATGAGTCTGTTATAAAGTACTAAGCTGACATGATGGTCTCACACCAAACTAAATTATTTGCAGGAAGGTGGAAAACTTCTATTAGTTGTTATGAGATAACACAGTTGTCAAGTAACCACCACCACCCCGACTTTATATAAAACCATACAATAAAAGACCTGCTATCTAGAAGGTTTTGAACAGCTGTATAAGCCAATTTGAATCAGTTGAAACATAATGTTTGGCCCAAATCTCATTAAAAGGGATTATAAAAATAAAAGAAAATCTCTTTCCAATATTTGGAAAGTGAAGGTTAATTCCCAAAATGTGTTGAAAAAAAGAGATAGATGTGCTTGCTGTAGGTATGTTTCCTGAAATAAGATCTACATTTGTAATTGATTTGCCTGCCTCGGGGTTTACATAAAATAGAATAGATTTTGCATAACTGATTATAAGGGCTTTATGCATAGCAGAATATTGACAATCATAGTTGAAATTATGATGCACTAAGTTTTTTTCTTTTTTTTTTTCAATAATGGGGTGATTGCAATTTTCTTTTTCTCTATCGATGAAAAAATATTAAGGAAAAAATATTCTTTTGTAATGATTGAACCCTCAGTGTCCTTGATCCTTTCTGTTTTGTTTTGTTTTTTTTTTTCTCATTCTGAATTTTGTTAATCTTAATTTACAGAATATGCTTACAGTGAATCAAGGTGTGGTCATGCTGACTTTTGTGTAAATGGTAAATCTGTTGATATTAGCTACTTTGTAGAGACAGTGAATTTAACATAGAAATACTTTCTGCATTTTTTGAAAAAAAAAAACAACAGAAAAACAAACCCTTAAATTCTAATAAAAGTCAGAAAGACCTTTTTTTCATATATCATGAACTGCAGACACTGACATTTTATATTTTATGAATGAAGAATGAAAAAACTTCCTTTGTTTCTACAGATCAGACTAAGTGCCCTGTATTTAGTATGATTTTTTTAAATTCAAATACAATAAAACACAGAATATGCAGCATGCTGAAAGTGCTAAACTTATGTAAGTTCCTGTGTAATTTGTGAAGGTATTGTTAGAAGCAGGTAAGAAAAAGGACGTAACCAGCTAATGGATTTAAATGGAATGGAAGTCTGTGAGTTTGAACACTACTCAGATTTTGCTGACTCTCAATGCAGCAAATATTGGAGACTTTTTTGTTGCTTCAAATGTCCTAGATATTTTTAAAACTTTGATTGTGTGGCTTATGTTGTCAAGTAATAACTAGTGAACATGCAGAAAGTAACTTAAATTTTTAACTTTTCTGGAATTACAAGTACTTTATATCTTGCTTTGAATTAGCACCATATATATGAAGTACACTTTTTGCATACACTAAACATCTCTGTATACTGTTTGGGGGACAGTTTAACTCAAAGGGAAAGCAATGGAGTATTAAGTTATCTTCAGTTCATACACAGACTAACAACAATTCAGGAAAATTTTAATTATTTTGATGTATCAAATTTAACCTTTTATCAGAAGTTCAGGGGTGCTAGAACAGGAAAGACGTTTACAGTAAACATTCTTTAAACTGTGCTGTAACTATGTTGCACCCTCCATCTCTTGCTGGAGAGATGGACAAATATTTTTTCCCTGGTCAATTTTGAGATTCTTTAAAGCCTTCTCCAAAGCTATGGGTGAAAACCCGTATGACCAGGTCATTCTGGTACATGACTTGCCTTCCTTATTTTAGCCCTGAGGTTAATATCAGAACATATTTGTGTGACTAAGAGCTTAGAAGAATCTAGTGCTCTTCTCCCCTGCTTATCTCCTTGGAGACGGGCTGAGAAAGTTGGGATTGTTCAGCCTGGAGAAGAGAAGGCTCTGGGGAGACATTATAGTGGCCTGACAGTACCTGAGAGGGCTGACAGGAAAGCTGAGAGGGACTTTTTAGAAGGGCATGAAGTGATAGGATGAGGGGGGATGGTTTTAAATTGGAAGGGGATAGATTTAGATTGGATATTAGGAAGAAATTCTTCACTATGAGGGTGGTGAGGCCCTGGCAGAGGTTGTCCAGGGAAGTCATGGCTGCCCCCTCCCTGGAGGTTTTCAAGGCCAGGTTGGATGGGGCCTTGAGCAGCCTGGTCTAGTTGGAACTTGATGATCTTTAAGGTCCCTTACAGCCCTAATCATTCTATATATATAGGATCATACATAAATACAGACACACACGCATATATAGTTATTGATAATGCTTCTTTATTGTTTAGAATTTATTTAATGTTTGGATAGGAGTTGATGAAGTAAGTAAAAAGTCAAGAACAAAAATCCCAATGTTACATGTGAGGAGACAGAGGTCAGACAAAAACTGATAAGGAGCAGAGCCCACATCAGTGTGGTGTAGGGTATGCCTACATTAGGATGTAGCACAGGGAATTACCCATGGATGTGTAGAGAGAAAGGGGTAGTGCTGAGAACCCAGCAAATGCCTGTGTGTATTTTGCTGCTTTTTGCTTCAGAGTAGTTCTGGTCTGATGGGCAAATTTCCATTAGTGATTGGAGCATGCTAGGTAAGTTCCCAACGCACATTTTCTAGTATATTTGCTCTTGAAAGCAATCCAGTTCATGTGCTCTAAGACTGCGCCCTGACGTGAGTCAAAAGATGATAAAGCATATCTACATTAATGCTTTCATTTGGATCAGATGTGAAATTTGGAAACATATTTCCCAGCTGTGTCCCCTCACCACACTTTTCTTCTTAGGGAAATCTTGGAACACAGAAAGTAGATCCTTTTAGTTTAAACTTAATTGAATGGTGCAGGACAGGCAGCAACTGGAGGACACACTAGAGCTATTTCAAGGTCACCTTGTACTTTGTTGGGTTTCAAGCATCCACTGTTTCATTTCACAGAGCCCCTCCTGTTTCGCTACACTGGTTGCTCAGTCTGGACACCTAGAAGACTCACCTCTGGCATTCACTCCTGACACTACCTGAGTGGGTAAAGTAGATGTATTTGTAAAACATGCAGTAGTTTTGCTTCAAATTACCAGAAAGAACAACAAAATACAAGTAAGATAACAAAAAAAAAAATACTAAAAGAGAAGACAGAACATTGATATCAACTCTAGCTTTGCGTATATGGGGGAAAAAAGCATTTCTGCTGTTTTTCATCACGTTTTTAATGATATATTCACTGATGCTAACAACATTATTTTCTTTTGTTCTAAATATGAACCAGTTTCTAATTATTTCAAGAAAATAATTTGACCTTGGGCAGTAGAATAGAGTTGTGAGTGGGGGAGATATGTCAGCAGCATGCCTAAAAATAAGAAATGAAATAGAATACAGGATTTTCAAGTGACAGTGATTGATGTGTCTGCATGTCTATGAAAATGAATGGGCAAGAGCTTTCTAAACACTGGAAAAAGTGAATTAATGATAACAAGAAAAAGGAAGTGACTGAAAAAATTTGATAATGAGTAAATTTGGTGTAATAATTATTGTTCAGAAGGAGAAATATGAGAAAAAAACAAACAAAGAAACAAAAAACCACAAAGCTGCTTTACATGGAGTCCAGAACTTGATTCAGAGTCTGAAATCAACAGGAAGCCACTGGCTTCCTTGTACTTTCTGGCAGCCTTGCACTGTACTCTCAGTGTGAGAAATCTGGCACATCTCTCAGATGCTCCATAACTCAGTCCAGGTCTTATAATAGTACTTCATGAGTTCACTCCTTTGCTCATCTTCCCAAATTAATCTCAGGACTATTCGCTTCACAGATGCTTTCTGACCTCTCCAATGATGATGATGCTTGTACTCTAAATGCTGATTTGAATAAGATTACATTGTATTTGTCTTTTCTTCCCCTAGAAGGGAATTCTTGTCAGACTTAGTAACAAAAGACAGTAACTTTCTCTGGAAGGTGATTTCTGTATTATCACTGAACTAATGGACTTTTAACTAAGCCTTTTGGCTATAGACTGTTACATTCTGTCCATCCTACTTTTTGCTTCACATCTTGGCTGGTAGGTTAAACAGCTGCCTCCTGCCTGGCATTTCTTCTCTTGAAAGCAACTTTTTATTATTTTTTCCATTCTGGAAATGTCAACTCTTTGAGGAATAAGCTATAAGGAGAAATAATTTCTTCAGATTGTCAGAGGAAGAGCTGGAACAGCAGTGCCATCACTGTGGAATCAGGAGTCTTGCCATTTTGTGAGATCCACAGCAGAGTTCATGGCTCCCTGTACCAGGATATCCTGACATCTCCCTCAGCATTTTCAGCAGTCCTGATGGGTGCAGTTTGGGCTCTCAAAGGATCTGGGCAAAGCTCTGCAACCCTTCAGCTGGCTAGGCCTCCACCTTCATTCCTGAGGGCAGGACTACTGCACAGCACAACAGTAACATGGGTGACATCTTTTGATAATTTTAGAGCAAAGAATGCTTTGATAAAGATTAAAATGTCTGGTTTTAGTGTTGGTAAAACCACAAATCTGTGAAAGCCAAGAGACATAAACCAAACCAAACAAAAACAAGAAGAATCCTGACATTAGCAAACACTGCATATAAAATTGTTTAAAATATTTAAGGTATGGGAAGTTTGTCACAGTGACTCATTTGTCCTTAGTATATTGTAACATGAAATGCTTTTATAATGAATGCATGTAGAAGACAAAGTATTTATTAGAATTAAAGATGGGATTTGGATTGACTTCATTTGCAAAATAAGATACGTTATATTTGGCATTGAATTTCAAATGTGAAACATCAGCATTGCATTACCATGTTGCTTCTCCCTGATGGTACTGTTTCTGTCAGTTCTGACTGACTTTTAGGACTAAACAATGAATTAAAACCCCAACATGGATTTTTCTTAGTTGTATTATCTGCTGATCTGTAACCATTTCTGTTTACAAAAGAAGGAAATAAAATGGTAAAAAGAAGTATNTGGATTTTTTGTTGTTTATTTTTGTTATTTTATTTTTTTTTTAACTAGAAGGCTCGGATTGTTATTTAACATTCATATGACAGCAGTGTATTGTCCAGTGTTCTTACAGAGAGTATTTGGTAGACATGCAAAATTACATGTTTAAATCAACAGCTGCTAAGTAAATAATCCACTTCAAATGACTAGTACTGAGGGACAATCGCCATAACACAAAATTTTAGTTGAAAAAAGAAACAAGTAGGATTGCAAAAATGCAACTGCCATGATGGCTTACTTTTTAAAAATTAATTAGATACAGAGATTTCAAATTTTATATATAAAGACATGAGAGAAATCTAAGCAATCAAAATGAGAGAACAAATCAAGTTGTAAGAGCTTGGCTGGTGAAATTTAATAGTAAAAACATGTATTTATATTGTAGATCAGTTGCAAAATTGTATATATGTATGTGTTACTTAGGTCCTGTATATTTTTTAAGTATTTTTAGGCTTTCATATGTCAGAGACTACAATTTCTCTTATAATTAATATAACTTCTGATACTTTAAACTATTCCTCTTTTTTCACATCATTCCAGTTCTTTACATATTTAGAAATCATACGAAACTTAACAGTATGACTCACTTTTTTGAAGCGAGTAAATACAGGGTTTCTGTATCTTTCTCGAAAGTGTAACCTCCTCTTAAGATACAATTTACGTAGAAAAGTAAGAAAAGTAAGTTGTGTGTCATCCTTTAAGGAAAAAAGATCAAGGAAATTGTGGTTTGCTGCTTACAGAGATTATTTGGACTTTCAAATGTCATATTATTGTAAAACATATTTATATCAGCTTGTGTATAGAAACAGATCAGACTTACACAAACCAGGAAAAACCCCATCCCACCCTTGTAGAGGTCGCTGAGAATACAAACAAAAGTTGTTCTATAACTTCTATCCTTAATCGTCTTAGGCCTCCTTGTAACACATAGTACTGTCAAGGCAGAACAGCTCGATTGTGCAGTTTATAAGTTAAATTGAAACAACTAGCTGTTTTACCTGTCAGAGCTATAGATGAGAAAATGAGACTGGGGAAATATGCAGTGAGATCCTGACAACCTGTATTTCTTTTCTGTTATAGCTGGTCCCAAGACAGTTCCCTAAATTATAGCTGCACAGGTGATATCCAAAGTAAAACAAGAAAAGAGACATGGGAAAAAATAAATAAAAAAGAAAAGTGCAATTATCTCTAGTTCTTTTCAGTCTTTGTTACTGCATCCTTGTAAAAAAAAACCCTAAACAAAACAAACATGCCAGAAAGAGCAGAGTCCTAGTGTTACAGAAATAAAACTAGGTCTACTTTGGGACACCTCTCTGTGAAAAGGTGGAAAAAGCAGACCTCTGGAAATCCTACAGATACTGAGTGATGTAAGGAAGTTAATTGTTTTTAAGCAGATCTTCAGTAACAGAAAAAAAAAATTACTCATCTGGTAGCATGTAAATTTGAACAGTTAGATGAATAATAAAGAAAATAATTGGAGACATTCTGCCAAATACAGCTCGTATACATTTCAGTCTGTTATGGGCTGGACGGTTATCTGACTTGTTTAGTCAGTTACAAGTTAATTGTAGGAAGGGGACATTCTATCAAATAAAATTAGTACTGGTCTGTTAGCCCTGTCTTAATCAAAACAGAAGGACTCAATTAGTTGCCATTGTGATTTGCAATGAGTATTTTGGGTCTATTTATTGCATCTTTGGGATGAAAATCAGAATTCTGATTAGATGCGTCCTTTCCTAAATTATCAAATAATAAGACATATTTACATATAAATGTTTTAAAGCCTTAAATTTGTGCTTGCCGATTTGCTCCAGTGACTTATGATGATAGTTGATTTAACAAGACTTCTCACTAAGTGAGGCATGCAGATGGATGAAAGAAATAATCCCCTGGCCACGCTCTGAAATGCATATAAACCCCGAAGAAAGATACAGGGGGTAAGAACACTACCTTAGATTGTGGCCTAAAAAGCTTCAGTCTGGTGATTCTGACACATTTCTTCTGTATTGATTAGATTTGAATTCATTTCCATTTGAAATCCTGGGCCAATGTCCCTTGCAAGAGTCTGGAAAACACCTTGAATGAGTTTTTCTGTTTTTCAGTTACATCAGCTGATGCTGGTGCAGATTTTGGATGTTTGTTCCCTCTTCTGCTCATTTTTTGCAACATGTTGGAAGATGGTGACTATACATGGAAAACGGAGATACGAGAGAATACAAGTAGACATGTAGACTGTGAGGTGGAAGGGTTGTTTCCTATTAATACTGATGACCTCAGGAGTGAACAGATTTAAACAGCCCTGCACATAAATCCTGGTTTGCATATGCCTTGCATCTGGTAAACTGGGTGAGGAAAGCTTCAGAGGATTAGGCACACATATGTGTCCACAAAAATAATACCAGGAAAAACGTTGTTAGTTCTATTACTGTTAATAAATAACATATATTAAAATGTCCATAATTTTTTTTCTCCAGTTATCAAAGGGCACATATAGAGGATATAGTTAAAAGATTTAACCTATTAAATACCTTTAAATCTTTCTGTGACCCAAGGCTTACATGTGTGTTCAACATTGCATGCCCTTGCAACAGAGAGAGTAATTTCCTTCCACTTGAGTGAAGTACACTCAATGTGCTCTTAGCACATTTGAACTTAAGGTGTGAGTCTACATTTTAGCTGAACAGAGGAACAGACGGTTTAAAAAGAATCAATGACCAGAAAAATGTGTGTTGAAGTGCCTGAATAAATTCTTTTTTTTTATTGTCCCATCCACCCAGTTACCATTCCCCTCAAAAATAAAAAAAAAATCCCCAAAAAACCACAACCCAAAAAGACCAACCCAAAACCAAAAAAGCAACCAAAAAACCCTGACATATCAATACTGTAGTCTATCAAAACAATTTCATTTCATTAAGGAGTATACAATGCACTGGATTGTGTTTCAAATGAATGGACAGATATCAGTTTATTAAATAATTGGTAAAACATCTTCAGATTGTAGTTAGCCTGATCTTCTAACCTGCACCGGTGAAAATATCAAACAATAACATGCATTTTTAAGAGGCTATCCAATACAAATTTTTTTTTTAAATCCAGGTAAAATTGTGAGTACTGTCTGCTCTTGTCCTCTGTTTGGTACAGTGAACTGGAAAAATAGTACTGTAGTATCTCTTGAAGACCCTTTATAAAATGCCAAACTCGTTACTATAGCATTGTTGGTAATTACAACTTGTCTCAAGCAATAGCCAGGAATTAGTTCACTGCATAAAGTAATTAACGTGTTAGTATTCAAATTCAAGTGTCAATGTGTAGAAAGGTTAGAAATGATGCATACATATTGTCTTCTTAGGCAGGAAAAAGCACATTATTGCTGTTGGATACTGAATCACCAGCATGGAAGATGTGCTCACCTGGTCTGCCAATATTATTTTTTCCAAAGAAATAACAATTAGTGGAGCTGAGGGAGGTGAAAATGGTAAAAATACCTCCACTTTCAAAGGAAAGCAAAGAACAGGTTTATGAGCTTGTGAACAAATCTTTGAGAATTAGTTACTTGTGTAAATAGTGAAGTGGCATCTATTTGTGCCAGACAGAAAAAAA
>VXBZ01005300.1:86660-99169 GCA_013399135.1 Heliornis fulica | reverse complement strand
TTTTTTTTTTTGTGGGGGATGTGAGTATTTTTGGAGGGTGTTATTGCTTTGCTTGGTTGTTTTCTATTTATTTTGGGGTTGGGGATTTTTACTCCTTAAATGTATGCAAGTAAAGGATCCTGTTGTTTGACTTAAATAACGCAGTTTTGTGTATCTGTGTGTGTAAGCATCAGTGAAGAGTTCCTACATGCAGTGGATGAAGCAGGATTTGCAGAGAGAAACAGCTGGTGGTCAAAGAGATTCATTTGCAAAAAATGCAGTTCCCAGTCAGAGGTGGCTGAGCTGTGGGAAGGCTGGAAAGGCGGGCAGAGATGCTCTTGCTGAAGTTCAGCAGCAGACGTACAGTCTCATCAAAGAAGCAAACACAGGAGTTGAAAAGTTCAGGGTGGGCCTTAAGCGTTTCTGCATTTTAGGAGAGCAAAGATTAGTAGTTTATGTGTATCAAAGTGTCACTGTAAAAAACATGATTGTCACAGACTGTATAATGACAAAGGACACTCATTTTTATTGCCAGTTTGTTGGATTTTTTGCTACTTGGATTTTTTTCATATGTTTTATTTCTGTTCTCAGGTTCAGTCATGTAATATAGGTGGGAAAGATATATACTTTGAAAAGCCATGGTTGTGCATTGGTTATGGCAACTGGAGTGAAACTGGTATAGCTTTGGAATGTGTGTAGGACAGAAGGTTATTCCTTGTGCAACCACAGAATGGGAAATAAGGTTCATTTTTTAAAAAATTTGGGGTTTTTTTATATAATAGCTTCCTAGAGGAAAGTAATTACCACAAAGAATGTTACACGGAATTGTTATTTTACATGTTAAATCAAAGTTTTCTTAACATTGCATGCAAAATCATTTTATGCTGTTTATTTTATCACAATCCTTATGTAGTGACAAGAGCTATGTCTGACTTTTTCCTTCTGCCTTATGTAATAGAATGTTAAACTCATCATAAGGTTAAAAAGTTTTATGCTTCTTCCTTTTTCAATTAAATAATATCTACTGTTAAACATAATTCCTATAAGTATCAATTTTTATATGAATTTTTCATTAATATTTTGTGTGCTAATCAATTATGCAGGTAGAAATTCTTCAAATCTGTATCTGTGATAACATCTCTTGAAGGAATAGATGGGTGGTTGTGTTTGTGAGGATTTGAGAACTAAGCACATAGCTGACACTAAATCTTAATGCCTTTCAGAATAATCTTAAAACAGTATTTTGAAAGTGTGAAGAAGTGTGAGTGTGTGGCTGAACCCGCATGAAAAAGAAAATAATAAAAACTCATCATTGCCAGCAAAATAGTAACAAAACTCACGCTTGTTCATGGTGTCTCCAAAACAAAACTGAACAAACATTATTCACGTTTACTTCCCTGATTTCTCTGCAAATGGATGGCATTCTGTGGGGTATAAATCACCTGCTATTACAGACAGACATGAATATTTACATTTTTAATTTTTACTGCAAACCCAATTAAAAAAGGCTATTTTCTAGTGGCAATCACTAACCAAGTTATGTATGGCTCTAGTATAAATTATAAGAATGTCTTGCCATACAGACTGACACACCATTTAAAATTGAGATAAAAAGATATGTTTTTACTTTGCCAAGAGTTTTGTCCAACAGAAATTTTATGAAAAGTTCCACATATAACTAAGGGATCTTTCACTATATTCAAAACCAGCTTTCTAGTTCAGAAAGACATGCTCACCTGTGAGACCACCATGGCCACAAAGAGTGCAATAGGGGTTAAGTAGAGCATGAACTTGTTATGGGGGCAATAAAGAGTCTTGGTCTTCCTTTTTACTGAGGTCTTGGCATGTTTGCAAGGTTTACAGTCCCATGATTTGTAACATAGACACATGAACATCTAATTGTGTGTCCATTTAGAGCCAACTTTGGGTTGGGCCCTGTAACCCCATCATACACAGGCAGCATTTCCTTCCCAGCTCACTTTGGTGACTCTCAACTACAGTGCTTTTTTGGAGTCAGTCTACGGTCCTTGAACAGCCATCTGAATGCTGCATGTACAGATGGAATATTGATGAGATGGGGCCCCACATATACCCAGTGCAGAAATTATTCTGACCATTTTTCATTTCTAAAGTGGTCTTCAAATATTAAAGGTCATTAAAATGAAACTAAGATAAGTTTGTCTTTATGTATTGTTGATCCTTTATGTCCCAGTCTTGCAAAGAGCTTCATGTGGGCAGGTGATTTTGGTTAAATACACCATGTTTGCTGACTTTGGATTTCAACAATGTGAAAATGTCAATACGTACATCCGGCTTTTGCCTTGGAAATGATTTTTTTAAGTCAAAGCAATTATTTACTTTCTTTAACAGAAGTGTCAGACTGACTTTTTGTGCTCATGACTGAAACTGTCAAGTTATGCTATTTGCATGAGTGAAAATTCATTATGAAAAGAAAGATATCTGAAAATCTCTGTAAGGCAGAAGGATAGTTTCTCTCAGATGAGCGCTATAGGTGCAGTCAGAGAACACTGTACCAGATTACTTTTATCCCTATTGGGTTTTTTAAATGAAAAATGAGAATATAGTGACATAAACATGTCACAATTGTCTTTTTGCTTTCAACAAATTATTTATTCACCAAAGACCATGGGAAAATGATTTTTTTAAAATAACCTTTTAACAGAAACTTTTATGATTTAATTTTTTTTTTTTGGTGGCTTTACAGGTTGGGGTTTTTTCATATTTCAATTCAATATCCATAAGCCAAGGAAGACAGCCCATTCTGAATCAAATGGTTCAACTTGAAGTGAAAGAAACAGCTATGGAAATTGTCAAAATACTGAAAATAATATTTTGCATCAAAACAAACCTAGCATTGCTTCAGAGAATCCCACTGAAAAGAAAATCAGAAGCATTTTTTTTCAGATTTGTTCTGCAACTCTGAATAGTGTGAAAATGAGCTGTGTGCCACCACACTGAGCTCTTCATACTTCACAGTGTTTTAGGGCTCTGATATTTCCATAGTGTACTAATGACAGCACTAAGTGACTTTCAAGTGACTTGCAAGAAAATGTCCCATATCTGCTTGTGAACTCTGACCCATGTCTCTCCTGGATAACTGAGTGGTCCGTCAGATTATCTTCTATGTAGCATTTCTCAGTTGCTGGTAAGATTACAAGAACAAGAAGATGCCCTTTAGTGAAGTATTTGATAACATGACAATATATTTAATGTGTAATTAAGGAAAAAAAACCCCAATATTTAATTGATAGATTCATTGACAAGACATTCAAAAGCTCCTATTCTAATCATACAGTTTGACCTCCTGCAAATATAAATCATAGGATATTCCTAGATTAGCACCTAACTGAACTGGATTTTATATATTACCACAGTGACTGTTAGCTGTAAACATCTATTTCTTCCCTCTCCTGTTCCCATGTCTTTGCCCTGTCCTCTCCTGATTTGTTCCCACTCCTCTGGGAACTGTTGCTACTATCCTCACAGCCCTTTCCCTCACCCTTATTGTGAAGTAATGGCAGCACCATTGCTGAAGCAGCACAGTGAAAACCTAGAAATAATGGGCACTATTGCAAGGATGCTGAATCAGAAGATGAGGAAACACCAGTGAGGTAGCAACTCAGAGTGAAGGCAGCAGAAGTGGTACCTGAGCACGTCATCGATTCTGTATCCTCAAAGCCTTGTTCCTACTCATCTCAGTTCTTCGTGCCCCAGGGTGTCTGAATGCAGCCATAACTGCCCAGTTGAGATTGTGTCACACACTTTTGCTGAACTGAAAATGGAGGCTTCCAGAAAAAAAAATCCTCGATTAACATTTTCAAGGTATGTGTTATGCCTAATATGACACTTTCTGTGGTAAGAAATTGATCTCTCTGGTGTTTGGAAACCAATGAAATTTTAGTACTGTTGGCCTAAAAACCCCAACAGATACCATGTTCATTAAGGATTCACAAAATAATGCGGTTTTTAAGTGGAAGAGTTTTTGAGAATGCTACATTAGCCATCAAAGTTTGATAGAAATTTTCAAATTTTTTCCAGAGAATGTGTTCTTTCAGCTCTTAAAATCTGTGCCATTTATAATATAACCACCAATCAGCACTTTGATTCCAAGTTCTATATAGGCAAATGTATGACTGAAAGATTTTCAAATACAGTATGTACAATACAAAAGTGAGTAACAATGTTGAAACACAGACTGGAATATAGGAGAAAACATGCATATAAAATATTTTTAAAAAATATGAAAATTGCAGTTTATTGCCTTGTGTATGCATTTAAACAAGCAAAAGCAAAAAAAAAAAAAAAGAGTGGGGACGTGAGATGCTACAGGATCATGTGGTGCATGAGTTTGGCTTCAGAGAGCAGTATTAGTCTAATTAGCTTGAAAGCAGTTATTTAAAATTAGTATTTTTATTGCCTGAGCTCATATATGAATGCATGCCTGCAGCTAGATATTCAAATAAATTAAACAAATGTAGAACTACTGCATATAAGAAAGGCAACATCAGTGGCTTACATCTGTTACACTGGTTGCAGTGTCCATTCTAAGGATAATGAATGCAGCAGGTGAAGTCTTCCATGTGAAATTTTTTTTAAAATTTTAGTGATCTTGTAGTGCCTAACCAGTGGGCACTGAGTCAGACTAAACATGATCACTGATACCTGAAGAATCCTTTCATAGATAGTTTTTGCCTTCCACACTTGTGTCTTATCAGGAAAGGTGAAGGACCCTGTTCGGTTAAACCACCATGCCAAATGAGGCTTTATACCATTTTTTGTTCCTTTAATCTTTTTCTTTCTCTTAATTTCCATAATAAAAACCAAATGGAATTAATGGTTAGCAAGACTTAATCCTTTATACTAAATTGCTAAATTCATTCAGGTTTAGTGATGTCCAAGCAATAGCTTTTAAACTGATTGACTTATTTAAAAAAACTTTGGTGAAGTTTTAAGTTGGGCAGATGGGAAAAAAAAAAGGAATATGCTGAAAGAAGTCTGGAATGAAGCATAATCAGACTCCAAAGAATTTATAAAGGAGACACTCTTTAAGAGTACACAAATTTAGAGAAAAGTTTTAATCCAAGTCTGTAAAACAAGCATTCATAAAATAGAGACTCATAACATTCCCTGATCTCCCCAATTTCAGTATTTCTAAAGCCCAAAGGACTATTTGGGGTTTTTGGAGGGATTGGTAGTTATACAGGAGTTAAATATTTTTACCTACTGTCAACTGCCAATAATAATTTGTAGAACTGTCATAGATTTTCTTTTTTCCATATTTACTCAGCTATGTATGAGAATCAGAATTTGCATAGTCGATAAATACAATGAAAGAGATAAAGCTCACTTGCTTTCTATAATTGTCAGCTTTGTATTTTAATCAAATATTTCCACCCCGGTGAAAGGAAATATTAATATTTTTGATGCTGTTTATAATTTGGAGACTTCTCTAAGAAGAGAGTGAAGGAGAGAGAAGGAGATAACACACTGATATGTTTTCTCTGTAGAATATACTCTTGACTCAGCAGAAACTCCGACTGTTGCTCACAAAGGAGAAACAGTCCCATTTTTTTTTGTGTGGCGGGTGAGTTCACTTATTTGAATGGAGCGCTTGTGTTTCCTCCCATTAGTGAGTGCTGGCATTTTTAATGGTCGTGTCCTGCCATTTCTACTCAACGGGGAGTAATTCCATGTCTCCTCTCCTACACTAATAGCCCTCAGCTACTGTTCCCTTCCCACACGCTGGACTGGTCTCCACACCCTTCCCATGAGTGGAAGGGAAAGCAGAGACACTGAGCCATATAAAACATCTACTGTTGGCCTATTATTATCCATGATTGTGTAATTCTACATGCCAATTATATGCCATAAAATCTACTTAAAATCTATTTACCAAATTTCTTTAGATCAATTTTAATGGTGTTCATGATAGCACCGCACACCCTCCCTTGTCAGGAAACCCATAGGCATTATCAGTGTAAGCTCCTTGCCTTCCTGGCAATACTGCTCAGCAACTTTTGTTTTGTTTCTTTATGTTTTACAGAGCTGGCAGAGCATAGTTCAGATTAGTCAAAGAAACTTAATGTATCTCTATAGTTTAAAAGAGTGTTTAAGGCTCCAGCAGTTTCCTTCTTAAGTTTAGCTTGTGTTTATTTTTCTTTAAAAGTTAGATGAAGTTCTTCAGTTTCTGACTGTTTGTGCAGGGGTGGTTTTGTTGTTTGGTTTTTTGGGTTTTTTTTTCCTTTCTAAGAAATGGTGAAATTTAGCCTTTAGGAGATTAGCCTCTTTCTCACAGTTTCTGAAATATAGAGTATATTTTGTTTTAAAAGTCTGACTTTAATGTTACTCCAGTAAATATAGATTTATCTTGACATTTTTGATTGAATAAAAGGAGTTACAAGGCAATTTGCTTCAGTAATTCTATTTCTCGATGAGATATAGAAAACTATAATGAAAATTTTGTACTACACATGTTCAATTATGCTATGGTAGAATTATTTATTATATGGCTCAGAAAGCTTTAGAAATATGCAATAGAAGTAGTGTGTGCAAGCCTTTACAAAGCTATTTTAATCCAATTTGCTTTATTCACAAAATACATTCTCTTTAAATTTCAACTCTTAATAAATAAATAAATAGATTCCCATTGTTGATTCAGACTTCCCCAAGATTGGATCTTTTTTGTATTTCTCATACGTAATTAACTCTCTGAAGATATTCATGAGTATTCAGGGAAATAAATGTATACCATTCTTGGGACTCATCAAGTGCATTTTTTTCCTTTGCCATCTGAGGTTCAAAAAATATCTTGGAGGCATATATCACATAATGTGCACTTTAGACTACATAGTGCTTTTGTTTTCTATGGTTGCCATTTCTGAAATGGCAGAAACAACAAAGAATTAACCCAGTCCGTAGCCAGATCTGTTAAAACAGTATAAAAGCTTACAGTGTCTGCAGACAGTTTAGAAACAAACCAGAAATGGAATGTTTTTGTCTTTTAGAGTTTGATTTAACTGCAGGTACTTCCTGTTTCCTCTCCATTTAATTTCGATTAGACTGTGCAGTTTTTATATGAGAGAGACAGAAATTGGTTGAACACGTATCAGTCCTTTGATTTTCAATTGAGGCTTTTCATTAAGTTTTTCCATTAAAACATTCTTCAGAATAAAGTATTGTTATTTAACATAAATGTTTAGAAGTAAATGGTATATCGTTGATAGTGGAGGAAGGTAGAGAATGCTACTGCACTCATTCACATAGTTGTCAGGGAAAATAAGAATAGTGCTACTGAGTAAAAGGACCAGTGACCAAAGCTGTTGTCCTACCTGGCTTCCTTCTGAGTCCAACTCTGTAGCACAGTAAAACTGTTTCTACATTCTTGGATATACAGATTTTTATACTTCATATTTTTATTACATCTCATTCAAATGATCTTTTGCACTTTGATTTTTAATTTGACAAGTCACCACTAGCAGGAAGATTTTTCCCTGCATATAAAGACATTTTCCCCCTCTTAACATGATTAAGAAAAAGGTATTTTGCCTTGCCCTCTCCAAGTTGTGCTGGAAGCAGATGTTAATATTTTATATACAATTTTCCTTAACCCATAATTGGCAATAAAGACAAAATAATGTAATGTTTCAAGATTCCTCAGTGTTAACTAATTAAACCAGCAGCAGGCCTCAAGCATGGGACAATGGCAAACTTTCATATGAATTAATTTTATGGAAGACCAGCTGAGTAATTGGACTCCAATTACAGGCTGTTTAGCTCCCTCATCACCTTCACATATAATTAAATTCAATTGGTTGATACAGCTTCTATTTTTATGAGGGCACTTACAAGCTTTTTGAACCCCACTGTGACTTTGGATCTGGGCCAATCAATTATTACTCATTTCTCTTTCAAATGGAAATTCTCTAGATTAGTCATATCTTCTATAATTCATTGTTCACATTTAAAAGATCTGTCTACAGTATATTGCAGCTGAGACACAAATGAAGAGAAATATTTATGGATATTTTTGTTCTACAAACAGGATATAGGATGTAATTTTATGTTTGTCAAGGGTTCTGATGAATGTAGGCCACATGCTTTTATGACCTGTCTTGAGAGATATGATGCCACATAGACTGGGTTTGATTTACTGTATCATTATATTTGCAAATGCCATGCTTGTTCATGTTACAACTGATTACTGAAAATTGCTCATTAGATCTAAAATCACCTTTATTGGCATGTAAAAAGAAAATCATTATGTAAAGCTAGATGAGAATCCCTTAGTTGTCCAGTTTTCCTTGTTTAATTTACTTTCAAATGAAGTGAACCCATCATTACTAAGTAAAAAAATAAAAATAAATAAAATCCAAACCCAAGTCACTCCTTGCTTAGAGAAAATAACATCCCCTGAGTTATAAACAGATCCATCGGTTCTTAAGTAGCTTGACTAAAAGAAATAAAACAATTTTATTTTGAAAATGCTAGATCATTTTCTATTTGAAAGCATTTGTCACTGAATTAGAGACATATTTTCATGTGTAGACAGGGAATGAGTCAATAAGTAGAGTTTACAACATTTCACCCATAGCTAGTCTATAAGGATATTAAACAAAAGACTAGAATTATATGGTGCTTTTACCTGTTCTCAGTATATTAGCTCTAGGGTACTTATTTATTATTATTGGAGGGGGACTTTGTACAAGGGTGCGTAGTAACAAAACAAGGCTGAATGGCCTTAAACTGAAGGAGATTTGATAGAGATTAGGCATAAGGAAGAAATTTTTTATGATGAGGGTGGTGAGGCCCTGTCACTGGTTGCCCAGAGAAGCTGAGGCTGCCCCCTCCCTGGCAGTGTTCAAGGCCAGGTTGGATGGGGCTTTGGGCAACTTGGGCTAGTTGAGGGTGTCCCTGCCCATGGCAGGGACTGTGGAACTAGATGGTTCTTGAGGTCCCTTCCAACCCAAACCATTCTGCCATTCTGTTTCCAAACAAAGCAATATATCATCAGTGATAAAACAGGAAGCAGAGAAGCAATAGTGACATCAGTGATCTTTTCCAGCTCTACTGAATGATCAATAAAGAAAAAGGTAGTGCCAGGTATGAAATATTACTTTTCTTTAGACCTTTCATTTAGGGAAATATCAAACCTATTTCTTTGCTCCTTTAACTCTTAGATTTGAATGCAAACAATTGATTAGTTATGTGAAAAATGACACTGAGACATACTAAATTCTAACAAAGTTTTATGAAACTGCATTACTACTGATTGACTAGCAAAAACTGAACATTATTAATGGTGTTGTAATAAATATCAGTAAAATAGAGTACACTAATTTTTCTTTTTAAATATTGCCATTTTTTGGAGTGTAGTTACTATGAGAAGGTGGCTACTTCAAGTCTTCTCTGGTAAATTTTGATATTTCTCTAATCCATCTGTAACTGAAAAAGATCCCTCTCCTAAAAAATAAACCCTTATGTATAGGCACAAGATATACAGGGAAAATGCTTTCTATTGTTTTAAGAATGTATGATAGTCAGATTTTATCAAAATATATTATTATCTTTATTGTTTTAGGGTAAAACAAATGTGATAGAAATGTTAAAATCATGTCAAGTCCAGGTTTGGGGTTGTTTGGGTTTTTTCCTTCATTTGGTTGGTTGCTTGCTGGCTTCCTTTGAAATATCTACAGAGCAACTTTTAAAGAAACCAAGAAATTACAGATTGAACAGTCTTTTTATTTTTCCTGCAAGAATTAGAATTAAATTACTACCACTTTTAGTTTTGTTAGTAAAGATAGAAAATAATTATTTTTTTCAAATATACCTCGTGTTTTAGGTCACGGATGCTTTCATGCAGATTAAAGAGACTCTGATGATATGTTTGGTTTCTCCCAGTCTAGCATGTCCACTGTCTATTAATCAACAGCATCTGGCCCTCTTGATGTCACTATATGTTTATTAATACTTTCTTTGTGCAAGGAAGTCCCAGAATTCATGTAATAAAGAACATAACTAATAAAATAGCACAGACCTCCTGCACTTCCCAGGGAGAAAAGGAAATTAGTAGTGCTGTTGCAGACCTAATATCAACTCACTTGTGGTGGCAGTTGGGGTAGTAAACCCTCTAGATACTCTTTTTTTTCTTTCAAATACTAGGTGCTTTAAATTACAGTGTTCATTAGACTTAGTCATCATTTCATCATTTTGCTTCATCAAGCCTCTAGTGCCAAATGTGTTTTGAAATCTTTTTTTCTCTCCCTAGCTAGGTTAACTGAGATCAGAATGCACAACTGGCATTTCTTGTAGAGACATAGTCAGAATCGATTGGGTTTAGAAGATAAATGCACAGAGGGAATGAAAGGAAAGACCTCATTCAGGGTATAATTTTACAAGATTTGTTATTCATAAGTGAACAGACACCTTTTCATGGATTTCTCTCTGAATAATGACAAGAATAAAAAAGAAAAATAGAGAGTAAGTTGGATCACCAGTATTACACTTATTCGGGAAACATAAGCAGCTATTAGAGGTTTAATAAAAACATCACAAGTACCACGAACACCCCCTTCCCCCCACTGAAAAAAACCCAACCTCCAAATATTCATACAAAAATATCCTCAAAAAAAAATCTAACAACAAAGACTCGGGGGATATTTTTTCATTATTCTTAGAGGTTGGTGTTCTGCCCTTTTGTGAAATGAAGCCCCAAATGTTCATAATCATCTCTGGTACTTATTGACTAAACCTTAACCTGTTGTATAAATCTGCTCTCCTGCCAATCAGGGTGTTTTGTGTGTTCCTTCTTTCCCCCTTCTCCCCTTAACCCATGATTGATGGCATATACTGCAATTTGGGGAACATCTTCAGATATAAGGAAAAAAAAGAAAACTTATCAGAATGGTGAATTTCTTGCTTCCGCATCTGGTTTCTTTGGTAATCAATAGCAGGTACATTGTCCCTTTAATAGTATTGCTGACCTTAAATGTTGATTCACCTTCTGCACATATTTGAACACAGCTAAAAGGAGAAAATGGTAAAAATAGAAGAAAAAAAGTGAAACGTGCACAATCTCTGTATTCAGAAGCAAGCAGTTTTCTGTTATGTAAATAAGATTCACTTAGGTATGAGAAAAAAATGACCTTTTGTATCTCATAATTGAATAGCTTTTAAGTCTAATCCCTGTGATACAGTGTGTTGGCAATGCAACATGTTGCTTCTGTAGCTTCGAAGACACTTTAACTCCTAATGGTTGATATCATCAGTGCTCCCCTCCAAAAACATTCCTCATATACAGTACAACAAAGAGCAGTGTGTGCCCATGGCCTCAGCTTAACAAAGTGTATTGAGAAAGACGGCTTCCTGGGCAGAAAAGCACATCAATAACACAGTGGGAAGTGGCACCAACAGAAGGTAAACACGGGTCAGTCAGGGAAAGCTTAGTAGGTGGTGGGGCACAGATCTTCAAATACAATGAAGGGAATGACATCAGAGAGATTCATCTTTCTCTGTGCTTGAATTCTCAGTTATTAACTAAGGCATAACATCACACGGGACAACAAAGGCACAGAATCAGCCAGTTTTCGGCTGCCTCACAGATGGCACTTAAATGGCGATTTCAGTGCTGCTGAGAGAATGACTGTGGTGATTGTATTGTATTGTATGAACCATTCAGCTCAGGAAAAAAAAAAAAAAAAGTGAGGCATAAATGTTCTGGTTAAGTAAATATTATTCAGACATGTAAGCCACCAGGCTTACCCGGTTCTCTGTCATTATTTATTAGGTATACGTGAATGTTGTATAAGAGTTTCAAATTCCCAAGCATAATTTTTCTGTCAAGGGCTGGCAAAAAAATAATAAAAAATTGTGACTCTATGTATGTAACTGCTTGTATTTTATACCAGAACAGGATTTATTTTTTGTTGGTTTTAGCTAGATTTCGCAGGAGATGAACCTTCATTACAAAAGAGACTTTTCTTTTCCATGGTTAATTGAAGTGTATTCATCTCTAACTCTTTTTATCTCTAGCCTTCTTCCTAATAGGGATATTATTAAGGAATCAGAACGAATTTAAATACTGCTGATACCAAACAGGGATATGATTTTTACAAGATGTTTTGACTATGGAGAGTGTTTTCTTGTGGAAATGTTCACAGATTTTAAACTCACTTTCCTGATTTTGATAAGTGTAATATATTTTACTACAATTTTTAATTTTTCTCATAAAATTTAGACAAGAGGTTTCAGTAAATTAAACTATTTGTAGTTTTAAAAGTTAAAATTTATGATGGTTTATTTATTGCCTTGGTCTGTTAACATTGTCACTTTGCAACCATATCAGGAAAATAATTCCAGGGATGCACCCCCAAATATGTACATCTCTGGTTTTATTTATAATTTACATACATGCAGTACTATAGAAGTATAAGATTTACAGTGTAAAACACATCTAAAATAGACATTAAAAAAGAATGAGACCAACATGAAATAAAAATTACTTCTATTTTTTA
>VXBZ01005300.1:73650-86605 GCA_013399135.1 Heliornis fulica | reverse complement strand
TTTTTCCTGCACCCCATCACATTGTATTGTGTACCTCCTTGGGTGCACACACTCTGCTTTGGGGAACAAGACTTTGAAACCTAGTAAATAACACTTATAAAAATCCAAAGCTCAATATAAATGGAATACCTTAGAACAAAATATGGAGACATCCATTTTATCCACACTTTGGTATTTTTCCCATTTTTGAATATAGTGAAACTTTCTAAAGAACCTACT
Organism: Heliornis fulica; assembly: GCA_013399135.1. Classification (NCBI taxonomy): domain Eukaryota; kingdom Metazoa; phylum Chordata; class Aves; order Gruiformes; family Heliornithidae; genus Heliornis; species Heliornis fulica. The sequence goes on along the minus strand of VXBZ01005300.1, from coordinate 86,386 downwards.
TGTCTTCCCGATGAGATCTTTGTCTATGTTAGATATCCGTAACTGCAAAAGGTTGAATTTACAATAATGGGAGAATAGAGTGGAAGAAATGGGGAGATACCTCCTGGAAAGAGAATGTTACTTAATTCTTGGCTTTCTTATAGTTCCACTAATGCAGTAAAAAAAAAAAAAGTCAAAGTAGATTTTTGGGCCACCTGCATAAGAAATCTTCCAAATGACTATAACCCAGTACTGGGACTAGAGAGCTGAGATATTTAATGAAGCATGCAAACGAGTACAAACCTACTTCCTAATTGTCTTCATATTATCCACTGCAGTGATGGCCTTTCCCAAACGAGCAAAGTCCATGACAATGTGTTTGAAAAAGAACTGCATTTATCAAAAGTTATCTCTAAAAAAAACAGAAAAGAGTTCTGTTAGTATTTATATTTATTTTGTGTATCCATTAACCATATGCAACCATTGTTTGAACAAATAAGAGAAATTGCTCCAGATAGAGACGGTGCAGTGAGGGACCCCTGCAAACAAAGCTCCCTGTTAAATCCATGGGCCTGTGAGAACCAAGAGTTATGCATTTCCCAGTCTATTAAGGTGGGTGCACTGATTTGCCATCCTCTGGGTAGACATTATTATACTGTTGTGTTTTTTATAATTTTGATTTTTTTAAAATTACTATTCACAGCTAAAAGAGATAAAAACACTTTATTAAAAAATAGAGAAGAAAAAAAAAGCAGTCGTGGGAAAGAATTTTAACACCTAAAAAGTGTTTCTGAATTAGGGAACTTATATTGTTTATACAGTCAACGGGACTTTACTAAAGTGATTTGGAGCACCTAAAGGTTAGGAATCGATCTCTGAATGCTCCATCAAATAAATAAAGAGCACATAATTAAGGCACCCACTCTGATATCGTTATCTCACATTACTCTCTGCCCTTCTTTTAGGTTGACCGTGGTGAGTAGCTTTATAAACACATTGATTTCTCATTTCTAAATAGTAGGTTGCCTTGAATATTTCATGATTAATGAATGCTGGGAAAAGCCAGCCAAGGGTGAGAAGGATTTGGGATTAAAAGTAAACTGCATTGTTTAAGGAAAGCTAATGCAGCTAAAATGGTAATAACTTTCTTGAAGATATCTTGTTCTGAGTTCTGCCCTCTGAGAGCTTTATCAAAATTCCTTTGTCAGTTGTATTTCCATGCCTTCAAATCTGGATTCAAAACTGACTGGTTTGCTTTAGAAGGATTTTTTTTTGTTTATTTATTGGTTGAGGAATTATTTCAATTGTGAAAAGAAACCAAAAAATGGCATTTAACTGTGTCTTAAACATAAGGAGTCACACAAAGTTAAAGAGGAAAACAATCTAAATCAGCTCCAGTAATACTTTAACTGATGGCTATTCAAACATACCAGTCTAATTTTTATCTGAAATGTCTATGGCAGCAGTGTGTAGGTTGTGTTGATTTAGCTAGGACATAAAATGGACACATGGAATTATCATCTTTATTAGATTCTGAATGAACGGCAATCAATCAGCAGCAACAGTTCAAAGCTACAGCAAGTTCCATTTGTCTATGCAAAAGATACACTCCTGTTGTTGTCATCTTAGGCCTGTCTCCTTCACTATGGATTTATTTTAATCCTAAATTTCATCTTGTTATTATTCGTGTCTGCATTCTGCAGAATGGAGACCGCTTTATTTTAATTACAAATCTGGATGCACTTCTCACGGCTAAATAGGACCACTGGTTGTCCTTGAGTTATATGCAAAAAGAAGAGAAATACAACATGCTTTCTCATGGTCAGCTATCAGTTTCCATAGACATAATATGCACGTATTGGTAGGCATGTTTCACAATCTAATAATTTTACAAGATGCAGAGATAACTGTGGGGAACCCAGCTTCCATCTCCTGTTTCCATGCAGAAGACTGCTACTATTACTAACATTATGGCATTTATATATCCTCAGGGAAGCATGTGGTATCAATGGCATGGAAGGGAAACAGGCAATATAACAGCAACGGTGTGGTTTTTTTTTTCTTCCCTGTGTTTATGAAAGCATCAGACTTTGAGAACACTCTGTGTTTAGAGACAATGCTACTACCTCCTTCTCAGAACTGCACCAGGATCAGACCATTTCTTGTTGGCTTGGGCAGTTCTGCTGTGTTGCAGTTTCAGCTCTAGGGATGACATGATGCCTCCACGACAGTAACCAAGAAGAAAAGGATGTTCATGTTACATTCTCTCATATTCTGTGAAGTGGCAAGTCTGTTACTTGCTTCAGTTCTGTAAGGATTTCTGTTTGTCTGCGGTGGATTTTGTTGGTCTTGTTGGACATTTACACATCACGTTTGGGTAACTGATGCAAAATGCTCACTGGTAATGTTCTCTGCAAAAGAAACTGATTAGAATAGTACATAGATACCAAGGATTTTTATGTCACGTCATAGCATATGCCTCACATTAAAGGGGTGATAATTGAAGCCATATTTTGCTTGGACATCCACTTAAGAACTTAAATATTCATCAGGAACTGTGATTTAATGTTAAATGTAATGAATATAAATGGAGTGATGTTTTTATTTTAGTCTCTAATAGGCTTTCTTACCATGTACGTGTCAAGAATAGACTAGACCTGTGCACACCAACATACAGACAGTTAGAGGGAAGCTGAGCTGAATTCTGATTGTTCAGGAGGCCATAAAAAGTTCATACCAAACCGTAGAAAAGTCGCACTGTCTGCATAAAGTGCCATTAAATAAAATAATAGGTGGAAGATATGGACAATATGGCTCTCTGGCCTAACAACTCTGCCCAAACCAAAATAGGACTGATTGAAGCTTTTTTGCATAGGTTTTTGTTGTGGGTTTGGGGTTGTTCTTTCACTTAAGGGGAGCAGAAATGAAGAAAATTAAAAGGAGGTTCAGATAAGTACAAGCCAATTGGAGAAATATCATGGATTTCTCCTAACACTTGTCCCTTTTTTTAAAACCCCTAACCCAGGAACGTGCTCATAATGACATTGTTTATAAACTTGTCAAAAAAATTATTTTTATTTATCAGTTTTGATAAAACTTTGCAAAAAAAGTGGATTTAAAACCAACAACTATCTTTTTTAAAGTCTCATCTAATCTCTTGCATTGTTACAAAGATTTCCTCTTAACTTGTGGGAACAGGTAGCAAAATCTGCTAATGACAGAAAATTACTGAGATTTATTAAATCTAAATCTGGCTGCAAATAGTTGTGCAGAGATAAGACAGTACTGAAAGGAGAGGTGATCAAAGGAAGAGACGAAACAATTGCAGATTCAATTAATTCCACATGAAGTAAAAAGGAAAAATAACACTAACTATGTATTCACAATAGGACACTCTAAATTAGTTCTAATTACAGATCTGAAAGGAGTTTTGTGAGTCACTGCAGATCTCTAAAACTGTCAGCAATGGTTTGAAAAAAGGTTTGGAAAAAAAATAACATCTTGCAGAAATGTATGTAAACGTATGGCAAGTATGTTTAGCTACTTTAGGAAAGACTATGGAGATTAAGACTTTTTGCTTAGAAAAGGACAACTATGGAAAGGAAGTTATTTATTAATGTCTGCTTTTAAAGACATGGTAATAAGCAATTTTCATCTGATGGAGAACTGAATTCTGGAATTCATGCCCACAGATGACACAAGGATTGTCAAGATCAGGGATCAGGGGATCAGGCTCAGACAGCATGGGTTCATGAAGGGCAGGTCCTGCTTCACTAACCTGGTCTCCTTTTATGACAAGGACACCCGTTTAGTGGATGAGGGGAAGGCTGTGGATGTTGTCTACTTGGACTTCAGCAAGGCCTTTGACACCGTCTCCCACAGCATTCTCCTGCAGAAGCTGCTGCTCACGGCTTGGACAAGTGCACTCTGTGCTGGGTTACAAACTGGCTGGATGGCCGAGCCCGGAGAGTGGTGGTGAATGGAGCCAAATCCAGCTGGCGACCGGTCACCAGTGGTGTTCCCCAGGGCTCGGTGTTGGGACCAGTTCTGTTCAACATCTTCATAGATGATCTGGACGAGGGGATTGAGTGCACCCTCAGTAAGTTTGCAGATGACACCAAATTGGGTGGGAGTGTCGATCTGCTGGAGGGTAGTAAGGCCCTGCAGAGGGATCTGGACAGGCTGTATTGTTGGGCTGGGGCCAACAATATGACATTCAACAAGGCCAAATGCCGGGTCCTGCACTTTGGTGGCAACAACCCCAGGCAACGTTACAGGCAAACGTACAGTTTTAGTGTTGGTTGATTGGTTTTGTAATCTGTCCTTATGGTACCTGCTATTGACCACTGGCATCAGAGAAATGTTGTTTAGCTAGATGGACCCTTTTTTGACCCAGCATTTCGGTTCTTATCCTAATGAGATTTCTGAGTATTTATTTTGGATTTCTTAACATTTATAAAGCTCAGAAATTGTTTCTGGTTTACCATTGCTACTAAATGTTCAACAAAATTTTGCAGATCCTGCTGGAGGTGAAGAAATTTACATAGACAAGTGTATTTTACTACTATACTTTATACCATATATGCATGCATTTACTTTTAATGTAGTCCGCTAAACATATGTAAAATATCTTCTCTCTACACCACTTCATCCTTAAGTACCTCTGCTATGCCTACAGAAAGAATTATGTTTAGATTATTCCTCAGTATCTTTTATTTTTTATTAAAACATTTATGTGTGTATGAATGTGTATGTGTATTCATGTAGTATATAAATGTATGTAGTGTTAGTATGAAGCATGTGTTAGTTCAGACTTGATGAGCTTAACGGTCTTTTCAGACCACAACCTATGGTTACCCAAAGCCCTATCCAACCTGACCTTAAAAAATTCCAGGGAGGGGACATCTGCAACCTGTTCCAATCCTTCACCACCCTCATATGAAGATTTTTTTCCTAATAACTAATCTAAATCTAATCTTTTAGTTTACAGCCACTACCCTTTGTCCTGTCACCCAATTGTAAAAAGTTCCTCTACAGCTTTCCTGGAACTCCAGCTTTAGATTTCAGATTTAGTGCCTGTGAAATATCCAAACTAATTTATTTTCTAGTGCAAAATGAACTTGCCTCTGAGACTTTTAGCATCCCAAAAATATCACACTCATCAGCAGTGGTTCTTCAACATTTCAAAGATTGCAATTTTCAAAATGCTAATACACCAATATTTTAGCTATTCAGGAAGTGCTTTCTCTTTAAAGTAGCATTTCTGGAACTTGTTTGGTGTTTTATTGCAGTAGATTTCAGATTAAGACTGTGAAAGGAGAATAGAAGTACCCCATAAAGAGATAACATTTCACTAATAAGCAAAATACCACGATATCTTTTTAAAAAAAAAATTTACCACAGGTGCATTTTCTGTAAGAGAATATATACTTCCCAATTAAAGCCATACCATTTTCTTGCATGCATAAAATTATGTTTGTTAGTCTTGTTAAGTCATAATCTTAAAGCAGATATGCTACTCAGAAATATTGTAGAGTAGCTAGAGGTTCTGGAAAAAGTAAAATATCAAGGGAACTTTCAACTTAATATATATTGGCACCTCATGACATTTTAGTCAGTACTGCTTATTCAAGGTGGTTAGGAGATTTTGAAAGACCATTTAACAAAAATCAGTCTGGTGGTGGATTTATAAACACAGTACATTAGAACTGTCTGACAGAAAGATAATAATAGTATCCCAGTTGCCATCTAAGCTGCTCCAAGAAACAGAAAAAGAACTACTATGTCTGGCCATGCTCAGTTTAATTTTGATAAATTCTCAAAGCTCGTCATGTTGCCAACTGACATTGAGAAAGAACAGATATCCCTCTTCCTACCCCTCCTCTCTTTTCTAGGTTCCTTAACTTATTGGACCTTTCCCATCAGTCAATTATACAGCAAAACATTGTTGTTGCTGGCAATGCTCTCAAAGGGAAGGATTAAGCAATTTGGGTTCAGAAGCACATTGCACTGTAAAAATCATACTTCCATGAAGTACTGAGCTTTTTGATATTTAAGTACTCAGAGACCACTGGTGATTGAGCTCAATCATTTTATTCACTAATAAGTGTAAACGGAGTCAGACCTAACTGAATAGACATTTGTGGCAGCATCAATTTGGATTTCTTTTCAAATATGTAATAATTCAAGGGAAATAAAATTAATGCTTGTTGGGATCTAACAGCTCAGAGAAATACAAATGGGCTCTATTCTCTTTATGGGCTAGGTTTATCTAACGTGTAATTTTTTACTTTCTATACCTTTTCTTATGTAGTTTGATTGCCATGGAGATGACAAAACTATCAGCTGGAATGAAGAATTAGCATTAACATTTTACCCAGTATTGAAGTACTAGTTAGTAAACAAAAATGCATTTTCATTAGCAGAGATATTTAACCAAAACAGTGTAATTTAGAGAAAAATTCAATGTTCATGTGATGTTTATTTATTCAATTCCTTTTTCCTGGAAGACAAGATAAATTTTATCAGTTGAGTTTAATTGGTTTTGTAAGCATCCTCTCTCCACTGCTTTCATGGAAATAAGCAAAAAACAAACCTAAACCAGCATTTTTTGGGTTTTTTCCAAACAACATTTGGACTTAAGACAAATGCAGTAACATATTTTGCTAGAGTTTTATTTTTGAAACTTTTAGAAAACTATAAGTAGGAGCGCTATGTAATAGTATTAAGTAGCTTCTCTTAAAATTTTCTCTTGTAAGAAAGAGGATAAAGGAAATAAATGAGAAGAGGTTTGTTAGCCATAACTTGTAGACTACTATAACTTTTGACTAAAACAACTGAGAAGGACAAAAATTTGAAATAAGTTGCTGTCGCGGTGAGCCAGAATCAGAGACATTTACTCATAGAGTTATCATGTCTGTTCCGATTTATTGCTAGTTAGTAGTTCATTTATATAGGTTTGTTCTTAAGCGTAGTTATACAGGATTGGATAACATCTTGGTTTTGCAAGTAGTGATTGGTTAGGCATTACGTAGGTTAGTATCTTCTGTTATGGCTTGGTTACAACCTATCCGAGGGTCCAGGCCCAGGTGTTCAGCCTCCTGTTTTCATCTAGTGTTCAGCCACAAGGTCACGCTGACCTGATAACATACATGCTGTTCCGCTCACTCAGCACTTCGCTTCAGGCCAGAGATACTCTGCAGCATCGTGGCCTTGTACTGCTAGCCATCCCCCAACAAGTTGCCACTGTTTTTAAACCAGAGCAGCTGGTATAATTAGAAAAAATACAATTCTTCTTGGCTACATAATCCCTTGTTCAGGGAATCAGACAAATATAACAGGCAATGGAACAAAAAAGGATAATGGAATCTCAACCACTAAAAGGATAGTCAGAGAGCATATTTTGTAGTTGACTGGAGAATATTATTAGAATAAATCAGGATCAATGTCCAATGAGATCTCCATTTAAAATAATTTTTCTAATAGCATGCATGTGCTTTTACACTGAGCTTGCTGCCTTTCTAAGCCATGTTGATCTGAAGACCAACATTTGTCTATGTCTTTAAGCACTAGGAAGGCAAGGTCAAGATCTGTGTTACAGTGTAGTTACATTTGTAAAGATGGATTTATTTTCTTTAAATTTACCCATCCATTTAATTACACTCCTTTAAGTTCCCATAATTTTTATTAAATGTTTGACACTTACTAAAGAAGTTCTTTGATCTATTTTAGGACATATCTTAATTCCTAAGGTAGCTCCAACAATTATAAGGGACGTAAGCTGCAGGTGAGTTTATCTAATGAAAATTTGTTCAACATCCATGAAGGAAAATAAAATATTTCCACACTTAAAGATGCTGTTATCTTTGAAAAAAAACAATATTCTGACTGGCATAGAAGAATCATCATTTTGTCTGGAAGAAAAAGCACATAAAAGTAACAAGCACATCCCTTCCAAAGCCCCTATGATCTTTAATTTTTACTTAAGTGACATCACACTTCAGGTTGTACCTGTGTTACTCATTTTTCAGGATATGAGCATGACACATGAACACTTAACCAGGAGCTTCTCAACTAAATTCTTCTTTGATTTTTGTCTGTTTAGGCCTGTGACATCTGGGCATGACATGAGAGAGAGCATGCTCAGTCACTGTCCACCAGAGTCTGTGAAGCAAAACCACACTGCTCCAAGAGGGGAAGAGAAACTGACTTCAGGACCACAGAAAAGGTGTCCTGGTTCATTTTATATATTAGTACACAGATAACTTTGTGACTAATAACACCCTGGAGAAAAAGCTGGTCATAATTGGCAAAGAGCAGTGCAGTGCTGTCATGATGTTAAATAAGCCATAATTTAAAGTTGAATGAAATTAGAATTATACTCTGGATGAAATTGGGTGCAGGAATGTCCACAAATATTTGCCCTCAGTCATCACATAGACTGCTCTATAGCACCTCTTGCCAATTGGAGAGGTGGAAGAAGCTTCACGCTGCATTTATGAAATTGGAATCTAAAGATCTTGGGATGTCTTCTTGTTAATTTGATAAAACCTTCATTCATGTTTTCATTGAGTATAAGCTACTGGGTATTTTTGCTATCTGTACTTTTCAGATATATTGATCCCATCAGCAGTATATTTTTATCACAATATTTTATTGAATAATTTCCTTGCATACCTGTTAATTTACATTTTACATGCTTTTTCACATTTCTTTTAATGTCTTTTCTTGGAGACAAATAAACTTATTTATTTGTTTGTTTATTAATTTTTATAGAAAGGCTTGGGTTGGAAGGGATCTTTATGGATCATCTAGTTAGCACTCCCTGCTGTAGTGCTGGATTTGTTTTTAACTGTTTTATTTAGAACAGGGAGTCAGAATTAGACACTTGAAAAATAGAATATGATATAATGTAATACTTTTGTTCTGATGTATTTTCATATTTTTTGTATAACTTTTCTAGAAGAGATGTCATGCTTCTACACTAGATTCTTATCACTAAAAATATATATTTAAAAAAACTGTCTTACAAAAGACTTACAGGAAAATGAGTCCTTTCATAACTTCTGCAGACTCAGAAGAAGGGTATTTTTTAAAATTATTTTTTTCCCCACATCTGGAAGTAGCTATATTACTTTGAAACATATTTGAATAGAATATTCTACTTGCTATGAAATTCTACTATAAGCAAAAAACATATCTAAAAGTATTTAAAAATATATTCTGTCATATTAGCTAATGAGAGTTGTGAAAACTCAGGATTTCCAGTTGACTTGTTTTTCCTTTCTCTTACAGAATTTTGATCAGCTAATAGCAAAGGTTGAGCTCACAGTTATTTGTTTGGCTTACTAAGAGCGATTGCCCTTTGTTTAAAAAGGAATCCTGATGATAGAATACATACCTACAATATGTTCTCAGTCTGTTCACACATAGAAGTGTGTGTGTCCTGGAGAAATGTAAATAACAGAACCCGTATTTCAGTGAAGTAATTACTGTTTAACAGAGATTGGTAAATGTAAAACTCTGCATGAATAACACTAGATATCACACCTATTATTTGCTTCCAAAGCACTTAAATTTTCTGATCGTATGGTAATGGACCTTAATTTCTAAAGAGAAAATTGTACTATGTGTTCAGATTAAGAAGCAACAATTCATTTTGCCTTTTTATTGAAAATCCATAAATTCAGACATGCTATAGTAGATATTTGCTGATTGCAAAATTATGTGCCGGTTGAAGGTGGAAGATGAGCAAGAACATGGGTGGAGTTAAGACTCTACTTCTGGCTAATATAACTGAGCTAGTTTTCACAGAATCACAGACTAGTTTAGGTTGGAAGGGACTTTAAAGATCATCTAGTTCCAAGCCACTGCCAGAGGCAGGGACATCTTTCACTAGACTAGATTGCTCAAAGCCCAATCATTAAGTCCTTTATCATTAAGTCTTTAAAAGAAACAAGAGAGTAAAAAATTGAGTGTATCAGAAAAGTACCTCCCTCTTTCATTTGATCTGCTACTTAGATTATTCATTAACTTTTATAATAAATATTTGCTGATTTTAAAATACTTGAGATTTGGTGATATGCCCTTTACCTTTTCTCCTGTCTTTTGTAAAACTATAGTAATTTTGTTCATCTAATAATTTGTCCAAGTTTGTTATCTAGTGGTGAATGAAAATGAAGTAATATTCCTCAAGACTATAATTCTTTTGTACAGATGGAGAGAAATTATTCCTCTCAGATCTGGACAAGGAGGTGCAAAGCTTTATTAAATATAACAAAAAGGCTTCCCCAGTCTCTTCCCTGTTATGTTGTTACCTCTAATTTGTGTCATTAATGTCGTAAGTTTATTGCCCTTTTTATACAATTGTAGAACCACAGGTTGGAAACTACTCTTATTCACAGTATCACAGAATTGTGGGGGTTAGAAGGGACCTCTGGAGATCATTGAATCCAACCCTCCTGCAAAAGCAGGTTCCCTAGAACAGGTCACACAGGTAGGTGTGCAGACAGGTCTCCAGAGAAGAAGGCTCCACAACCCCCCTGGGCATCCTGGAAAGCTCTTCATGTAAAACAGCCTTTTCCCTACATGTAGACAAAATAAATCCTGGGAAGGGATCTGGAAAAATCTAAACAACATCTTCACAGAATAACGGTATCACAGAATTGTAGGAGTTGGAAGGGACCACCAGAGATCACTCAGTCCAACCCCACTGCCAAAGCAGGTTCCATAGGGCAGATCACACATGTAGGCATCCAGACGGGTCTTGAATATCTCCAGAGAAGGAGACTCCACAACCCCTCTGAGCAGCCTGTTCCAGTGCTCCATCACCCTCACTGTGAAAAAGTTCTTTCGCACAATGGTGTGGAAACTCCTGTGGTCCAACTTGTGACCATTGCCCCTTGTCCTGTCCCCACAGGACACTGAAAAGAGGTTGGCCATCTCCCTTTGTCTCCCACACCTGAGATATTTATAAACATTGATGAGATCCCCTCTCACTCTTTGCTTCTCAAGGCTGAACAGCCCCAGCTCACTCAGCCTTTCCTCACAGGGGAGATGAGGGCTCCAGGCCCTTAATCATCTTTGTATCCCTCTGCTGGACTCCCTCAAGGAGATCCCTGTCTTTTTTGTACCAGGGAGCCCAGAACTGGACACAGGACTCCAGGTGAGGCCTGACCAGGGCAGAGTAGAGGGGGAGGATCACCTCCTTCAACCTGCTGGCTATGCTCCTCTTCACGTACCCCAGGATCCCATTGGCCTTCTTGGCCATCGGGGCACACTGCTGGCTCATGGCCAACCTGTCATCCACCAGGACCCCCAGGTCCTTCTCCACAGAGCTCCTCTCCAGCAGGTCATCTCCCAGCCTGTACTGATACCTTTGGTTGTTCCTTCCCAGGTGCAAGACCTTATACTTGCTTTTATTGAACCTCAAAATATCATTGAATCCTACTTTAAACCTAATACTGCCCAAGACTAAGCCGTGCCCTGGTTTTCATTCCTTTTTTCCCTTTGCCCTTCTTTGCACTCTAGGACTGATGTCATTGCCTCATACATTACTGTCATGTACCCAAAACAATGAACTCAAGCCTCAAAGCTGCCATTAAAGTTGCAGTTTTATGGAAGTAAAAGTAGAAATAGTTCAATAATTAAATAAATTTGTTCTTTTTAACTTCAGCATCATCTATGAATTCATATTTTAAATGCCTCACTGGAGAAAGTATTGCAGGTTTTATGTTGGTAGCACTTGCAACATTTGCCGTTTAATAATAGAGATGGATAAAGTTAGTATAACAACTGCTATAGAAATTCTGTAAAATGTAATCATATTTGACACCAAACTCTATTGCTTTGCTGCAGAAAATGAAACTTCAGATATGATGGTTTCAGCATGATCGTGACATGGAGCTTTATACCTCTATCTCACCCCAAATAAAAGCTGTCAAATATTTTCCTGTGTCTGGGTGAGTCTCAGACACAGATGAGAGTAAGCTGGCTAAGTCTCATACAGTTCAGTCTTAAATGATTATTGTGGGATGTGGAAAGCAACAGGAGGCTTTGGATGAGGTTATATCATCTCCTCTGCTTTGAGTGAATGTGCCTGGGTTTTGTTCGTAAAGTTCTCAACATAGGGATCTGATTAGATTTGCAGTTGCTTCTAGATGATCAAACAGTACAATAGCACTAAGCCTTCTTGCTCCACCTGCATCTGGTTAAGAGCTTGTGATATTTCCTCCCTGAGCAGAGTCATCCTCTGGTGACTTATAATTTTATTGCCTTCACAGTGGAGTAGAACAAGAAAATAGAAGGATGCCTTAGATTCATGCTGAGGATATAAATGACAGAATACAGTTGTGCATTTGACAGAAGGAGCAACAGAGTTATCTTTGCAAGTGGAGATACATTCTGATGGCCATTTGGCTTCTTTGTTGAATCCTGAGGTCAGTTTTGACTCACAAATGGTCCAGGTAACCTGGTAACGATCCATATCATAGAATCATAGAATCAGAATTTTAAGGCTGGAAATGACCCATAAGATCATCCAGTCCAACCATTAGCCCACCGCCACCAAGTCTGCCCTTAGACCATATCCTCAAGCACTGTATCTACCCGTCTTTTAAACACCTCCAGAGATGGGGACTCAACCACCTCCCTGGGTAGACTGTTCCAGTGCTTGATGACTCTTTCAGTAAAGAAGTTCTTTCTAATATCCAACCTAAATTTTCCCTGGTGCAGCTTGAGGCCATTACCTCGAGTTCTG
>VXBZ01005300.1:12561-73620 GCA_013399135.1 Heliornis fulica | reverse complement strand
ACAGTACTTGAGGTGAGGCCTCACCAGTGCAGATGGGACACATTCTCTTACAGATCAATGTACAATGACATGAAAGACAAAAGTATAGTCTGAAGTTCAATTATATTTGTCCCTGGATTGTCCCTAAAGAAACTGAATTTGTTCTTTTCAGTTTTGCAATGATAAGGATTGCAATATATATGTGCAATCTAATTAAATTTTAATTATTTTGGCAGATATAGAGGGTTGGGATTTTTTTCCCTAGGAGCTCCTATGGGGCTGAGTTTTGGATTTCTGATGAAAACAGTGATGAAAACATAGGAATGTTTTAGCTATTGCTGAGCAGTTCTTACACAAAGCCAAGGCCTTTTCTGCTCCTCACCCCACCCCACCAGCAAGTAAGCTGGGGGGGGGCACAAGCAGTTGGGAAAAGACACAGCTGGGACAGCTGACCCCAACCAACTAAATGATTATTCCATACCATATGATGTCATGTTCAGCATGAGTTGAAGAAGGAAGAGAGGGATGTTCAGAGTGATTGTGTCTGCCTTCCCAAGTCACCATAATTTTTTCTATGTAAGCAGCAATATGATAATGTGGTCTTTATAGTAGGTATCAGAAGGTAGACACCCAAAACAGTAATGAATGTAGTAGGTTTTTTGTTCTGGTTGTTTTGGGTTTTTTTGTTTTGGATTGTTTTTTTTGGAGGGGGGGTGGAGCGGAGATTTGTTTTAGGTTTGGTTTTTGGATTTGGTTTTCTTTTCCATCAAGGAACAGACACTTGACAACTGGCTGCTGAATTATTTGATTAAAATAATAATAATCATCATCATCACATACCAGGTACTGGAAATAAGAAATATGTCACAGCTGGTAATATAAGTCTTTCTTAATTCACATAAGTATTACTACTTAGACAGAGGGTTTTCTTTATGTTGGATAGAAAATGTTTTTCTGTTCATAATTTCAAGGAGTTCAGTTGCTATCGTGACCAGGTGAGTGGTCCCAGATGACTTTATACTGGGCAGCCTTCAAGCAACACTTTAATATTCTGACCTTTTCATTGAGAAAATTCCATTTATAAACCCTATAGGAAACTGCTTTCCATAAACAATCTATCGGGGAAAAAGGAGTACTCCTATCTCGGATGCTAGTCTGTTAGTGAGATTAGAATTATTCAGGTCACCTCAATAGTGCTGAACTTCATCCATGTATCTTATATGGAAATATTTAGGGTTATTTACAGAACATAATTTCTAATTATCTTCTTCCTGGGGACTGTCAGGCTAACATAGCCGCAGAGCAGAAATTACAGCAATCTCCTTAATTCCTTCCACAGTGGACCAGTACCACCACAACATCATCAGAAACATCACACTCTTTATATCTTTACATAGCCAAGTTTTTTTCTTAGACCTATAGAATTGCTATGGTTTCATGTGAAAAAGGTCAATCAAATTATTTTAGAGGGCTTAAGTTTCAGGTGAACTAAAACAACATTATCCATACACTTGAATTGCTTCAGATGTGTAGCCAGCTGCCTTGCTACACAGATGTTATGGATTCTTCCACAATAAATCCTAGTATCAAGCACAGAATCTGGTTCTTGAAGATAGCCAGTAGACTTGTGACCTCTCTGGAATAGTTGGAGCTGTAAAATTTTGAATGGGTAAATGATGCGTAACTGTAGTTTCCTCATTTGTGACAGATGCAGTAATAATCTGGGCATATTTTTCAGGTAATTTAAGAGAAAACTTTGCTCATTCTTCTTATCCCAGAAGTCTTTTTGGATTCTCTACTACAAGTAGCATGCACTGTGTGGTTTGAAAAAATATTAAAATATTATAGTATCCGTAATAGATACAAAAATGTATAAAACTCACACATATTTGGCATTATGGTAATATTAAGATCATTCTTATTTTCAGTTTAGTTTAGCATTCTTCACATATTCATTAGATTAGATCATAAGAATAACATTTATTTAGAAATTTCACTAGGATAATTCCTTTTTTGGCAAAGTTTACAGTGTTTACTTTGTTAATGAAGTTTTGAGCTTGCTTATATTTTTCCATACAATTTATATGAAAAACATAGAAACCCTTTTATCTATGGCTAAAATATCTTCTGCTGCTGTAAAAAGAATTAGTTGCCATGCCAAGTTTAGAACCAGGAATTTAGCAAGGATTTTTCAGTTTTCACTGTTTACTGCCTTTGAGTTATTTGTTTTTCTATTGCATTTCTCTTAAAATTATCAATGCCTCAAAATTATTTGCCAGCTCATTTTGTAATGTAGCCTGCAGTTGTTTAGCTTTATTAAAAACTTTTTAAAACTTTAAATGTATTTTATAGATTGAAGAAGTTATATTTCCCTAGGCAATCTAGAATGTCTTCTGTGTTGCCAGACATAAATTCATGACTGTTTGCATACTGATTTCATTAATGGGCAAGGTCTTCATGTAAAACAGCCTTTTCCCCACATGTAGACAAAATAAATCCTGGGAAGGGATCTGGAAAAATCTAAACAACATCTTCACAGAATAACGGTATCACAGAATTGTACGAGTTGGTAGGGACCTTGAGAGTCCGACCCCACTGCCAAAGCAGGTTCCCTACAGCAGGTCACACAGGTAGGTGTCCAGATGGGTCTTGAATGTCTCCAGAGAAGGAGACTTCATAACCCCCCTGGGCAGCCTGTGCCAGTGCTCCATCACCCTCACTGTGAAAAAGTTCTTTCGCACAATGGTGTGGAAACTCCTGTGGTCCAACTTGTGACCATTGCCCCTTGTCCTGTCCCCACAGGACACTGAAAAGAGGTTGGCCATCTCCCTTTGTCTCCCACACCTGAGATATTTATAAACATTGATGAGATCCCCTCTCACTCTTTGCTTCTCAAGGCTGAACAGCCCCAGCTCACTCAGCCTTTCCTCACAGGGGAGATGAGGGCTCCAGGCCCTTAATCATCTTTGTGTCCCTCTGCTGGACTCCCTCAAGGAGATCCCTGTCTTTTTTGTACCAGGGAGCCCAGAACTGGACACAGGACTCCAGGTGAGGCCTGACCAGGGCAGAGTAGAGGGGGAGGATCACCTCCTTCAACCTGCTGGCTATGCTCCTCTTCACGTACCCCAGGATCCCATTGGCCTTCTTGGCCATCGGGGCACACTGCTGGCTCATGGCCAACCTGTCATCCACCAGGACCCCCAGGTCCTTCTCCACAGAGCTCCTCTCCAGCAGGTCATCTCCCAGCCTGTACTGATACCTTTGGTTGTTCCTTCCCAGGTGCAAGACCTTATACTTGCTTTTATTGAACCTTACCTGGTTCCATCTTGTCTCTCATGGTATCTTCATTCAATGATCTGAAATCTTGCAGGTTGGTTTGACATAAAAACATTTAAATCATTAATTTAAAAAACTCCTTTATAAAGATAGGCTGAGTGAGTTGGGCTTGTTCAGCCTGGAGAAGAGAAGGTTCAGGGGAGACCTTATTGCAAACTGCCAGTACCTGAAGGGGCCTACAGGAAAGCTGTGGAAGGGCTGTTTGTAAAAGCACATAGTGATGGAGTAATGGTGTTAAACTGAAAGAGAGTAGATTTAGATTACAAGTTAGGAAAAATTCTTTACTTTGAGGGTGATGAGACACTGGCACATGTTGCCCAGAGAAGGTGTGGTTGTCCTCTCCCTGGCAGTGTTCAAGGTTGGATGGGGCTTTGGGAAACCTGGGCTAGTGGGGGTCATGTCAGAGGAGTTAGAACCAGATGATCTTTGAGTTCCCTTCCAACCCAAACCATTCTGTGATTCTTTGATTCTATGAAAATATCTGCTTTAGCATTGGCTAACTTATAACTGAAATTTTTATTGTATTTATTATTGTATTTGATAGACAATAAAAGACAAATGTTAGGTAAAATTTAGTTTAATGTCAAATGTATTTTGACATTCTAGCCTTTCACACAGAGATTCTTCTATAGGCAGAGGATACAAACAGGAACTTTCAATACATATTTTTTCTGTATATATAAATNTATATAAATTATAAAAAAAAAAAAAAAAAAAAAAAAAAAAAAAAAAAAAAAAAAAAAAAAAAGAAGAAAACCCCCTAAATTTATAAGAACTGGGTACGTATTGCTAGAGCTTTCTTGAGTACTAGAAATACTAGAATTGTATCACCTGCTGCTGTCTGTGTTCAGGTAATACTGAGGAATCCAAATAATGCATTTTGACCCTTCTCTGCTGTGAGGGGTGAATTAGAGCTAGAGCATTTTTTTGCCCCAGTTCAAATAACAGCCTAACTTCTGAATGTATTATGCAAACAGAAAACTGCAAAGAACTCATGAGACAAACATTGCTTAGCAATATAAGCTCTGTTTTAGTGCACCAATTGCTTTAGGGGCTTTGCTTTCTTTTATGCATCATGGCCAGTAACAGTTTTAGCAAAAGAAATTATGCTGGATTACAAGATAGCTCCAAGGGGCTCTAGGATCTTAAAAGAGATCTTCCCAGGCCTCCAAGACAGTAAGCCTGAAAGTGTTTGCTGCAAATTGTAACATAAGTGATGAAAGTAGGCAGGCTGGGGATCATAGGAAACAGAAGTGTTGGTACATCATGTCAGGATTGGCATTAAGGTACCTGTTAATAAAGAAAAATAGCGTACATTTGATGATACAGAAAAATCAGTGGAAGGACATAAAGGGAGGAGAAGTAAGCTGGGAAAAAATCTTACACTAGCATTCTGCATAGATTTGAATGAAACAAGGTCATCTCTCAAGGCTGAAAAGTAAGACTTTTCAATAAGCAAGATGTGAGATGATGAGGATCTAGGGAGAGATTTAACTGCATAGGCAGAGAGGAGTATGGTATCTTGTAGTTATGCAGAATGATTCAACAAAAATTAGATGTAGCTAGGCTATGAGGCTCTGAAGAGAGGGATAAGTCTTTGCTCTTCTATTAAGCCTTGTAGGCTCTTTAATTTTTGTGATTATTCATAATTTGTAGAGTAGTAGCATAACAATATTTCAGTTGAATAAAAAATACAAATGTCTTTTTCAAAGTAAAAAGGGAAAATTGACTACAAATGTGGAGGGAGTATGGGAGAATCTCCTAAAATATCTGCCCTAACTAAAATACATAATCAGCTTCCATCGTTTGTGACCATGGGACAGCCTAGGTAAAGAAACAGCATAAAGAAAAACGTAACTTGACAAGCTCAGCTCAGAAGTACGTTAAAGGATTGGAGATCTTTGCTCTCTGCCATGTTTGCTTCCAGGAATGTTTATTAACTCACTGCCAACAGTATGCCTACCCACCCCAAGCTGAGAAACTTGTTCTCAAGCATCGTTTCACCTGGGTTAATAAGTGTCCTGAATCATGGAATGCTCAACACTGTACATAAACTTCTGTGCTTGCTTTTTGCACATACATTTGGAACTACCTATGCCATTATATTCTTAATATATGTTAGGTACAGGAAGATCATCAGAAGGCTGGAGCACCTCTCCTGCAAAATCAGGCGTATAGTTGGGCTTATTCAGCCCGGAGAAGAGAAGGCTCTGGGGAGATCTTATTGCAGCCTTCCAGTACCTGAAGGGGCCTACAGGAAAGCTGGGGAGGGACGGTTTATTATGGAGTAGTAATGTGTAGTGATAGAACAAGGGATAATTGGTTTAAACTGAAAGGGAGTAGATTTAGATTAGACAATAAGACATTCTTTTCTGTGAGGTTGATGAGATTCTGGGAATGGAGTGATAGCACAAGGGGTAATGGCTGTCAGCTGAAGAGTAGATTTAGATTTGATAATAGGAAAATTTACAGTGTGTGGAAATGTAATAGGAATCATTTTTTTTTTATATATAAAACTAGCAGTGTCCACCTACTTTTTAGACTGTGAAATTTTAAAACTCTGTGTTGGTTTTTTTGGGATTACATCTCCCTTTATCCCTTAATGTTATATTAAATTACCTTAATACATTTAGGAAATAAATAGTTGTGGAAGACATGGACATATTATCAGTATAGTCATTCACAGAATTTTAATATTATTGCAAATATACAGTTATTTCTCTGAAAGGATATGTCTATACCACATACTAGGTACAGCTCTGTGGTCAAAAGGAGATTTTGAGTCATAAAAGTAATGTTTATCCCGTTCAGTGGACAAGTGACTTTGACTTTACATGGCCTTTTGGGAAAAAATATTCCAGTAAAAAAACTCTAAAAATCCCCCAAACTATATACCCCAGCCAATAAATAAAAAGCATAATAAATGGTAACTGAAATCCTTTAACTGTTTTTTATTTATTCACTTTGACTGGTACAGTCCACAGTTCTGTGTGCACAATATGATTCCAGATATTTACATCTTGATTTATTTTTTTCTATCAATTTATTTTTGCTACTTCTTTGTGTTAGAAACCAGGTTACAGAGGCTCA
Organism: Heliornis fulica; assembly: GCA_013399135.1. Taxonomy (NCBI): domain Eukaryota; kingdom Metazoa; phylum Chordata; class Aves; order Gruiformes; family Heliornithidae; genus Heliornis; species Heliornis fulica. The sequence goes on along the minus strand of VXBZ01005300.1, from coordinate 67,215 downwards.
CATAGAAGAAAAGTTTTCAATCAAGTCAACCAAAACATAGGAAAATAAAAATAAAAATCCTTCCAGATACATTAGGACCAGCATGTATTGCTTTGTATTCTTTATTCATTTCTTATTAAAAATGTTCTCACAATGCTACTTGTACGTACTCCTGAAAATAATGAACTGTTGCATGGATTTTACACATTCTGCCCCCTCCCCCCGCCCCCGAATGCTTTCAGCAATCTCTACCTTTTGAGCAGTCTGTATAGCTTTAATGGAGATTGAGGCAACGTGGAGAGGAAAGCTACAGAAAAAGGTTACAAGCTAGAAAAAAAGGCTGTGATTAACTAGCTTGACATTCACTACCCCTTTGGTACAAGGTGGGAAAAAATACTTGCTGTGAAGTAGCTGCAGCATTTAGAGTGTGCATTTTTTTGTAAGCTACAAACAAGTATTTATATATCTGCAATCTCTGTCTTTATCTACTATTTTAAAAATTAATACAATACTGAATATAGTTCTTATAATTTGAATCATATTTTATATAGGCAACTAACTTTGGACTAAACTTCTTTGAGCTGAGACCATTTCCTTCAGCCTTTTGCATCCAATTTTCACTAATCTAAGTCCATATTCAGTCGGAATAAAACACAGAAAGAATAATATCATACACAGTAATGTCTTGATTTCTGCTGAGATAATTTTCTTTCTAGTATCTGGTATAGCTCTGTGATTTGGATGTAGGATGAGAATAATGTCAATAGCACAATGATGTTGTTGTTGATAGGTAGTTGTGGTACCTAAAATAAGTTGTGGACCTTTCAGCTTCACATAACATGTCAGGTGCAGAAGCTGGGAGAGCAGAGCCAGGACAGCTGACCCAGATTGGCCACAGGGACAGTCCATACCATAGAATATCATGTTCCATAGAATATCATGCTCCATTAGTAAAGTAAGCTAACCAGGAGATGGAATTCCTGCTTGGGAGCAGACTGACCATTTATACTTTTATTATTGTTGCTGATGGCTTTTACTATTGTTATTACTGTTATTATTCTTCTCTTCTCTTACTATCCCATTGAACTGTCTTTATCTCAACTCATAATTTTTTTTCCATTCTCCTCCCCATCCTCTTGGGGCAAGGGGAGTTAAGAGAGTAGCTGTGTGGTGCTTAGGGACCAGGTAGGGTTTGACATTTGGGCAAAGAAAATGAGCTAACAATGAATGCAATTCACAAAATTGATCATATGGTTAGCTTAAATGCTTGTTTATGTTATATTAAATTAAGTTAATGCGTGTTGTGTTATAAACTAATCTGAAGGCTATGATTGAAGTCACATGATTTAAAAAGAGTGATATCTAACCTCAGGTTGTAGGGATGAGCTTCTGTTTACTGTTGTGAATGTAGATTTTTAATCTTAATTAGCCAATTTAATTTGGCTAATTAAGATTAAAAATTTAATTTGCAACCCAACAGTTGAAGAAAATCTGACTGAATTTTACTCTGACTAGTCTTTAACAGAAAAATTAGGGGAACACTAAAATCTTCCATTGCTGAGGATGTTCATTAGCTACCAGTCCCTGCACAGATATAGGATGGAACCTTCTCATTCTACCAGATTAACTCTAAGGCAACAATAGTATTAACAGAAGGAAGAGCTAAAATTGGTATTTCACTTATCCTAAATGTGTTCCTGTAATTCTAAATAATTTCTCACTTCCTGTTCTTCTCTCTATCTGTTCACTAAAAATTTACATATTCAGTACTCATGCTTATACACTCCCACAAATTTAAGATTATCTTCACAGGACATAAGAGCATTCTATAAATTATACTATTGCTTTTAGCAAGCCTCTTTCCTATGACCTGAAGTTTTATCTTTTCCCTTATTATTACCAGGCAAAAGAATTATTTCTTCTCCAGAAAACTGAAATTAGATATTTTTTATGAAGTAGTGGGTTTATCCTGGCAAGCAACTAAACATCACACATCAGCTTGCTTGCTCTCCTTTGCTGCAGCAAGAGAAAGCAGTGAGCAGGAAGAATAAAAGTATGAAAATTCATAGATTAAGATGTAGACAATTAAAGTAACCACAAAATAGCCAACAAAACACAAACAACAAAAAACAAACAACAAAAAACAAACAACAAAAAACAAACAAGTGATGTGATGGCAATCACTCACCACCTCCCACAAGTAAACTGTGATGCCCAGCTGGTCTCTGAACAATGTCTACTTCCCTACAGCTTTTGTTGTTCAGCATGATGTTATGTTGCTTTGAATATCTTTTTGGTCAGTTGTTGAGCCTGTCTCCCTTTCTAACTTCTTTTGCGTTCTCAGCCTACTCATTATAGAAAGCAGGATAGGAAAAACAAAATCAAAAAATTAAACCCAGCAACCTCAAGATTGTACAAGAACTGCTCAACAGCAGCTGCTTTCATCAACACTGCTTTAGTCTCAAATCCATAACACAGTGCTCAACCAGCTATTATGAAGAAAATTCACTTGATCCCAGCAAGACCCAGTATGATTATGTTTATATCTGGTTTGCGTTTTTTTTTTCAAATTTTATGCAGTTCTTCCATGAACATTTGGTTTGTATCCAGGTTCAGCCATATTAACTGAACAGCATTGATACATTCAGTCATGTATTTCCCTTCCTTTTGCCCTCTTTTTCCCCCTCTTTTCTTTCATTTAGTCCTTTCTTTCCCTGATCTCTCCCTGTCCTTATCTCAACTCCAAAGCCTCTCAACATGTATTTTCTCCCCGTCCAGATAAGAGGAGAGTGATAGAGTGACTTTGGTGGGAGTCTGGCCTCCAGACAGGGTCAAACCACCACATCTTGCCTTCCCATGACACTGTTAGGTTTGGACATCTGGTGTGACACGCACTACAAAGAACAGATTATTCCTACCAGTACATTTACTCCAGAAACTCCACTAAGTTCAAGAGCAGTAGAAAATTTGACTGTGGGTGGTTAGATGTACTGTTGGAATGCTTTTCTTCTACTGTGCCCTCTCTCTCCTATGGGAGATAATGTGAACTAAGTACTGGGAAGATGGGTCATAACACTGTATTAAATTTTTCACTTTTTCTGTCTATTAGGAAAGGATAATCCTTTGGGAGCTATACAATAATAATAAAAACATTATCCTGAAGAACTGAGTCTCAGTGCTTAACACTGTTTCTTTAATGGCATTTCACCTGTCATTTCTATTCAACTGAAAGCATTTCCTATGGTAAATCAAACTGTGATACAGATGAACGCTGACATTTGTTAACAGTATTAAATAGTAAAACAAAGGCTAAGAAGATAATAGACCCAACAGGAGAGTACCCACAGATTAGAAGAGAAAGAATACCAACAGCTCTTAATTGTCAATGAAGCACACTAATCCTGGATTAAGAAATAAAAGTGAAAATCATTTATTATTATTGTCTTTTGAAGTTAGCAGTTTTGACAACAACAACAACAACAACAACAACAACAACAACAACAACAACAACAACAACAACAACAACAACATAAACCACAAAAAAGTCTGAGGGATAGGGAACAAGAGTAAGTAGGATAGATAAACTTGAAGAAATCCTTCTAAATATGTTGGGGTTTTAAACCTTGTACCCTGCTGTAAAAGTAATCACTAGTAAAAAAAATACAAAAAAAAAAAAAAAAAAAAAAAAAAGTAAAGCTCTCTATATATGCATTAAATATATTTCCTTTTCTGTAAAAATACTGCAGACATTTTTTTTCTTTTCTATGTTTGATTATTTTTTTCTCTCAACAAAAAGTGAGTAGATAATTTAGTTGAACTGTGTAATAAGTGAGATATCAGCATAGAACTCTTTTAAGCCTCAGGTTTGGTTTGTGTTGATAAATGAAAACTTCAACATTCTTTGGCATTAAAGTTAAAAATATGGATTAAAAATATGGATTTATGGAAATTAATACACAAACTTTATTTTTTTAACAACTCATAGATATTAACTATATTTGAAATATTAGATATATGCTCCGAAAATCGCTGTGAGCCCATGTTTGTGCAACTACAATGAAAACAAAACACATTAGTGTGGAATTGAATATTTTCTTTGAAATGTCAATGATTTCCTTTAATGCGCAAGGCTGTATAAAAACCAGTGTCTGAAGCACTTTACAAAACCCTGAAATGAATAAATGGAGACATCCAAAAGAAGTTCCTACATATACAAATGTGTTATAGGGAGTCAAAGGAAAATTATTACAGTTTGCTCTACGTTTGCATTCTTCTTCTGGCTTCTCCAACTCATCTCTCAAGTCTCTCTGTATGGTGCTATGCACTAGGGATAAGGTGAATCTCAGTTCAAGGTAGGATAGTCTTAAGTTTTATCTTTTTATTATGTTGTACTCTAAGTTCTTTTTAAAGAACTTTTTTAAAAGTCTTGATAAGTATTTAATGGGGTTGTTTGGGGGTTGTTTTTTTCAGATTGAAAGATATGTAAACAGAAATAAATATGGACACAGAAAATTTCCCAAATATTTAATTTGCAGGAAAGTTAGCTGTCAACAGTCTGAAAAACTACCAAGAAGAATCACTTTAGCCTGAAATGAAGCTCTACTGCTGTAGAGGTATTGTGTGAAGATGTGGTCTAGAGGACTTGGCTAGATTATGTTGAACTACAGATATCATAAGGAAGAGCCTCTGGAAGAAAGAACACAAAAGAAGAAGCTAGAGAAGATAAGCCTCAAAGAACAAGAGACGTGTGCAATTATAGGTGTGAAGACAAGAAGTCTGAGAATGGGATGGAGAAGTGAGAATAAAACTATAAGAGACCAAATGACCCAGAGCTTGTTGTCCCCATCTCCCCTCACCACATGTGGAAAAAGGGTGTGTCACTGAGTTAGGCTGACCATTTATTTAACCAACTCTGCCTAATGTGAAATAGCAGCTACTTCTCTCTGCTAGCTATTGGGAGATGATGGGTCCTTCCTCCAAAATATCTCGGAGTAAGGAGAAGCAATGAGTAGACTATTAACCATAGCCAATGAATGGTATGAAATTTGATTTGTCTCTTGGCTTCAGTAGTCCTGGTCACATAGGAGGTCCACTAATGTGGTATGAGTGCCATAATCTGTACAAGAAAAAATGGAGAGTGATTTTACAACATATTATTTCAAAATATATTGTCTCTTTTATTCAGATTATAAACAATCATGGAAGAAGTAAGAAAATCGTTTCACATAATATGTAAGACATCACATATGATTATTTGGAAGATGCACATCAAATATGTTCATCCAACTTTTTTTTTAATATATTCTGAAAGTAGATGTTAAAGGGCAATTATTTAATTAAAAATACTACTGATTTTTTGTAGTGCAAGATAAAAGTGCACTTGAAGTGTAATGATCATGAGCATTTTGAAAAACAGTATATTACACTGACGGTTCTGTGATTCCAACTTTCTGTTCAGTTAAACTTAAGAGTCAATTACATTTAATCAGATGGCACAAGTACAGTATGTTCTTTTAGTTTGCTTTTAATCTTTTGTCCTTTATTTTTTATCTTTCCTTTCTGCTAGAAATAGGAAGCAATTGTCTAGTTGCCACATTATCCCCATTAAGGTTAGATTGGGATCCCAGTGTTCTCTGGTAATAAATTACAAAGAAGTCCTCAGGATTCCATGCATTATATACTGGATTTCATAAAGAATTCAGATCCATATGTCCTAATACAGTCTGACTTCTATGTGAAAATGGATGGGCTGTTTGAAGCAAAGCACAATTCTCTCTTACAGCAATATTTCTCTACATCTCCTTTACCTTGTGCCCTGGTTTTTCTTTATTGAAAACAAAAACAGTACTTCATAGATGACAAGCATTTTTATGTAATTAGTGGTGCTATACTATAGAATTTGTAATGCTGGCTAAAATGTGTGCTTACATAAGCAGTGTCTGCATCTAATTATTAGGGTATTTACACACAAGTTCTGCTAAGGCATTCAAGAACACAGTTCATATAAACAAAAGGAGTACAAATCATTGTAGAAGGACTATTATATCAAATTTGATATGCAAATTTGCATCTTGTTTATCCATTCAGACTGCGGAGCTGTAACAGAAGATGTGTCATTACTTTGCCATTTGTACCTCAGACAGAGAATCACAATCAACAAGGTTTTGGGGCTTTCAATTTCCAGTGAAAATCCTATAATTACCACCACATAAACAAGACTAAAATGTGTAGAAGGTCTCCTTCTCCCTTTCCCCCTTCCCCATTATAAATTCATATGTTGTGGATTTTTTTGTCTAATATTTTCCATTATTGGATACTTCTGCATTTTGGAAAATGAATTTCAGTCATTTGGGTTAAGTAAACCACAGCCTTTTTTCCTGGGTTTTTGCTCCTGTTCTCATAGCCAAGGACCAGTAGTGCACATGTCATAATGGAGCGGGGAGAGCTTGAAGAGCTGTGCCATTAAAACAGTGCATTAAGCAGAGCCTCTTCAGACAGTCCATTCTGAGGAGAGGTCTGCTCCATACAAACAAATCTCTTGAGATGCACTTTGTTGTGTTCTTACCATTCAGAAAACCACTATTATACTTTGTCTGTGACTCTGTGCACAATTTTACAGTCGGTTCCATATCATTGGTTTTACAGAGAAAAATAAAAGAGGCCTCTTGTTCCTGGCCATCCAGCATGAGAACAGACCATACTGAATCTCTGCTGTCGAACATTTAAAAGTCTCATAAAATATTTTATGTATTCATACCTTTTAGAAATCATGGGCAAACAATGTTGTTCTGTGAAACTAAAATTATTTTTTTAATTACAATAGCACTGATATTTTATTACAGACATGAACAAAGACTTGTAAGGGTTTTTATGAATCAGTGAGCTTAAACTTACTTACAAAAAACATCAGAAGAATATATCTGTGGTATTTTCTCAGTTGTTTGTGTTGCAAGCATGATCAGCTGCTTTCTGACTAACATGAGAAATACAAAAAATAAGTCCTTTAATCAGTTTTCAAGGAAAACTCTCTTAATAATATGGAAAAGCTATGCCATGGGCTAGGCTGTTAGAAGGTCAGGGGACCTGTGAGAGCTGGGCAGTGTTTAACCAGCTCTTCTTCCAAGCTCAGGAGCGCTGTGTCCATGTGAGTAAGAAACCAGGGAAGGGTGGCAGAAGACCTGAGTGGATGAGCAGGGAGCTCATGCATAGACTCAAAGGGAAGCAGAATGTCCATGAATTGTGGAAAAAGGGTCTGACCACTTGGGAGGAGTATAGGAATTTTGTTAGGGCCTGCAGGGATGTGACAAGGAAGGCTAAAGCCCACCTGGAAATGAACTTGGCAAAGGACATAAAGGATAATAAGAAAGGTTTTTTAAGTATATGAACAGCAAGACTTGGGAAAATGTGGGTCCCCTGCTGAACGAGGGGGGTGTCCTGGTTAATGGGGGCTGCTGAGAATATGGAGATACTGAATACCTTCTTTGCTTCAGTCTTCAGTTCAAGGACTCCCCCTCAGGTCTCCTGGACCCTGGAAGGAAGATAGATATTTTCAGAAATGGAGAACTTCCTTGTGGTCAAGGAGAAGATGGTCTGAGAGTGTCTAGGTGGGATCAGTGCCCACAGATCCATGGGCCCTGATGTGCTGAGATTGCTGAGCTGCTCTCTGTCATCTTTCACAGCTCTTAGAGAAGAGGAGGATGACCTGCTGGAGAGGAGCTCTGTGGAGAAGGACCTGGGGGTCCTGGTGGATGACAGGTTGGCCATGAGCCAGCAGTGTGCCCCGATGGCCAAGAAGGCCAATGGGATCCTGGGGTACGTGAAGAGGAGCATAGCCAGCAGGTTGAAGGAGGTGATCCTCCCCCTCTACTCTGCCCTGGTCAGGCCTCACCTGGAGTCCTGTGTCCAGTTCTGGGCTCCCTGGTACAAAAAAGACAGGGATCTCCTTGAGGGAGTCCAGCAGAGGGACACAAAGATGATTAAGGGCCTGGAGCCCTCATCTCCCCTGTGAGGAAAGGCTGAGTGAGCTGGGGCTGTTCAGCCTTGAGAAGCGAAGAGTGAGAGGGGATCTCATCAATGTTTATAAATATCTCAGGTGTGGGAGACAAAGGGAGATGGCCAACCTCTTTTCAGTGTCCTGTGGGGACAGGACAAGTGGCAATGGTCACAAGTTGGACCACAGGAGGTTCCACACTATTGTGCGAAAGAAATTCTTCATGGTGAGGGCGACCGAACACTGGAATAAGCTGCCCAGGGGGGTTGTGGAGTCTCCTTCTCTGGAGACATTCAAGACTTGTCTGTACACCTACCAGTGTGACATCCTCTAAAGAACCTGCTTTGGCAGTGGGGTTGGACTCACAGGTCTCTCAAGTTTCCTTACAACCCCTACAATTCTGTGATTTGGAAAAAAAAACAAACTTTGTGCTGTAGGGTTAGCACTTTAGCTACTTTCAGCTCTAATTGGAAAAGCAAATCATTCTCATTAATGTGATGCAAAATCTTAGCAGATAATGCTTTATTTTATAATTCCAGTACTTTTCAGTTTTCCTTTTATAATTCCAGTACTTTTCAGTTTTCCTTTTATTCATCAGGTTGATAATCAGCACATATGTATTATCCAGGTTGGAGAGAAATGGGAACAGTCAGTGAAGAGGTCTGGTTTTGGTACTCAGAATGTCCTCAGTGCAATATGTGGTGAGGCGAATTTCCAGCCTGGGATGATGACGAAACACTGACCTTCACACTGCGGTCTGACTTGCTTTCTCTTGCAGCTGGAGGCTGAGATTTTTCAGCAGCCTTCCTGACAGACACACCGTGCACTTCCAGCATGAAGAGACAATGGAACTGCTTAAGAGCCACATGCTGCTCGAAAGACATGTGCTGACCATCTTGCTTCAATGATGATCTATGTTTAGCTTCAGAGGTTATATGACCAGTCAGGAGGAAAGTTTTCTGTCTTGTTGGGTTTTTGTAGGCTTTTCTGCTTTTAATGAGCAAAGGAAGCATGTTTTTAAGAGCAAGTGCTCTGTTAAAGAAAAAAAAGAGAAAAAAAAAAAGGCAAGAAAATATTTGCTGTGACTTCTTTCCACTCTAAACTGTTACTTGTTAGAACAGGTTGCTGTGGCTGTATAGGTTTATTTTATACAGTTATTAGTAGAATTGTCAGTGATTTTAAATTATGGTACATAAATATCAGATATATTCTCTGGTTTCATGTAATTACATAGTAACTGTTATACTGTTACAGAACACATAATTATTTTTGGCTCTCAACAAAAGTGCAGGCTGGGATTTTTTCACTGAGGTCTGCTAAATGTAGCAGCTAAGTTAATTGCCTGAACATGTTGCAAATATTAAGTTTAAACTTTTTTTTTTTTTTAAACTTTTGTGGTTATCAGTAATGAGAAAGTCTCAGCCTTTCAGGAGTTTGATTTGAATAGAGATTCTAAATATCTCTTGCAAGTCTGAATTTGGTTTGCTGGGAACTTTTATTTTAATTCACCTACAATCTTGAACTGTGCTGTAAAAATCCCATTTGTTAAGCTAATATCAATTTTATTTCTAACAAGATCCAGTGTTCTGACTTCTTGGCAAAGCATCCAGTGACAGGTTTAAGTGAGGGATGAGATATCAGAAAGTATATTGTTTGAGGAGTAGGACTGTGTTTTGGCCTTAATTTTGTTCTGCTATAACTGCCTTCTGCACGTGCAAAGTAAGTGGTTAACCTCTCATTTGTCTCAACTTCAGTTAACCCCAACAAGAGTGAATCCTGTCACATCTGGCAATGGACTGCATTTCTGTTTGCCAAATAACACTGCATTTAACACCCGAGTAAGTTATCACTGTTAATTAGTACTGGAAGTTGAGCAAGTTGGGTTAGAAATATCTGATGTGCTTATGGTAAACTTGTACCTCTTTAAACTACAGCCTTCAGTCCTGGAGATGAGTGCAGACCTTATGAAATGAGAGCTATTCTGAACCAGCACAGTAACCTCCTGGCACCTCCTGTAATTGCGTTACAGGCTCCTACAAGCTTTTGTTTATCTACACATTATGCTTTCAGAGACACAGGACCATTATTCACCTATTTTTCATAAGAACTTGTCTTGCCAGGCATAACAGAGAACTTTATGAGTAAAGCAACATGCTTAAGCAGTGGATAAAGACATAAAGACCAAGGGAAGGATTTATCTCTCTGGATTTAGATGCTTAAACCCAGAGTAGATATCTGCAGCTCTTTAGAGACAAGAAAAGAAAAGAAAACAATAAAACAAAAAGAAAGAAAAAGTCAAGGGTGTAATTCTTCTCAAAACTAATTGTCCTTGTTTCAGCAGGTTTTGTGGACTAGACCACGACACTTGTTTAGATTAATCCTCCTCTATGCATGTCCATTTGTTCCAACTGTGGACGAAGCCATGGGTGACTGGCTTTGTGTAAGCATTTTCACTGTTATTTAGAAGGGACCAACTTCCTTCAGCAGAACAGATGTGTTTTCCTTGCCTGTACAGCAGAATTATTACCAATTACTTTGGAAATGCACTGTATACATGAGAAATACCACTGACAGCAATGCTCTTACCCAGCAGTCTGAAGGAACTGAGCTAAAAATCAATGACTTTTCTCAATCTATTGACCAGAATCTCAATTCTTGCTCTCCTCACCTTAAAACCCAACAAAACACAAACCCCTGATATGAAAAAAGGTAAATTACTGAATTGTGTGGAATGTTACAATGCTGACAGGATAAAGTCAAATCAAAGTTTTGGTTATGTTAAAAATAAAATCTTTTTTCCTCACACAAAGGTTTACCTAAGGGTTTTCCATTTTCATCCATTATGTTATAAGAATAAATCAGCCCGGTCTAAGATTTCAAATGTAACTTCAATCTGTAAATGGCTTTTGGTGAAACTGGAAATACTAATCCCAAAGTTAGTGAGAATTTGAGAATAGTTCTTCAAAATGAAATAGTTTTCTTTTGAAAGAGTACCAAGTCGAAAAATAATTTGTTTACAAGTTTTCTATGTATGTTTAAATTTATCTATATGCTCAGTTTGATTCTATGTAAAGATAACTATACTGACTTAAAAATTTGTCTTTGCAGTTAGAATGCCACTGGTTTTATAACACCAATTTAACCTTTACATGACAAAGTAATGAAATGCCCCTAAACAATTATCCCCACCTCATTATAGGGAGTATTTTGCATAATAATCTATCCACAACAAGTGAAGGACATCTTGCAACTTCATTATGCTAAACACAGTCATTGCCCAGACACTCACTGATACCGTGGGAATGTTTCCATTTTAAAAGCAGGGCGTAATCCTCCACTTCTTAAAAATAAATAAGGAAAGTTTCAGAGCGGAGAGGAGAGGGACTAAAAGTAAGTAAAATATCCTTTGACATTGTAGAGCTACAGATAGTTAAGTGTTTGCTTCCATATTATTTGCTTTAATAATTAGTTTTGCAGTTCTAAGTGAATGCAAAAGAAGCAACAATATTGATTATGCAATCAATTATATATTACAGCATTATCTGGTTTCACAAAATTGTTTTATTTGTATAACTATAGTAGTTAGGTCTGGAATGTCTTATATTTAGTAGGTCAGAGTAAGAGCCAGCATGCTGACATTTCTGAAAGAAAGTTTTGTTTTGGGACAACTAAAAAAAAAACAAAAACAAAAAAACAGTTAAAGAACTTCAGTAGGCATTGTCTCTTATTTTGCTTTCATCTACTAAGGGAACGTCTAATTAATTCTGAGGAAAAAAAGAAAAGAAAAGAAAAGAAAAGAAAAGAAAAGAAAAGAAAAGAAAAGAAAAGAAAAGAAAAGAAAAGAAAAGAAAAGAAAAGAAAAGAAAAGAAAAGAAAAGAAAAGAAAAAAGATAGACTTCTTTGACCCATATACTATGGAGACCATTTGCTCTTCTGAGTTAGAGAGAATAGTACAGCTAACTCTGGAGACATAGAAAGATCATCTCTTCTTCCTGACACAGCCCAGAAACGCTGGGAGCAGGACTGGAGGTACAGCTGGAAGTAATCAAGGTAGATTGTCGGGTTTTGAATCATTCTGTGAATGCCTGAAGCAGGTCACCTTCCTTCCCTGCACTCTGAAGTGCCTGGGGCAAGTGGATACTTCTGGATTCAATGAGAGCATGGCAACATGGATGAAAACCCCAGTACTCAGAGTAGACTTACTCAGAGAAAGCTATCACCTTTAGCAGATGAAAAAAATAAAAGTAAGATGTAAACCGATCCAAGCAGCAGAAAAACAGTTATGGTTGTAAAAGAAAAAACAGGGTTTCTCATGGAAGGAAGTAGAGTGTGCTGCAATTTAGTCAAGGTCTAATCAAAACCTCAGGAAGGCAAGAACTTAGCACAGGCAACGAGAAATCATGATATCTCTGTAATGTGCTTAGATACAATATATAAATCCTGGAGAAATACGTGAGGAGTGCCTTGTCTAAAGGCTTTGAATTGCATCTGTATCTACTTAAAAAATGCTAGCCAGTCAGCTCGTCAGTCTGCCTGTCCTGTTCTTCTCATTATGTTGTCTGGTCTGTAAACTAAATTTCCAAAGTCCTGAGCAGTGATTTGTAAAGATATGTATCTAATCTAAGTGATATCAGGTACAGACCAGATTCACCAGGATACTCTTGCTGCTTTGTGTCATACTGGCAGCAAAAAGCGGCTGCAAAGCCAACCAGTGCAGAGAACTTCCAGCTGCTTTGTGGTGCCAGAGAGACATGAAGCAGCTACAGCCTACTGATTAATTCATTGTATAATTTCCAAATAAAATTTGCTATCATAAATATAATGGGTACAGTTAATCTTTGGAATAATTCCATGGTCTCAAAGAAAAAAAAAAAAAAAGCTGTTGTTTCTGTTATGGCCATTTAGACACAGAAATTCTATGGAGAATGACAAATAATTAAAGAATGCTACATAACAAAGTCAATCATACAGCTGTGTAGGGCTGCACTGAGATTTACAGATGAAATGAGAATAAGAAAAATTTTAATTTAAATGAAGTTTTATGTAGACATCTTCTGACATAATAAAGTTAAAATAGGAGGTGGTTGGGAGTGTTTGTATTATAAGTCTACTATTCTACCCAATACAAACATATTTTAGAGTTTGAAAAGTTTTTCTTTGGAATTAAACTTTTCATCTTATAATTAGCATCAAAACCAAATAAAACCAAAGCACGGCTTACAAAAAAAAACTAAAAAAAAACCCCCAAAACAACCCACAACCCAACCAATCAAACAGGAAATATTTTGAAAGCTCATGAAATGGTATTTCTAATATTTTGGGGTTGTTTGGGGTTTTTTTAACTGTCTTATTTGCAAATTGTAGATGCACATGAATGTTCTTTTTCATCCTCTCTATATTTTAGGTAATAATTTAGATTAACATTTTGGAAACATGAGTTTTCTGGCAATACTCTTCTGACGCTTCTTATGAGTAAATCTTCCCATAAATTTGTGCCCTTATAGAAGGTTCAGATTTTTCAGTTACATCAGATACCAAAAAAAAAAAAAAATATTCAGAAGGAGGTCTCATTTCAGAGTCAGTGAGTATTGTTTTTCTTATTTTATTTCTCATTTAGCATTGAAACCAGTTTTAGTTCCATGAGAAAATATAGAGGTGTGCTTCTCTGGGAAAGCTGATCTTAGGTATCCCTCAAACCTACATCCTTCAGCTCAGCTTACCATGCCTGGTCAGTCTGAACAAAGAGGTTGTGTTAAACCAGAATTAGGGTACAACTACGACTTCCAGCTCTTAATCCTTCCTGTAGCACGTTTGCACTACTTGACGCAAACCTTCACCATTAAACTGCTTTCTATTTTGCTCTCCTTTATCTTTCTATTGCCCTTACTAAAAACTGCACTGGAAAGAGAAATCAGCCAGATTCACAAACACATTCCAGTGTAGGATCCAGAAATGCAGAAGTTGCATTGCCCAGAGTGGGTTCACAGATGTGTCAGAGCAATCCTGGCTGGATTACGAAGAAGTGTCCAGTCAGAAGGGTTTGGGAAGCCACTATAATGCTTCAGTCCTTTGCAATCTATGAAGTCATATGCTAATGGTTGGCCCAAGTCTCATCTTGATATGAAGTCGGAAAGGAGATATGACATGCATATGGATCCAAATGGTGGAAAGTGCTTCCAGATCACAAAATATACATTAGGCAATGGTCCTCACCTCAACTAATACATACCAGCTTCAAGCTTGAAAGTCAAAATAATAGTGATGTAGAGATATCTCCATAGACCTTCTTATCTCTTTTAGCTTAGCAAACTGCAGTTCCACAGGAGATTCAGATAGCTGAGAATTAACGAAATTTAGATTGCTTTCTACAGTAGAGCTTCCGGTCAACTAGAGACCATAGTCTGGCTCATGCATATCTAATAGCTGTAGATGTTCTAGTTGTTTTATCCTCATGCTCCAGTTAAACAGAGGTTTGGCTCTGCTCAGATGGATATGCCTCTACAATACATAGAGTAATTTTAGTAGTTCATTTGAATTCCACTCTAATTTTGGTCGGTTTACATTTAACAGTAAGTGATTCTGTGTGTAATCCATACTCTTGTCTTTGTATTGGATAACAATCTGCTGGTCAGTCAGAAGAAAGCCATACAGCAGTGTATTGTAGCAATCTGCCAGGTGAGTTCATTCTTTTGTTTTGGTTTGTTTTTTCCCCAGTAACATGACAATCACCACTGACATTTCCTGACAAGTGTACTCTAGTTGATATAGTTCTGGATTACACTCAATGTGTCACAATCTGCCATCAGAAATAATAATGACTCTTGCTATTTTAAGAACCTTTTCAAGAAAAGAAAAAAAAAAAAACAAAACACAAAGTCACAGAGGTTAAATGATCTTAACAAAGCAAATAGTGACCTTATATTTTAAAACTCAAAAGGAAGGGCTACAAAATTTTCCAAACAGCTGTTTGAGTTTGCAGATATCTCATCTGCAATGAAGTCTGCACTACTTTTACTCTGTAGAAAATACCTGAGCTAAGCTATAGTCTCTCTAGTGTGAGAGGATTTGGTTTAGTGAGAATGGTATTTTCAAAAAAGCCATAGAAGCTATATAGAAAACCAAATACCACTTCTCCAGAGTATGCACTGTGATGGTCAATGTGTCATATTTAATCAGCCTTAACTCTATTCTCATTAGTACTAGGAACATCAGTATTCAAAGCATGAAATCCATAAGATTTGCCTCCAAATATTTTTTGTTGTTGTTGCAGGATATGAAAAAGTCGAGTGTAAAATAATGTACACCATTAAAAAGTGATAAACATATTTCTTATTCTACATGGCTACATACGTTGGATGTTGTTGGTTTGATCAAAGATTTTGCATGTTTGTGTCCTTACTTATGCTGGAGCTTCCTTAGGACCATGGTAATACTAGTGGCTAGGCAACATTAAAAAATCAGTAGAGAAAAAAGACAACTATTTTATAAATATATTCAAAATACAGACACAGTTGTATCTTAATTTATTGAAATACAGTTGGGCAACAGTAAAATAATCCATATTAGCATCCAGCTGTCAGTGATAAAAATGTCTGAATAACCATTCTCTGGACTCAGTTTCATAATGTTAAAATAATTAATAATAAAAGAACTTAAAAACAAACACAACTTTGCCACACTTATTAGCAGGAGGCCATTGTGTGTATTCTCAGGAGTTTTATTTGAGTAGCATTAGTGTATCCATATCTGTGACAGCTCTCACTGAGATAACAAATACCTCTCTCCTTCTAAGCACATACAAAGGACTTAGATGCTATTTTAAGTGTGTTTTAAATAAGCTAAAGTTAACATTTCAGATAATTAAGTCCCACTCAAATGATAGATCATCTAGTGCTTTGTCTACACAAGCAAACAATGCATCATTAGGATTTCTTAACATTTATATATATTGCTGTATATTAAAGATTATATTGTAATATTTTATGTTATATATTGCTGTACAATATATATTAAAATATTACTATATTGGTTGAATACCTTACTGTAATCCTGACAAATTTTAAAAGATATTTTTCCCTGATGTTTGCATAGGGGAAATGTGGATGAGAGATTCTGTGAACAATTTAATTATTTAGTATAACCTTGAAAGTTTCTTGTACTTCTGTTCAGTAACATGATTAAGGCTTGGACGGGGACAATGTGAGAACAACAAACACTAAACTAGATCTCAAAGTAATATTATGTAGTGGGATTATTGAAGAACATATATCCTAAAGGAAGTGTTGATGAAAACGAAAGTCAAATTTTGTATGGTTGAGAAACATCTCTAAACTAATTTAGTTCATTATATTTAATCATAGATCATAGAAAAATTTATGTTGGAAAATACCTTTAAGATCATTGAGTGCAGCCATAAACATAACACTGCCACATTCATCATTAACTATGTCCCTAAAGGCACATCTATAGTCTTTTAAATACCTCCAGCTATGGTGAAGCTTGGACTTCCCTGGGCAGCCTGTTTTGGTGCTTGACAACTCAGTGAAGAAATTTATTCTAATACCCAATGTAAACCTCTCCTGGTGGAACTTGAGGACTTTTCTATCCTCTTGTTCTATCACTTGCTACCTGTGAGAAGAGACTAGCACCCACCTCACTACAACATCCTTTCAGGTAGCTGTAGGGAGCGGTTAGGTCTTCCCTCAGCCTTTTTTCTCCAGATTGAACAATCCCAGTTCCCTCAGTTACTCTTCACAGGAGCCTGTGCCCTAGACCCTTTAGCAGCTTCATTGCCCTTCTTTGAACACACACCATCACCTCCTATAATGAGGGCCTGAAACTGAATACAATGTGTGTTAATCTGTTTTGAGATTAATATGTGGTGTTAAGTCAGTTGTAATGGTAAATATTTTTAAATCTTTAAGAACAGCATCCTCACTGTTCTTAATTATCTGGCACAATAGCTTTCATTGAGGACTAGTATTATTATTGAGGTACTAAATATGTGTAATCTATTATTAATGTGCATATGTGGAAATAACCTTAGAATTGCTAGAAACTTAATTTGTTCAGTTTTATTGTAGGTGTCAAACAGATATGTAACCCATTAAAACTGCCACAGTTATACCATGCTATGTTATACCTGCTTACTGCATCCAAACTGAATTTCTATTTTTCAAATTTAATATTAGATACCTTTTATTTCCCTACTAAATATATTTTCTCCATTCAGTGTGCCAATACTACCTTAGCTGTCACAAGGAACAGGTAAAATTTGATTGTCAATGACATAATGCCTATGGCCTGAGGCTTAAACATCAAAGTGCTGCAGAAACAAGTCTGTTTGAGAGAAGAATGCTGAAAAGGGCAATGCAGATATTTGCTCCCATTTGTAAATAGTAACAGTAAGTTAGAGAGCCAGCACATTTCCACAATAATAAGATGGAAAATTAACTTCAGAAAGCTGTTTGTTTCTTTTAATGAATAGAAGAACATTCATAATTTACAAGTGTAGAAGGAGAGCTAAATGTAGCTGCCTGATTTTTTTCTTTCAATTCAAGGGACACCCTCAAGGTTACTAGTATGAAATGCTGATAACTTGTACCCATGTTTTCAGTGTTCATGTGGTGCACAATACAACAGAATCGTTAGGAACAGGATATCTAGGGCACTGAAGTTGTTACAGTATGATGAGTTGTGTGAGGATGGCTTTTTTTTTTTTTATAATAGCCTTCAATGGAGTTGTAGACTAGAACATAATAGCTTTGCTCTAGAAGAAGGCATAAAAAAGAATAGTTCTCTGAAAGAGTACTGTACTCACTGTGTTGGCTAATTTGTCACCCTTAGCTCTCTTTATTGATGGTGAGGATAGATTTTTTATTTTCCCTTATGGTTTAAGAGTTTGAAAAAATAAGATCTGCAGGTAGTCCAATAGGTCAGCATGGAACAAGAGGTGTATGCTATAGCTGATGACTTTGACATCTCAAACTGCTAAACTCAAATTTTAAAATCTCTTTTAATTGAAAAGGCAGACAATTTTGGTGAAAAATTCACTCAATTACCAGTGTAGGTAGTTGGGTAGATGAAAAATCCATCTGAAATTGGGAGCTTTAAAAGGAGGTGCAGAAGTGTGACGCAGTCTTGTTTCCAGTTGACCACGGCATGTAAAATGTGAGACCAGCAGAGTCAGGATCTCAGCTCAGGACTCTCAAGTCTGTGGTTCCATGATGCTGGACATTCGATTTTTTAGTCTTCCTCTCTTCAACAGCTTTCTGGTTGTACCTACCTGAAAGTTCAGTCTTTGTTCAATTCAACACGGATTCCAGCCTGCTTGGTTTCACTATTTCTCTTTCTTTCTCATTCCTGTGAAAGTCTGTAAGGCTTCAGCTGGGAGGCAGTGCCTGGGCTGAGGGAAGAGCAGACCTTTCAATGTGAATGGATGCTCCAGTGTTTGCAGCAGTCTCAGACTATCTTCACCAGCAGCAGCGTAACACCCTTCCTCAGTAAAGTCTCAGCTTTCGCAGAATCTTTTCAAGTACCCTGCAGACCAGCTGCCTCTTTCTATTTTCCCCTTAGCAACCCTCCTGCAGTGCCTGGCGGGTGGCTGAGTAGGAAGGTGAGGTAGCAAACCAGAGTGGGCCAAGGCATGGCTGCAGTGGCTGCCCATGCCAAGATTCCCTGTGGATGCTGCGGGTGACAGAGTGGTGGCAACTGCGGCTGTCCCATTCCCTTCTCACCCTGCTGCAAGTCAGATCAGGTGGTTAAATGGTTATATTCCCATCTTGCTCTTTCTTCTCTCTCTTCAAAACTTACCCCGTGGGTAACGTTTAGTTTGTACTTTCAGGCAGAAGCATTTCCTGCGAAAACAGCTGAGTCTGTGTGGAACAGGGACCAGAATAAGCTGTTATTGTTCATTTAATAGGGAGAATAAAATTGAAAGCAGTTTAGTCCTCGATCCACAAAGGTATATAAATACCTAATACCTGCTTAATTTGCTTGAAGTTAGGTACTTAAGTGCCTTTTGGGGTCTGTATCTTAGTATTTGCTTTCTTCTGAGTATGTGTGATTTTCTGTAATTGCATTACAGGGAAAATGGAGTTTCGAGATCTTTAGACATCAGAATGAGACATTTTGTGGTCGGCTTTCAATGCTGATACGCTATGCTAGTGCAGGAACTCTTATTCCAGTGGCTAGGAAATCAGATGTTTATATGATATCTCCATAGTATTAATATACACAGCGTAATCACAGACATAGTAAACTAAATAAAAACCTGCACTGCCAATTTACCAGTAAGACTTTATTACCATAAAATTGATTAATGTTTACAATTGATGTGAAATTTTGGTTCTTACTCTTAAATTGGCTGTGGATGGTTTAAAGTTCTGATTAGCTCAACGAAAAACTAGATTACTGTAGAAATGTTAGTCTTGCCTTAGAAATCTGAAAAGGCAAACATTTATGTGATGTGATATGTGAGTTTAATAACTAAAAATATCACTGCTGAACTGCTGAGATAAGTTAAACAGGATCTGGTAAATGTAATCAGAGCAGCATCTTTTTGTTCAATCAGTCTTGACTTTTTGGAGACAATCAGTTACTCAATTTTAGATTGTTTACTTATTTCATAAGAGACACTGATTCTTATTGCTAAATAACCACAGTTGTTCCAGGTTTTGACTGATACCACAAAAAGGAGTGGAAGATGAAACCATGTAGATCCTGTTTTCAGGCCATCTTCTCCTTACTACCTTGCCTCCTATCTGCCCGCTAGCAGAATGAAAGATGGATTGATTGATCTTGATTTCATTGTTCATTCTTTCCACAGTCTTGATATAGAAAGTAAGAAAAAGAAGGGTGGGTGTGGTTTTTTGTTTTGGTTTTGTTTTGGTTGGTTGGTGTTTTCTTTTGGTTTTAGCTTTAGTTTCAGTTTTAGTACACAATATTGACGTATCAGTCAAGACGGGATAAGGAGTTTCAACAGCATCAAACTTTTTCATTCCCAGGTGATCTGGGCAATCACACTCTCCTTTTGGATGGGTGATAAAAAAACATGTAATTAACTCTATTCAAGTTTAATTTTAGGTGACTTTGGGAAAAAAGCCAACAACTGGATTTGCACACATTCCAGCGTGTGTTTGGCCCAAAAACAGGCATAAGAATTAGTAAACAGACAGCATCTGTGCTTCGCAGCAGAGACTTTTCTGCTTTTAGCAGCTGAAGAAAGATATTAAAAAGATGAGATTCTTTCTTTTTTCCCTTTCTTTTTGACTGCACTAATTGGGCTATTTTAAATTCTACATGTCCTAATCATTTAATTTGATAGATTGAGTGGATGGATGAATGTGCTGATCTTCATAATGTCTATTTAAAAAATGGTGAAGTATTATAAGTAGTCATGGTTTAATTTGCTCTGTTATGCTAGAAAGAGGGGTATGGTGGGAAAGCAAAACTGAGTGGACAAGACCTATACGAATGTGATTATGATTTTTCCAGGCCTTTTCCAGGAAACTGGAGTTCCTTGTCATATATGTAATTATACAGCAGTGTCAAAGAGTTGGAATAACTCTGAAATGCCCCAGTGAGATACAGAAACCAAGACATAGATTAGAGGTGGCTGGGCAGGTCTTGGAGCAGCCAAATTCTAATTTGTATCAGCAAGAAAATATATAAACTAGGAGGCCTTCAATATGAATAATATCGAAGTAAAAGCTTCAGGTGTATTTTCATAATTTTGTGAACAAAAATGGTCACTTGTAATATTTAAAAAAAAAAAAATCCCTAAAGCAACACAAACAGCTCATGTTCTATCTCTATCTACAACTCATAAAAATTGCCACAAGGCACTTGAGAATATCTTGACGCCGCCTACCCATTCCCTGGACATTTTCCTGTCATGCTTTGCATTTTCTTTCCTACGGGACACATAAAGACCTACAGCCTCTAGCACTTTTATTTAATGCATTCACAGCATGTCTGCTGCTGTGCTTGCATAATTGTTATCTGTCCTATGGGAGGACCCTAAGAATAACCATAATGTTGTACAGACGTGGCTGTGACTGTAGTTTTTCTCACCAGAAGAAAGATCAGCTCAACTAGTATGATCTCCACAGGTCTGTGGTTTTTGCACATTTATAAGTCCATTAGCATTTTTTGATGTAAATCAGTGCACCTTAAATAGCTTGGCTTATGAGTTACTCATAAGCAAATATGCTATGAAGAATAAATTTTATTTAGCTTAGGATTGTCTTTCAGCATGGACACTAGTATAAGGCTGTGTATTTGGCATCTACAGAATCAAAGGTTATTAAGAGGTATTCCTTGTGCTTCAGAAACCAAACAATACAGAACAGTAGCTATATATGCTTAAATGGGTTATGTGTCAAAACACTGACCATTGTAAATTATTACTTCTTTGAAAGAGAGAAAAATCACATTTTTTCATGCATTAGTAAAATGTGATCAGAAATTGTATTTATATGCTTTATGTGCTTATTTGAGGATTAAAACACAAGCATTGTCAAGGACGCTGATGAGTTTCTCCATCCTTGAAAATCAGTTTTAAATCAATATCAGGTTTTCTAATGGAATAACCCAGTTGGGCACACTCCTACACCATTCAGGCCATAACCAGTTGTGAAATTACTATTTTGCCCAAGTGTGGCTCTGCTAAACACTGAAGAGGAAAAAAAAAATAGAAAAAGAAAACAGAAGGAGAAAAAACGAAAAAAAAAAAAAAAGGGATGGGAGGGGGCAGGGCAGGGAAATGAATTTAAACAAGCAACCAAACCAACAAAACTCACACCAAAAATATACTGATGTCCTAATGCCACAAGAACACTACCAGGTCCAAGAAGAGTTTGCAGCCAAGTGCTCCGTTGTGCAACCAGAGAGGGTTGAAGAACACTTCTTGAGCAGTATCTGCACAAGGCACTTTGAACTGCCTTGCTGGGGAACTGCTTTGACATCATGTTGTGTCACACAGCCCAGAGAGTCTTAGTGTCAATATGGTCCAAATGCTCCCCTTTCCTCTAACTACACAGCTTGGGCTCGTTCCTTCTCTCCTTCAAGTCCTGCCCAGACACCTCAATCCTATGGCTTGGCTTCTGTATCTTATTCAGGCATTCCAGCTCCATTTCAACTATGTGACGCTGCTTGATAATTAGATATGTGTAACCTGATTAAATGATTTCTAAAGGATGCCTTTAACACAAATATCATTTGAAGTTTTGTATTTTGTTTTAATGCTAAGTACTCTGATTAGTTGTGAGAGTATTTCAAAACAGAAAAAAAAGTAGAAATGTAATTTTTTGTGTGTGTCTAGTTCATTAAAGAATGAAAATAATATATTTTTACAGATTTAGATGTGGTGGAATTTTTTTTAAACTGTGACAACTTTCAAAAGGTGATTGAGGAAATGTAAATAACACCCTAAATTTTATAATTTCATTTTTGTTTAATTTGAAGAATAAAGATATAATTTATTTATTGTTTTAATTATTTGTAATTAGTGC
Source organism: Heliornis fulica (assembly GCA_013399135.1). NCBI lineage: Eukaryota > Metazoa > Chordata > Aves > Gruiformes > Heliornithidae > Heliornis > Heliornis fulica. The sequence continues at coordinate 44,733 of VXBZ01005300.1, read as the reverse complement.
CCACTCCAAGGATTTTTCATAGCAAATATAGTGTTCTCAAGAAACACTTGATAGGAGAAAACATTTCTAATTTTACCAAAATTTTAAAGTTCTAAAACATTCTTCAATGTTCTCATATTACTTATTGGGGAAAGTATTTGAGGGTAAAATGCTAACTGTCTAGGCAATAAAAGGACTTGGATATATTTCCTTGCTCATATGATTCTAGAGAGGATTACTTTAGAATAAGTGCTTAGGGACAGTGAATTTATACTGCAGATGGAGGATGTGATGCAGGAATATAGCAGTTATGGCACTACACTTGTTTAAGCCATCTTCTTGTAAAGCTGTTTCTGGCTTGGTAAGGAAGGCTAAATTCGATTTTAAGGCTCAGCTTAAGCTCAAGAGCTGTACTTTATTTTTTTTCCTTTCAGGTTAAGACTTGGTTATTTAGAGAAGTAATGTGAAGGAATCTCTATAAGCAGGATCCTGGCAAGATTTTCAGACAGACATGCTATAGGAAGGAAATAGAGACCTATATAAATACAATCTGGATGTGCAAGACTAAAGTAGGATTCTTTAAAAAAATAAAAGTTGTTGCATTTTTTTCTTGTTATTTGCTTGTAAATTTAATTAGAAAAAGGAAAATATTTTTTGGGAGGATTTTTTTCACTTCAGAGACAAATTCTGCAACCTCTGTTTCAAAAACTGAGATATTATAAACTGGGATCTTTACTTAGTGATTCACGATGGCAGAAGTGCTCTTACTTCATGTTGTTATTCTTTCATGATGCTCTACCTTGCCTTTTCAGGGAAGGGTTGACTCTCATAAATGTGGAAGAGCGTGAAATGTGGTCTAACCAGGATCTTTAACACACAGGGACAAGAGGAAGTATATGGGATGACTGAGACGACAACGGTTGCTTTTTGTAAGGATCCCTCAGATGAATGTTTGGTCTAGCTTACTAGACACTGTATTTTTTATTTTATTTTTTTAGTCTCTTTTGAATCAGATTAAAATAAAAGCAAACATGGGCAATTTTTCTTTAAGCCTGTTCCAAGAATTTACCATTCCATAAGTTCACTTCTAGCATTAAGCAAGATGTATAAACAACCATATAACATTATTTCTTTTTAATTAGTTTAATTATCTGCCATTCTCTTCACGTGTTACAGATAAAAACACATGTGTGGAGGTTTTTTTAGGATGTTCATGTACAAGGGTTTGAGCAAAGCATGTTAATACATGGATATTAAAGGAAAACACTCAAAAAGCTGGAAAGCAATCTGTAGCAACAGAAAAGTAGTCATTGGTGGCCAGTGTGAGGATGCAGGGCAACACTAAAGCTGAGCAGGCAAGAAAGACAAAATCGACCAGCAATTAGTCAACACTTTAAGTGGAACACAAGCAACATAATTCTGATGTTCTGTTGCTTTCTACAAGGGTAAAATTCCCTCCTGAGAGAATATTTTTGATCAAGAAAAGATTATTTTGGGTATTATGTTTGAAATACTTCAAAGCAATACAAGAAATCACAGGAAGAAACTAAGAATATGACAAGGATGTAGCTATTCCTCCTGTAAATTTGTTTATTTTGTATTTTATTTATTTATTTTTCCAATACTTTTTTTGAAAAAAAAAACTAATTTGACTAATGTCTGCATATCCAGGGAAAGAACCAATAAAACTTTCTTGAAATAAGCAATTTTTTTTTGCATAACAAGATACTTGGGTCCTTATTGTCTGGCAAATATAACTTTATGACTTTTTAAACTGAGGTAATAAACAAACAACGATATGCATATTAAACTGAGCAGTAAGCAACAGGATTCCATTATAGGGAATAAGCAGTGGGTTTGGGGTAGGGGTGTTGGTTTGGTTTTTTCTATATTTTACAGACAGTCATGTTCAGTGATAATTTATGAATACTATGTATTGACCTGGGGAATGTGACATGAATATTGAAGTGAATTTAACCCCTGTTTTCAATTTTTTAAATATATCCAGAGTTTTGTGACCTGAGGACCGTATCACAGACAAATGGTTGGCAAGTAACAGTCAAAAGGCAAGAGAAGAGAAATAAGTGATTGCTAACAATTATATCCTTTAGAAACTGCATTTTGATCATCTCAAAAGGGAAAAAAAAAAGATGGGACATCGACAGTTAATTGCAGAAAAGTTGTGAACCAGATGTGGGGATCCAAAATTTACAGATGAAGTACTGCCTGCAATGGCAGAGGAGGTTTAACAAACAAGATTGGAGAAGTCCTATGTTGAAGTATCATGCCAGATTTAGTCATTCATGTCCAGAAATAGTTCCACTATTCAAAGTGGAACTGAAGAAGAATAAAGCTACTCTACTTGTTATGTGGCCCAGACCAGGACCATGGACCTTCCTGGGTAATACAGGCATCCTGGGAGCATAAAATCTGTAGCAGCATGACAGCACACCAGAGCTGACCATTCCTGCTGCCTAATCCAGCCTTCTGAAGCTTTAGTTCCCTGCTGTGTACAGAATTGGTGGGTCACGAGGAGGGTGGTTTGGCCAGCAAAGTTGCATGGTGCCTGTGAAAGGAAACGGGTGCTCTCTGGTAAGCAGCCAGGAAGACAAAGAACTGTGCTAGATAGCAGACAGTGCTGGAAGGGGAGGTGGACTTACTGACTGTAGAAAAGTCATTCTGGAGACTGCGAGGATGTTAATAGAGTTGGAGGACTTTCAGTCCTGAAACAGCTTCCAGAACCTGTTGGGGAACCAAGAATCAAAACTAACTTTTGCAGGAAATTTTCTTAGAGTGAAAAGATATCAGGCTTGGTTCTGTGCTTTAAATCTGTACCAATATATTATTGTTGTTGTTGTTGTTGTTGTTGTTGTTGTTGTTGTTGTTGTTGTTGTTGTTGTTGTTGTTATTGTTGTTGTTGTTGTTATGCAAATCCTGTATTGAAATAGGATCTTTTTGGTTCACTTAATTTGCTTCTATTCCTAGTCCTAAAATCTGTCTCAATTTCTGCCTGTTTTCATAGTGCTTTCTTTATAATCTGTTTCAGGAAGATGCTGCTTTGTACAAGGAGAAATTGTACATTGGGACTCAGATTTGGACCCAAATAAAGAGGAATAAATGTCTTTAGAAAAGAAGAGCAGAAGAAAGACTTCTATTCGGTATCACAGCACAGGACATTGAATACCTACATAGTCAATAATGTGACTTTAAGAGCAAATAGGATTGTGGGGCACAAGAGAAGTTCAAAGAATGAAACTATAATTAAAGAGGAAACTCAGAGATTTGGAGACCAAATTTCAGCTACCTCATTTGCAGTTAATCCTTGGCAAAAGTTCAGATTAAGTCAAAGGATGCTATTCCTTTCAAAGTACGTTTATTTACTTTAGAGTTTCCCTCCAAACCATAGTTAGAAACTGTTGTTTTCCTGTTGATGCTATCATTTACCTAGTGTGCATGCAGAAATATTGTCCCATTTGACTTCAGAAAATTTGGTCAGAGAAATAAAGCTATGACACTTGTCTAAACAAAGCAACTGTCAGCTCATATCACAAGCTCCTTCTAAATAAAGAGCTGCAGTGCTCCAAATTTGTTTTTCTTTAATGAACCCAAGCCTCTCCACTGTCATTATTCATTCCTTCTGAAAACACTGGAATATGCAATACATTACTCAACTGTGACCTAGTGTGTCCTAAGGTGCATATTTTATTGATGTAAATAAATGAGATTCTAGTCTCCCCAAATGCTGATGTTTTGATTTTATAGAAATAGTGTTTACTTTAAAAGTTGTCATTAGTGCAATGATTATTTTCCCTGGAGGCTCTGATGATAATCTGTAGGACCACTGCTGGCAGTCTGCTTAGTATCAGCAGATTCACAGGGCAGTTAAAATATTGGATTCTGGAGTATAAAGAGGAAATAGTTAACATGTTTGTGGCTTACTCCAGTATATATTTTTTCTTCCATAGAAAGAAAGAAGTTTGAAAGTGTGTTAGTTTCATGCTTGCATAAATGTAAAACTCAGTTGATAAAAATATAGTGCTAGAGATAGTAGAAATGTTGCAGAATCTTTCCCATGCTTTTGAGGTAAGCTGTCCCTGTAGTTTTCTTCCTGGATATCAATCTTGGAAACCAATACACATGTAAATTCTATTAAACTTATTTCTGCCTTTAGGTGGTATCCAGTTTTATTTTATCAACAGGAATTCATTTTAAAAAGGTCACTGACTTAATGAAATAACTTTCGATGTTTATGCCCATACCTTCCTCTGAAAAATAGATTTACCTTAACTAGGTATTCATCAGTGCAAATTAAATTGAAATATTAAATGCCATATCATTACATGAGAAAGAGAAATGAAAAATGGGCTGCTAATGCTTTGGGGGTGGGGGGGTTGGGCGGGAGGTTTGGGCGAAAGTGCATTGTGCTGAATCAGTGAGACAGTAAACCTAAAAACATTTTTGGCTTGGATGTCCAAGGAACCTAGGCAAATCCTACCAACTGATCCTCCCTACAGTAGTTGGAAGCTAAGGAGGTAGTGCAACTTTTGACAAACTTTATATTCCTCAATAAAAGATATACATCATATGCAGTTTAACGCTAATAGTGCTGTTGTGGTGATTTTGGCTGGGATGGAGTTAATTTTCTTCTTAGTAGATGGTACAGGGATTTGGATTTGTGCTGGAAATAGTGCTGATAACACAGGGATGTCTTAGCCATTGCTGAGAAGTGCTTGCACAGAGATGAGACCTTTGCTGCTCCTCACTCCACCCTCATAGTAAAAGAGTTTCCTGATGTTCAGATGGAATGTTCTGTGCTTTCATTTGTCCCATTGCCTCTTGTACTGTCACCGAGCACTATTAAAAAGGGTCTGGCTCCATCCTCTTTGCACCTGCTTTTCAGTTATTTATAAAGATTAATAAGATCCCCCTGAGTGTTCTATAGGTTAAACAGTCCCAGCAACTGTTCACCACCATCCCAGGGATTCAGTTGTGGTGGATTGACCTTGGCTGGATGACAGGTGCTCAGTACTCCCCTCCTCGGCAGAAGAGGGGACAGAGAAAATAAAATGGAGAAAAAATCTCATGAGTCAAGATAAAGGTAGTTTAATAAAGCACAAGCTACAACTACATATGGAACAAAATGAAAACAAAATATTTATTCTCTACTTCCCATCAGCAGGTGATGTCCAGCCACCCACCAGGAAGTAGGGCTTCATTACACATAGAAGTTGTTCTGGATGATAAATGTGGTAAATAATGAAGGCACACACACCACAGACACTCCCCAACATCCTCCTTATCTTTCATTGTATCATCTACACATGACTTTTTTTTTTTTGCTTACTGTGTATTTTTTTGTGATGGACTGCTGCTGAGCTTGGATGTTAACCAGCTTTCTTGCTTCCTCCTCCCCTCCAGAGCCTTATCCCATGGGATGCTTCCAAACAGATCTTGGAAGAGGTTGAAGAGTTCTCTCCCTCCACATCTCCACCATCCCGGCAAGACTGTAGCCCTGAAACTGCTCGCTGATCTCTAACTCTGCATTCATTCCCCACACTGCATTCCTGGAATGCAGGCACTTTAGAGGGGCCCTCCAGGCACCCCATTCCCATTACCAGTCTCTAGAATACATTCAGAGACAATGCTTAGTGTTCCCAGTCACTGGGAAGAAATAGATGGGGTGAAGCCAGCTCTCACCCATTGGTCTCTTCAAAATTATTTCCTTACTTGTATAGTTTTCATATTTTGTGTTGGTCTGAGGAATATTTTCACATCTTCCTGGCCTGCACTGGTGTGGCTAACTCACAGTGATATTCACAATCTTTTAAAGAACTCAGGGAGCAACATTTACACCACCAGCTCATCCGCTGAGCTGCTTATCTAGCTTCTGGTCCCCTTTGTTTTGAGATGCAGTCAGCTCCTTTGCAACACCAGTGGTCAGTCACACCCAAAGTTACTCTCTGAGTTTCATGGGCACATCACATTTGTCCATCTTCCATTGTAGAAGTTTATTGGTAAGTTAGACAGGAGGGAGGCAGTTTCTGTACATTTATAATATAGAAAGAAATCTTAGCTAAATTACAGGCTTAAAAATTGTCAGACTACATATTTTAAAAATATTTTGTTGAAAATTATCAATAAACCTCTGACACTTTGAAACTTTCTGCTTCTTGAGTAGAAGCTACTTCTTTTTGAAAACTATTTCACTGTAAAGTGAAATTTAAGTACTAAGAATTAGTTACCACAGTAACAGAATGAGATAAAGGACCCTTCTGCTGATTTTTACTAAAATGTGAAATCATTGCTATTGCATAGCAGTTGCTGAGATATAAAACACATCTAATTTGCAGGTGTTACAAAATGCTTTCAACATATTTAGTAGTCTAAAGTTTTAGTACCAGTCAGATATGTAGTTCAAGTGAGAACAATGGATGGAAAATAGTATGCTATTTATTTAATTAAACCGTCATGACATAAAAAAACTAACCAAAGCCAAAACAAACAAAAAAGCAACAACCAAAAAAACCACAACAAAACCCAAAGCCAAACCAGAATAAATAAACCTAATTTGTAATCAAGTTGAGAAAGTAATTCCTATGTATGCAGGTACTGACCACAGCACTGAGGAGGGAGGTAACTAAGCACAAGACATGTGGCATTCTGTGGCATACAGATTGCCCAAATTTTCTAAATATCCTTAGATGATTTTAATTATTTTGACCCGAGGTCAAGAGAGAGGAACTAGATAATTGGTCCTGTTCTCTTTGGCAGCTTGATTAGTCTACTGACTAAAATTGCCATACAGCTGTGCATCACAATACAGATGGGATTGCTAACTGCTACAATGGTTAGTATTGCGTGAAGCTAAGCATGACAAAGGAAACATATCTCCTGCCTTTTGACTGCTGCTCACCCTAGGAAAATAAGCATAATCTGACCTCTGAAGATAATTAAGCAAGCAGGCTTAGGCGTATCATATAGTTGAAGTCATTATCTTTATTCTAATGTTATTTTTTACGCCTGACTTCAGAATAATTACCATCAATTCACCATTGTATGGAAGTAGAGTCAAGTCAAAATTTATTTGGGTGTAGAAAACTGATCTTCCGGAAGAAGACTGAACACTTCTAATTTTGACTTATTTCCTTATGCCAGAAATATTGTCATGTTTGTCACCTCAATTTGCATGGCTAAAATTTTGTTTTCACTTGGCCGTATGGCTCAGATTGTGGAGCAAATATATTGACACTAAGACTTACTTTTGGCTTTGACACTACCAGGTCAAATAGTGTTTGTTTTTTAACTCATGCTGTCTATAACAATTGGTTTTGGAATGTCTAAGTGGTAATTGAAACAGATCAAGGCTGGATGCCAAGGCTCTGTTCAAGTTATGGTTGATTAAGTAGAATGTTCCCACAACAGTCTTAAAATTCTACTGGAGTTTTCTTCTGATAATATAGTTTAATATAATGTATATAATGCATATATATAGTTAATATAAGTTAATATAATGTATATAATGCTTCTTTATAAATTGCTGAAAATGTTTCGTATTTCTAACCAAATTCTAATTTTATAATCTCTGCTCTGCAGTACATTTCTGACTCCAGACCAAAATTTAAGCCATTTCCAGATCACAAGAGACCAAAGCTAGTGGTTAAACAACACAAAAAGCTTTATTATAACACTAAGACATTCCATATTTTCTTAGACATACATAGGCTATCCCGTGTTAAGAAAAGTTGAAAAAATACCATCTTCCTGCTTAGCTACTACGATATCAGTTCATAATCTGTAAAATAGATGTTCTAATCCTGGAAGGAGTTCTTCATATGCTCAACTTTATGCACCTGCATGACTAAAATAATTTGGAACCACGTGTTTAGAGTAATTTATGTGCAAAATTATTCTGGGCTTCATCTTAGTTAAAGATGTGAGAAAGTAACACTCTCCTGGCTGCAATGAAAGGGGACACTTTTGAATAATAAGTTGATGAAATATTGAATAGCTAAGTGAAGATTGGTTGTATGATTTAATTTTTCAAAAATTAAAAAAAAATACATATTCAGCTAATTTCTCTGCTTTAGGAAGCAGAACTAACTGATGCTTATTTTTAACATTCTTAGACTAACATAGACATATATATCTCACACATTTACATTACATGTGTATAATTTATTAAAAGGACATTTAAAAAAATAATGTAACTTTGCCTCTTGCTGCTTTTCACATAAGAATCATATGTTGTTCTAACCTTGTCAGCATTTAGGTGTTGGTAAAGCAGGGTTGTATGGTGTCGCCTTAGTGGCTCTAGAGAATTCTGCCAGATATCTAGCTGCTAGTCCAGGCCAGCATGAATTCCCCCAAGATTTTACATCATATGTCACAGTCTGATGCAGATGTCTCAGATACTCAGGTGTTACAGATGTCACTAACTGTCTCTCTTTAGGCCGCAGAAATCCCACCTGACAAATCTCAGTGGATGAAATCTTAGCTGCTGTGTGTGAGTTCAGGATTCACACTGTATAACTAAATAGCTGTAACCAATTATAGACTGCAAGATGCCTCAAATGAGAAGAAAAATTTCCAGTTCTTAGTGAAGGCAGAAAAAAGACTTGTATAAATGGGAAATAGGAGATTTTAGACTAGGGGATAGGGGCAGGAGCTAGTAATTCATCTGTTTTCTAATATTCTTATATATGGAGTACATCAAACTGTTATAATTAGGAATGAATTAGCAAGATCTTTGGCAGGAAGGATAAAAAAATTGTAAGAGCAAGAGACTAAAATAAAAAATAAAGACATTTCAATTTTTTTCCTGTTTTCAAAATGTAAAATTTTATTTTCTATTATTATTGTTGTTATTATTGTTATTATTGCTATTATTATTTTACTAACAGGATTTACCCTTCATTTCTGAATTCAATTTTTTCTCTGTATCTACTGAGATAATAGTTCATACTTTATATCATAAATGTGGTCTGTAAGAGTTATTACACGTAGTTTGTTAGTATTTACCAAGTCTCAACAGTGTGTTTTAGCTGTTACTGCACAGAAGAGTCTAGAGCCTAGCTGGGCTCAGACAAAACAATTTAGAGATCAAAGCAAAAGACTGAATTGCAGCAGAAGCCTGGGGCTCTGGAAGAATTTGCCAACATCAGTAATGCAAATGTCTAGGGGCTGATTTAAAGGCAAGACAGGAAAAAATATATGAAGAGGTAAAGAGAGTTTCCTCAACAAGAAAAAATAAAAAGCAAAAAGAAGCAACAGGTTAATGTGTGCTCACCCTACTGATTATTTTACATTTCTATCAAGCACATTAATAATTGAAAATCTTCCATTATTTGTACTGCTTAACAGTGTGCTTGTGGAACTTTTCACCATTACCTTATATTTTCCATCATGTGTGGAAAAGCACTTCTTCACTCCCCAGTTCTTCTTTTAAATCTCTTCCAAAAGTTTATAGAAACCTTGACCACCTGTAGATAAAGGTGTGATAATGATTAATGTAGTGCCCAGACCATGGCCTCTGCACTGCCTTATAACATTCTTGTTTATGATCATTTAGTCTGCACATCTGGTTTCAGTAGCTACAGCTTGGCTCTGACTTTCCAAGGCAACAATTTCATTTATTCTTGACATGGACTATCAGGTTTTCTGTCTTACAAAGAGACAGTAATAATAATAAAACCAGATACTAGGTGCAAGTTTTGTCCAGAAGAAAAAGTAACAGGTAGTAGTAAAGAAAAAGACTAGCAATATAAGCAAATCAAAAGAATCAAACTGATTTCTTGAAAATAAGGACAGTTTTGTGTTGTTTTTTTTCTAAAGAGCAGAGGATCAAGTGAAATATAATAACATTTCACAGATGCTTTTATCATTATTATAATCTAATGCAGAGAACTCAGGCAACTAACACACAGAACTGCACTCAGTCCTAATGAGACATAAATCCTATTTGATATATTTGCATTTCTTATGTATACTACTAGTACTATGAAACAGAACTTTAACTTAATCATTATCTAAATTTTACATACAGAATATATGAGTGATGGAATAGGAAATTGAAAGTAAATAAAAAAGTTAGAGTAGTAATTTCAGTAAATGTAATAAGTGATGTCTGTGCATCTATCTTTTCTTGATGTTGTATGTAGCATCTTACAGCCTGGAGAAGGGAAGACTGCAGGAGGACTCCATTGCAGTCTTCCAGTACTTAAAGGGAGCATATAGAATCATAGAATCATAGATTCATAGAATCATAGAATCATAGAATGGCTAGAGTTGGAAGGGACTCCCAGAGGTCATCTAGTCCAACCCCCCTGCAAGAAGCGGGGACGCCTTTAACTCAGGTTGCTCAGGGCCTCATCCAACCTGGCCTTGAACGTCTCCGGGGATGGGGCATCCACCACCTCCCTGGGCAACCTGTTTCAGTGCTCCACCACTCTTACAGTAAAGAAGACAGTAAAGTAAATATAGACAGAAGGGGAATCAGATTTTCACAAGGGTAGATAGTGGTAGGACAAGGGGGAGTGGATTTAAGCTACAGGGGAGGTTTAGTTTGGATATCAAGTGTTCTTCATGGAAAGAGTGGTGAGGTGCTGGAACAGGCTGCCTAGAGAGGTGGTGGATGCCCCAAACCTGGAGGTGTTCAAGGACAGGTTGGATGGGGCCCTGTGTGCGGGGGATTTCAGCGAGGGAACGAACGCAGGCAGTCAATATGATTGATAAAGTATTGTTCACTTTATTGGTATCAGCGTAGCTCTCTTATACATTTCCAAGCAAGGGTTAGTATATTTGGCACTACAAAATTGGCTGCGTATATATCTCTTAGGCTATAATTGGTTAGGCACTACACAGGTTAGTATCTTCTGTTATGGCTTGTTTACAACCTATCTGGGGGCCCAGGCCCAGATGTTCAGCCTCCTGTTTTCATCTAGTGTTCAGCCATCAGGTCATGTGGACCTGATAACATACATACCATTCCGCTCACTCAGCACTTCGCTTCAGGCCAGAGATACTCTGCAGCATCGTGGCCTTGTGCTGCTAACCATCCCTCAACACTGTGCAACCTTATCTAGATGCAGGCCTGGAGGTTGGTGGCCCTGCCTTTGGCAGGGGGTTGAAACTCAATGATGCTTGGGGTCCCTTCCAACCCAGACCGTTCTGTGAGACTGTGATTCTGTGATCTTACATATTAGAGAAATCTAAACTATATGTAAGAAAATGAAAATGGACTCTGTGAAACAGTGGGGTACATGGGAGTAGGCATTATTAAATTTCTACTCCTATGTTTTACTTCTGGTCCAGGCATGTTATGGCATGTTAAGGCAATTTAAAAAGCAGAAAAATATCAAGAATTAAAATATACATATGGCAATTTGTGTTTCAATGCAAGGAAGTAATTTGTCTGACATCAGTTTTTAACCCAATAGATAAATGGCAAGTAAAAATAAGGTCTCTCAAGCCTCCTTTCTGTGTGTTTGATCACATCTCTAAAATTGTTAGGTAGACTATAAAATCATCCTTTGCTAATTAGTGCCTTCTAAGGGCTGGTTTGTCATCTCATTCCTGTTTGGGAATAGATCATGCCAGGTGGCTTTGTACAACTGATTAATGAAAATCTATATTCAAGTAGCTTCACAAGACACCTTGTGTTTTGCCACCATTGTTTAATGACTGCAATCTCTGAAAACACTTAGAATACCACAAACAATAAAATTGACTTCCACATTAAACAGTACTGACAGAATCTTAGTCTATTTTTCAAAATTATTTTACAAAAAAATCTCATACAACTTAAACCTGTACTCATACACATTCAGTATATAGAAATGAAATTGCACTTTACAGCAAGGAGGTCATAATGTAATATTTTTCAAGGGTTTCTACCAGAAAAACCCATAGTGCAGAGTTGTGGATATACCGGTCTCCAGTTTCATTGGTACCATCTTAAGCACCTGTGTGCCAGAATAGTAATCTTATTTGTACAGAGCCTTGCATATCACCATGGATTAGTCATTCTTTGTGCTGGGGAACCAGTGCTGCCAAGTGATAACCCAATAGTTTCATTCATCCTTGTCAGTTTATACAGATCAAAGATCCTCACATTTTATGAAAAACAAAGAAACACACCCTCCACCCCACAAAACAAACAAACAAACAAAAAATAACACAAAAAAAAATAAATGGAGCAAACCAATAAGAAAGTTGTTTAAAGGAAGTATATTTATACAGAGATATTATTGGCAACATGCCTAACAGATCATTTGGATGAGATTTTTCTTTGAGTTACCCCACTGCAATTCCATTTCTACTGACGTCATCCCAATTGGCTTATACCAGAACTGACTGTTAGACTCAGGCTCACACTTGGCTAAAATCTGTTTACACCCTTTTATGTAAGGACATGAAATTGCTGCTAGAAGTATGAGGGAGGGTAATTTATGAGATGAAATGTCAGAAAAGAGAAGCTTAACAGTTAAAGCAACTAAAAGAACGTAATATGAATATTTGAATGGAAAAGAGACCTATTTGTAATTTCATTGCACTTCCCTCTAAAAGATCAGTATGTACCTGACCAATGCAGATTCCATTATATTAGAGTGTTGGTAAGGAGGTCACAGAAGTCTGTAACTGGTGAAGCCTAAGTGAATGTAATGGTAGTTAATTATGCCCCTTTTCAGAGTCTCTCAGCAGAATTTTGTGATATTTTTGTTTTGGCTAATGCACAAGGCATAAAGTGCAGATGTTTTTACATTTCCTTTGAAGTGCTACTTCATGCAGCAAAAATTATTATTTTTTGTCTTTGTACATGCTGCTTACTTACATTTATGATAAGCAAGGCACCAATGTTCTCAACCCCCTCAGTTGTCACATGGCACACTTGTTCAGTGGCCTGGAAAATCCACTGCCATGTGCTGTACAAGAGAAACCTTAATGGGAAGAACCGCAGGTTTTAAAGTAACCCAATGCTTGTTCAGAAAATGGAATTATTTCAGGAGAATTGCAACTTCCGCAGTTGGCTTCTAGGCACTATGAGGCCATGAAAAGCTGCACAAGAGCAGAGCTGGGGGCCTCTTCTATTTTTACCTGGAGTGAACAGAACATATGACCTTTATTTTTAAGGAAATGTCATTTCTGTGATGTGCTGCTAGCTGGTATCGCACATCTCCAAGGTGACTTTTAATGCAGTCCCTCACAGAGCTGGGTTACGTGCTGAAAAGAGCAGCTCCTTACAGCATGCTTAATGATTGGGGCAGTACTTTCTCAGCTGACAGGGGGTCCACATACCATCATTATTAACCTACAGCCATAAAATGAGGAATCTTCAGTAACAGAACTCATGGCATGTGTGAAACTGGTTAGCAGAAACACTTTTCTCCCTTATTTTCACACTCAGGATGAAAAGTGAAATGTGAGCTAATAAAACCCAGTGGTAGCTCAAGTGGAAAGTCTGAGGTCTGATTTAGGTCATGAATCAGGATTCATCACCTCAGAGTTTGCAGTTCAGCAGAGTCTAAACTTTTGTTTCAGATACAGATTTAGCCAAGTTTATGTGTTGCTATAATAAATATATAATAGCTGGAGACATTAAGTAATGGATGGGGATTTATTTTTTGCTATTTGTCTATTCTTGTGGTAGTGCATAGCACTTTTGAAATAGAATATAGACCTGATGTGTATGCATTCTACTTAAAATACTGGGAAAAAAAAAAAAAAGAGAACTATACAATAATATCATGTTGTATTGGTTTACTCTCATTTTAATTTTTTTTTTTTTTATTCAGCTTTTCTTCTACATCCAGACATTGGGGTTTTGTATTTATGTTATAATATTATGAAGCATTTCCACAGCAGTATTCTAGTATAAGCTACTTTATGGTTGAGCTGAGGACACCTGTTAATAAAAGGATGTCTTGGTGAAGCAAGTAAAGTTTAGATTTAGACCTCAAATAAAGAGGCTTCTCATTTCACTGGAATCCCTAACCATTTTCTCTGCTTCCTCCATCTATTCCTCCCCCCACCCAACAGCAGAACATGCTTTTTGGTATTATCAGGAGGCAATATGAGTGGATACATGAAGTTCTGGGTATGCTAGTAGGGAATAGCTTATTGAGCCATTATGAGAGGGTCAGGATGGGTGGAGAAAAATAAACAATGCAAAACACACAGTCAAATAGACAATCAAATTCATCACAAAGGTACCAAAGACAAAGAGAATCCCTAATGCTATGTCAGCACTGAAAGTTTTCCAGTAGTGTAAATTCTCTTCTGAATTAAGAAAGAACAGCTACCAGTTAAGAAAAAAAGGTGACATAGGTGGCATATTAACCTAAAACTAGCCATAAGGCTGGTGTATCTGTGTTCTAAACCATAAAACACTGCTAGCCTAAACACTCCTTTCAGGTTACTATTCAAAGGTTTTCAGGTGCCTGGTTAGAATAATAAAACCCAATGGAAGTTAAACATCAAATGAAAAATAATTATTTTTCTAGTAGATTAATGTTGGGGTTTTTTTTTTTTTTCCTTCAGGAGAAGATAGGAATGGTATTTGATTTTCTTCTGTGATATAATCTAAATTTTCTTATTATATATACTAAGTTTATTATGTATCTCTCCTGAATAACTCGTTATTTCAGTTCCTTCAAGTGGATTTTCATCTACTGTCTATCAAGCTGTCCCAGTGTAATACTTGGTAACTGCCATCCCACAGGTTATTAAAAACACCCAACAAACAAACAAACAAACAAAAATCCAAAAACAACAACCACAACAAAACCTTCAACCAAATCTCAAAATCTTTCACATACATTAAAAAAAATGTTTAACTCTTAGAAGAATATTTTTTAAGGAGCAGTCTTCTAAAGTTTGGTAATGGTAACAGATGCTATTTCAATTCTAATGACTCTGCTTTAAGTTATACCTTACCTTTGTGGAAAAGGAAAAAGGGATGTGGCAAAAGGAACCTAGCTTAGAAGAACTACCCCAGCTAGTAGCAAGATAGGTAGTTCAGCTATGTAACAAATTTGCCATGAACACAAAAGGCTCCATTTATGCTAATATTCATTGCTTTTTGGTAACCCTGTAGAGTACACGATCTTGGGACAAGGAACCGTTTTACAGTTCTGTGTTTGCACAGCACAACGGGAGTTTGGCTGAAGATTGGTGTTAAGACAGTGCAAATAAGCTGTCCCACAGCTATTACTGTCTGTCGTATTTACTCTGTGAACAGTGAAATTAGTTGGTGCTGTTAACTCAGAACTTCCAAGAAGGCAAACAAAGTTGAATTTTGCTGTCTGAAAGTTGGGAAATGGGAGATTGAGTGTTGAGAGAGTCCTAGGAAAATTATTATTTTGATTTCTGTTCAACTATAGCTATAGGGAAACTGCTGCTTGTTGGCAGGTCCCCAAAATTATAAATAGCACAAACTCCTTCCTTTGATGATAGAGGAGTTTGCAGATCTCTGATGGAAGGGGATGGGGGAGGAAGTTAAACTGTAAGAGGACTGTGGTTGTCTTGGTGTCCTTAGGCATCTGCTTTTTCAGTAATGTCCTACTGTGCCTGCTGTCATATCAGACCTGATTGGTCATCGAAGTGTCTGTGGATAATAAAGAAATCTATTAGAACGGCCAGCACTGTCTCCAGTTTCCCTCTAAAGAGAGCTTTCTAGGAGTCTCTTGAGTCTATTAATGCATAAAATATGTTTATAGCTTCCTCAGGAATCAGCTTAAATGTCTGCGGCATGTCGCAGGACAAGTTGAAGAAGCTTGCACCAGTAGATTTTTAGATCTGCTAAATGTAGGTGCTTTGTGCACAAGTGATGTTCACCTAACACTTTTTAGAATCTTTCTTACTAAAGAAATTTGTGAGTTTTCTGCATTAGCTTTTAACTGTAGTTGAAGGCTTTTATAATTTTCAATATTTACTCTGAAAACTTGCTTGCCACACATAGCTTAGGACTAGAAAAATACCTGGGGCTTGTACATCCAAACAAAGCTTCAACAGTTCAAACACTTGAAATGAATCATGAGTAACAAACCAGGAGTTTTAGAAAGAAAAGCTTTTTTAGTGTGGGGTGGCTTTGGGTTTTTTTTGGTTGGTTGGTTGGCTTGGTTTGTTGTTGTTGTTGTTGTTCTTGTTGTTGTTGTTGTTGTTGTTGTTGTTGTTGTTGTTTTGTTTGGTTTTTTACTGAAAGAGCAATAAAATTTTGCTCTCAAAGATGAAAAAACAGATTTACTGACATAGAGACATTATATATTAATGTCTTGTAATAACTAACTACTAATAGATGTGAGCCTGTTATTAAAGACTGTGACAGCATTGGGGAAAATACTATGTACAGTCAGTTGTTGTCACCACCCTCGGATCAGTGACACTATTTTAGTTTTACGAGCAAGAAGACCCTCTTCTGTATTTCATAGGACTAATGCAAGGGCTGCACTGTTCATCAGCCTCAGGGTGCAGAGGTATTACAAGAGAGTAGGAGAATTAGTTCCCAGTTTGGACTCAATTAGCCCTGCAATTAGGTAATTGACTTGTCACAAGATATTCAACAGTATTAGCCAAAGTCTTATCTGTTATTCCTATTCCTTATAGCAAATGAAACCAAACACTTCTTTTCCATAACCTGAATTTTCTTGACATTTTGACTTTCCTAAAGTCTTTTTGCAGAACAATTTAAGGCTTACGCCTTTATGCAGATACTTCCTATATCTTTTAAATTCAGTCTCAAATTTCAGGCTCTGCATTTTGTCACCGAAGCAAGATAAATTTTAGTCTATCAGAACGTACATTTTAGTGTAATGTGAGGAAAGTTTTAGTGTGATACATGTTTCTGGTTAAAAACAGGTTTTATGGGATCACATCTAGAAATTTCTGACATACATGAGATTGGTCTAGTTAATCAAATGCTGTTATGATTTCTATAAAAAATCAAAGCAGTACTGAATATCTCAACATAATAACATATTGAACACTTTATGGATCACCAAGAATTAATTTCATGTTTACTTTCAATGAGAAAATATTTTTCATATCTGCAAATAATTTTAGTTCTTGTCATCGCTGTATAGTCATGTACCACTGTTGTTGCAAGGCCAGCCCTTGCCCAATTGGGACTGTTAGAATGGGTCCAGAGGAGGGCCATGAAGATCATTAGAGGACTGGAGTATCTCTCCTATGAAGACAGGCAAAGAGAGTTGGACGAATTCAAACCCGGAGAAGAGAAGGCTCCAGGAAGATCTTATATCAGCCTTCCAGTACCTGAAGGGGCCTATAGGAAAGGTGTGGAAGAACCTTTTAGAAGAGTATGGAGTGATAGAATGAGGGGCAATGGTTTTAAATTGGAAGGGGGTATATTTAGATTGGATATTAGGAAGAAATTCTTCACTATGAGAGTGGTGAGACACTGGAGCAGGAACTGGTGGATGACCCATCCCTGGAGGTGTTCAAGGACAGGTTGGATGTGGCCCTGAGCAGCCTGGTCTAGTGAGAGGTGTCTCTGCCCATGGCAGGGAGTTGGAACTTCATCTTTAAGGTCCCTTCAAGCTCTAACCATTCTGTGATTCTGATTCCATTACCACTGTGGACATGGTTCTGTGCATTGGCTACAATCTTGGTGACTTTGTGGTAGTTTCATGGAAATATTTATGCAGAATTTTTATCTGTAGAGAAGCATCTAGCTCTATATATCATTCTGGCCCAGAGTCATTTTTGTTTAGTCAGATCAGATGAAACTAAATAGGGTCCAATTACTACTATTTACCTTGGCAGTTATATGACCAGTTACACTAAAATTGCTGCCTAATGTAATGAATTTCCTTAGGCAAAAATCATGAAGAGTTAACCATCTTTCTTCGCTAAACTTAATGTTTATCTTTAATATTGCTTGACAGAAAGAGTGTGCCATAGTGTCCATTAGTGGGACTTCCTGGAGAGCTTGAAGGAACTACTCTCACAATATTTCTTTATATCTCTTTTATCTGCCTTGTCAGTTTATTTTCTAAGAGTTTCTCCAGCTTTATGCATTAAGGCTTAAATTCTGTAGCTTGCAGCAAGAACCTTTTTTAAACTTACATCAGAATTTACTATTTTACCAAGCTTGCAAAAAAGTAACACTACCTTAGTTATATTTTATTATTATAGTTTTAGACTACATTACCAACCAAAACAATGTTAACACCGAAAGCATTCTAATTTAAAACAATATGATTATTTCATTTTTATCCTGATTCAACAAATATGATCAATATCATTTTTCTGAAGGATTTCAATATATCAATTAAATTTCATTTATCAATGTCAAGATTCATTTCTCTACCCTTCATTTTTCTGATTCAATTTCTGAAGAACTAAATTATATCACAAGTCAATACTATATTTTCAAAAAGTATGGCTACTGTGACTACTAAAAAATACCCAACAAATGTCTAAATCAAGCAAGGTTCCTCAATAATTTATTTTATGTTTATGTCTCTAGACATCTATCAAAGTGAAAGATTTTTCCAACACATCTCATATGAGAACTTCTTGCTACTCTTTAAGCAATTAGTCCACTACTTATTACCTATATATAGAAATTCCATGAAAAAAAAGTCTGCTATTAGATACTACCGCTCTTTAGCTAGCCTCCCTTCTGTTTTCTGTGGACTCATTCAAATGTGATATTAATCATCTGGGTACCTTTGTGGTTACAAAGGTAGACAGTTCATTGCTGTAAATGCCTGTTAATGTCACTCTTGGTCAGTGACCTTTTGGTTACGACAAAGATAAATAAAAAGTCTGAAAATCACTCTGTGGAGTCCTTTTATTATAAGAACTGTACACCCACAATTATATCTTTAGTGCATATTTTTAGAATTGCTAAGCACATTGTAATTGTTAACAGTAATGTTTTACTGCAGAGTGACTTAACTTTATGAAAATAAACCAAAGGCAAGTCTCAGCTTTAAATGAAACAAAGATAAATGGCTTTGAAAAGGAAGACATTCTAGCAGAAGAATTTTAATAAATCATTGTAAATCCTTTGTAGTTCTGTAGTCAGTTGCAGTGAATTAACTGGTACTTATTTTATGCTTCATGATTTGCATCATGAAAGATGAAAATGTAGGAGACATTGATACACTTCGTCTTTTCTGGGGGCAATTTTCACATGACTCATTCTTAGTCCTGGACACATGTTAGGAAGGTACACTTCACCATGGCCTTAGGACAAAGTACTGCTGTATGGTAAGCCTTACTTTCCTTTTGTTTATAAGGAAGTTCATATTCAGAGATATTCATCCACTTAAGAAGTCCTATCAAACACTAGGGCATTTTGCTTCCCCAAGGTTTTGAAGCTTGACGAAGAATATTTTCAGCACTGATTTTGTTGTTTTTAACATAAATGTCTCTGTTGTATTTTTTATAAACTAAGTGTATAATTTGGGAACAGTTGCAGATTAATTTTACTGTTATCAGGGATTGAGGGTTATTTTTATTTTATTTTCTTCCTAGTGGCTGGTTTCTTCTTCTGGTTAATTTTTCTTCCCAGTGCTGTGTTTCAGATTTAGGAAGAGAATAATGTTACTAACACACTGATATTTTGGTTCTCTTTTGGGCAAATTTTATGCCAGAGTCAAGGACTTTTCAGCTTCTCATACTATCCACCCCCAAGGAGCCTAGTGTTTGACAAGAGGCTGAGAGGGGCCAGCGCCCGAACAGCTGACCCCAACCAGCCAAAGGGGTATTCTATAACATATGGTATCATGCTCAGTATATAACTGAAGGAAAGTGTACCAGGGGCTGGAACCACAGCTCGGAAACTAGGTGGGCACCGGTGGTCTGAGGGTAATGGTCAATTGTGCTGTGTATCACTTGTTTTATTACATTGTTTTTTAATTATAATTTTTAATTTTCTGTCCTATTAAACTACTGTCTGTATTTCAACCCATGAGTTTTTCTGCTTTGTTTTCTTTTTTCCCCCCAATTCTCTCTCTTGTCCTACTGTTTAAGGGGGCAGTGAGTAAATGGCTGTGTGGTTGCTTGAGCTGTTGGCCAGGTTAAACCACAGTGCCAGAATATAATACCAAAATTCTCTCCCTAGAAAGCTAGGTCCATAGTTAGCCTATAAAAATATGTTTAAAGTGTTAGGTTCACTAAAGGTAATGGGATCAATGACATAGACTAGAATAAAGTGAAATGTTATGCAGTTTGCAAGTGTAAAAGTAAATATACCCACAATTTGCTCAGGCTTTGGGTGTAAAATTGGTTTATGAAGGAAGTGCTTGCTTTCAACCACTCATTCCCAAGTTAGATTTGCCTTCCTTTTAATTTCTCTGGCAAAACTCTGACAAAGTGTATTGTGAACAACCAAAAATTTTTGGTTTTGAAATTTTGCATAACACACAGACTATTTCAGTGTTAGGATTATTTTAAACTTGCATCATCATTATAAGCCTTTTGCAGGGTAGCAAAGAAAGAGCTTCATCACACAGACCCAAGGAAAAAATATAAGATCAGGGGTATTATATTTGAATTGCAGGGCCAGGAACAAATGTCTGGGTTGTGTAGGATGGGAGTTTGTTAAACTGGCTTTACCACCAAAACAAAGAAGAACAAGAGTCTGTGGATTTAGCATGAAATCAAAGTTATCAGCTAAGTTTAGACATGGCCTTGGTCTTTCTGAGTACTTCTAGACTTAGCTGCAGCAAGCAGGTTGGCCTGTTGTGAATTGTCCTAAGTGCCAATGAAAAGAAAGGAAACAAAAAGTCTACTACTTGTTGTTGATCTCATCATATAGAGCTTTGCAAGCCCACTACCAGGTATTTTTAAAAAACATACAGATTTTATATTTTCTTTCATCCTTTTTTTTTTTTTTTCTCCTTGACTGCATCTGTATAGCCTATCCCTCTGAATACTCTAGCCAAATGATCAGTGTCCAGTCCTTATGTCACAGCAGCACTGTCGGATATAGTCATACCACAGGGAAAAAAGTATACAGCAACTACATGGTGTTTCCGTGTGAACACTAAATTTCAAGCATTTGCAGCATTAGTGAATTTTGTGACATAAATGTTCAACTAAGAAGCACTGCTAATGAAACAGTGTTTGATGCAGCTGAAGTAGGAATGGAAACTCTCTGCCCCCATTTCAACCTGAACTTTGGGAGGAGTGTACAAAGTTAGATACTGAGTGTTCACATGCAGAAGACAAAATGTCTTTTAAGATGAAGCAAAATCAACAAAGATGTGTATGTAATTGTATGTCTGGAATGACAGATTGAATTATTTTTACGTTTCCACGTACTTGTTTGGTAATGGTTAAAAATATGGTACGTATTAATCACTTATCCTTATTCTACCCCTAATATGAGAAGTGACTTTAAAGAGAAGCTGCACAGATACATAGTCACCTTTCTATAAAAGGGATAAAAAAAAAAATAAAATTAACCAAAGACTTAAATGAGCTGCTTACATATCAGCAAAACCATTTTCAAATATATAAATTGAACTAATATGAATAGTTTTCACAACAAAATATATTTATCTCATTATATATCAGAGCTTTGAGAAGTTTTTTTTAACCTAAAGAAGCACTTATCCACTTTGAATTTTCAATTTTGTAAACAATAAGTGAGAAAAGGCTGATGCGTATAGTTTCATCATCATTTTTAACAGGAAATTAGGTGAAATTCAGTGTTTTGAATTGCAGATTGAAGATTGGCATTGTTAAAGACATGTCAAGAGCCACAAATCAGTGTCTTTTCCAAGTTTATACCTTTATAACCTTAAGCTACTAATTTCTTCTATTCTTACAATGAAAGCTCAGAAAGCAATTAAACAGTGGAAGGCATGTTATGAAGTACGGTCATGTATTGCATAAATAAAACAATGTGACTGGAGGAAAATTATTAGGAGGGAAAAGAAGCCATATACCAGCTGCAGAGGCTGATGTGTTGATATACATACAAAATGAGAGGCAACATATGGCACAGGTTTTGCTGATTTTGTGATGTGCAGGAGTACTTTATTCCCCAGTTCTCTTATTTTTTTTTTTTTTTCAAAACAGTCTTCAGAATCAAAAGCTTAATGAACAGACTTACCTTTTCAACATAAAGAAATTTGTAAAATGGGAGTTTAAGTAAAATTGAAAAGCTGTATCTGTTGTTTATTGTTATAAAATAAGTTACTCAACTCCTCTAATTCAAAGTGTCATATGAATTGTGGTTAAATAACCATAGCTTATTTTGAAACACAAATTAATTATCTATTACAAGCATACTATTGCTTATCTCTTTCAAAGTCTCATTAGTATGCAAATGACTCTAATTAGGTCACTGTCACACAATATTTGTGTAGAGTCACTTTCCAAGGTTTAATATGATAGTTTGGGTTCCTAAATATTTATAAACATTGCTCCTAAAATCAGCTTTACTTAATAGAGTTCATTCTGAAAGTCTGATTAGTTCAGTGGAATAATACTCAGATGACAAAGAGGAAAAAAGTATGATTTTTTTTTTCAAAAGATGGTATCTTTCCATTTCCACACACAGTATTAGCAAATTAGAGAAGCAGTATCATACTTAAATAGGAATTACACTTAAAAATTCATTTTATATAAAATTGCATATACTGGGTTTGATCTCTTGTTTTTTATGTATACCTTAATAAAGAAGTGAAGACACAAAATGGCAAACTTTATGTATCATGAAGAGTGTCTGACACACTGAAAAATAGGTACCATAAATGAGAATTATGATCTATGGTTGTAAATACATACTTATTCATTGCCTTAAATCATATAACCTTTAGGGTATGGCACTTTCATGATTTTTTCACAGCTTGTACGAGAGACAGGGACACACAATAAAAAATATTTATGAATCAAAGAAAAATAACAGAGCCCTAGAAAATAGAATTTTTAAATGCAAAACTTTGGGAAAATATCTGTAAAAAATGGATTGAGGCATTTTTCATGTCCTTCTTGTGAGGGAGCAAAAGGCAAAGGCAAAAGAGAGAAATGCTTGACCATCTGTAGAATTTCAATCTATTGCTCTGCATGCATGCATTATGGCATTTTCCAAACTAACAGAATGGATAGCTCGGTACCCTAATTTTTATCTGAAAAGAAGAAAACAAATAAATAATAACCATGATTTCACTGCTATTATGTGAAGCCTAGTTAATTGTCTTATTTCAGATTAATTCTCCAAATATTTTGGATTAACTATCATCCAGGAACAAGAAATTTCTTTGTATCCATTATACAGGCAGTCTCTTCCATCTCTACAGAACTCATAGAAGGATTGGGTGCTCAGATTATTTCTCTTGTAATAGTATATTCTGAATAAGAATCTGAAGAATATGAAGATAATCTGAAGAAATTTAGTTAAAATTACCTTTAAAACAAAACATGTTAAAGCAAAGCATGTAAAATACAATTTGAATGTGAATATTTTTTTCACAGAGGATTGCAAAACCTTGAACATAAGTTATAATTTGAAAGATCTTACAGTATCAATCAGTTTAGTAGCCATTTCACAGAATCACAAAATAACAGAATGTTAGGAGTTGGAAGGAAACTCAAAAGATCATCTAGTCCAAACCCCCTGCCTGAATTTAGATTAGATTAGCATCACCTAGATTAAATCACACAGAAACACATCCAGATTGGTCTTGAATGTCTCCAGAGAAGGAGACTCCACAACCTCTCTGGGCAGCCTGTGCCAGCGCTCCATCACCCTCACAGTGAAAAAAAGTTTTTCTTATATTCACATGCAACTTCCTATGTTCTAGCTTGGACCCATTGCCCCTTCTCCTATCACTGGCAAACACCTAGAAGATCCTGGATCCATCCTCCTGACACTCACCCTTTACTTATTTATAAACATTAATGAGGTCACCCCTTAGCCTCCTCTTCTCCAAGCTAAAGAGACCCAGCTCCCTCAGCCTTTCCTCAGAAGGAAGGTGTTCCACTCCCTTCATCATCTTGGTGGCGCTGTGCTGGACTCTCTCAATGAGTTCTATGTCCTTCCTGCACCGAGGGGCCCAGAACTGGACACAATACTCCAGGTGCGGTCTCACCGGGGGAGAGTAGAGGGAAACTAGGACCTCTTTTGACCTTCTAATACACCCCAGGATGCCATTTGCCCTCTCGGCCACAAGAGCACACTGCTGGCTCATGATCATCCTGCTGTCCACTAGGACCCCGAGGGTCCTCTCACCTACGCTGCTCTCCAACATGCCAGTCCCCACCATTACTGGTACTTGGGGTTGTTCCTCCCCAGATACAAGATCCTACATTTTCTCTTGTCAAATCTCATTTAATTTCTCCCTGCCCAGCTCTCCAGCCTGTCTAAATCTTGTTGAATGGCAGCACAACCTTCTGGTGTGTCAGCCATCCCTCCCAGCTTTGTGTCATCAGCAAACTTGCTGACTACGTGTACTCTATTCCCTCATCCAGGTCATTAATTAATATACCGAACAGAATAGAATAGGTAATATAATAATGATAACACTAAATAGTTCCACTTGTGTCATAAATTATAAACTCTTGTTTCTCGATAATTTGTGGTGTTTTTTTTCTTCTCAAGCATAATTAGATTAAAAAAATCAGGATCTTTCTTGTAGGCAATTGAGTGATTTCGATCACACTGGACAAACATTTCTGCCTCACAGTCCATACCAGATAAATGGTCGCATTAAACACCCTATAAAACTTGATGTGGCAGATGGAAGCAGCAGGTGAGATGGTTGGCAAAGGCCAGGGGCGGACCAAGCTCCACAGTAACGACTGGGATGAGATGGTGGTGAGAAGCAGCCTTTTTCCACATCAGAGGCCAAGAAACATAGTTAGCTGTCTTATTAGAAGACACGTAGAATGTCACCTAACACACCAGAAAAAGGCTGTTAGCTTTGAAGTGTTTCATAAAATGTTAGAAAGCCCTAGAAATTATTGTTTACCATTTTACTCTCAGCTCTACTGCTTATTATTGAATACAGTGACAACATTCTGCGTAGCCTGTTCACAGTCTGTTCTGTACAAGTCTTCATACAAGAACTCAATTCAAGATAGAACATATTTAACTTCATGGGGTTTTGTTCTTTTTGTTCTTTTCCTTTTCCATGGTAGCATCTATTTTGGACTGTGTTCCAGTCTAAACAATCTAAGCATTATTGTAGGAATGAAGTGCAATCTATCTAGCTCTCTTTTTTTTAGCTGGACAAAAATGGGACTTCAGAAGTTTTGTCATTGTTATTATAAACACAAGCAATTAGGTTGAGGTTGTAGATTACACCCAGTTTTTGCTATGACATGGAACTGAAATATTCTGTCTTTCAGCAGAATTAAATGAGTCCATAACCAGAAATCTCATTCCACACTTGCAAAGTAGATTGCAGAAACAAATTTATGTAACAGAACTGACTTTCTTTCACTCTTTCTTTCTTCCTTTCTTTCCACCTCTCTTACCCCATCTTTCCTACTTTCCATCTTGAAATACTTACACAGAACATTTTTCTGGTTTGGGACTTGTGACAAAGCTTAAGGAATGTTGAAATACTTTCCATCTCTTCCTAAAAGGTATTCTAATGTAATGTTCTCTTTTATTAAAAGAGGCAGTACAAAGACACAGCCATGTAACTATTGAAATCTTCATTTTTAAGCAAAATATTTTTGATGTTGATTTTTAAAGGTGTTGGTTTCACATCTGCCTTTTCAGTTTAGTTGATTCCCGACATTGTAATATTACATCTCTTAGAGTGATGAAATTGTGAATTTTACTTTATTAACTATTCTATTTTGGCTTTGTGTGTTACCAATTAGTTGTTAAATGTTTTCTCCAAGGAAATATTTTCAATATGGAAAGTCTATAAAAAGGTGAAAAAACATCTTAAATATATTTCCATTACTTTTTTTTTTTTTAATATATGTATTTTCAGCATTTACTTAGAGTACATTTACATGGAGTACAACTCTTCTGAGTAATAATGAATATAAATTGTCAGTGTTATATCAGGACAGTGTGACTCAATTCACATTATCCATGGAACTTGTTCCTGAAGGAGGGAAGAGGAAAAAGACAAGAAAGAAAAGTGTGCAAGTATATAGAAGTAAGAAAGTGGGTTTTGGGGGGGGGGGGGGGGTGTTGCAAAGCCCTTACAAATTCTTTGAGCTTAATTAGAACTGACGTCTTATCTGCTCTAAATTTCAATTTAACTACCCTCCTTCAATAAAAAGCCCCTCAAACCAGCAACCACCCACAAGCACGGAATTTTCTATTCAATTAACTTTTTTATACTTTTATAAAACGACTTTAGTTGGAATCAGAATCCTAATCCTACTAAAGCTCTTTCTACTGAGTCCTGAGAACATTTTATTTTTCTCATATACAGTTGTTTCAAATGTAAGCAAAATTGGATGTGCTGATGTTTCCCATTTCAGCTGCCAGAAAACCTTTCTCTCTGCTTATTTCTCATTTTTTGTCACTTTTTGCTCACAGGCTCTAAAGGACTGCACTGCAAGTCTTTATTCAGTATGGATGAAAAAACCACCCCAATTTGCAGCATGTTTAGAAATCCTCAGTAGTTATTGTTTCTAATAATAAAAAAATACTTAATATATACATTTGTAATACAGAATATCTAGTATTATAGTTTGATGTATTTATAAAATTTTGTATTGTTTAAAATAATTGAGATTTATCCAGTATGAATAATGTAGAAGATTATAATGCAGCTATAGACCAGTTTCTGTAATTGAAACAAGAATTGTTATTCCCCTGAAATTTAATTGCAAGGACATTTTAATCTCTGTACGTAGTTGACTCATCTGTTCAGGCTGCCTTGTTCTTTCAGAAATAAATGCATCTCCTCACTTTCCCTTTCTCTAAAAACAGTCTTCCTATACACTTGCCTGGATGCTTTGTAACAGATAATAAACTCACCGTGAGATGTAAACATTCTTTTGAACTTTTTCATTGCTCACAGGTGTTACACAGATCCCATGTGTCATATTGTGCATTACTTACACTACCTTGCTGCCTGGCAGTAGTTTTAAACCAAAGCCAGGTTTAAATACATCTGAGATGAGCAAGAGGAGAACAGATAAGGGAAAAGTTGCCATTTTGCTTTCTAAAAAGATTTTTACCAGTGCAAAATAAATTACCACAAACAGTTGTCTTAGTTATTGAAAAATTGTGTGTTCTAATAGTTACTAACACCTGGAAAATTTTCCTAAGCATATGAAAAAACATATCTAGAAATTTATTGCAAATGGGGAAAAGCAGCAGCAACATTTTGTATATTACAATATTTTATGTCATTTGTAACTAATTTTAACACAGCTTTTAATTGGTTTAAACATAAATGATTTTGAAAGAAAGCATATTCATATTATTCATATATGTGGACCACAAGAGTGTAATGTATACAAGTGCATGACATAGGCTACCTAATTTTAGACTACAATATGCATCTAAAGTTTGGTTACCTCCTGAGAAACTGCAGGCCTTCAATTGCTAGTCAGTGAAGAACAGTATAAGCCTCAGAAAGCCTGCACCAGGAGACCCAGGTTAGAAGTATTTTGGGTTGGCTTGCTCAAACTACATGTTACAAAACCATGTCTTGTCTTTACTACTCATCATCACCCCTGCTCTTTTGACCAGAAAAAAAGTGTTTGAGAGTTTGGAGCACTGTTCCTCATTTTCTTCCCTTTCCTGATCATCTTGGACTCAGAAATGTTTCCTGTAAAAGCCATTTCACAGATTCGTAGAATTGTAGGGGTTGGGAGGGATCTCCAGAGATCATCAAGTCCAACCCCCCTGCCAAAGCAGGTTCTCCAGAGCATGTTCCACACGTAGGTGTCCAGATGGGTCTTAAATATCTCCAGAGAAGGAGACTCCACAACCGCCCTGGGCAGCCTGTTCCAGTGCTCTGTCACCCTCACCATGAAGAAGTTGGTGAGGGTCTTTTGCATACGTGGGTATAGTATATCAGAAAAGGACAAAAATCCCTTTTTGAGGTACATATTTTGTCTGCTAATGGAAGGTTAACACTTAACTTCCATACACAAAGTAAAGCAAAACTATATACAATACTTACATTGCTACAGCATGTTTGATACAATAGAAACCAGAACAAAAAAAAAAAAAAAAAAAGAAAAAATGTGAACAATTATATGAGGGGCTTTTATTTGGAATTACTTTTACATTTCTGTGTGTTACCAAATGTTTTACCTGCTTTGAACTTCATGGTAGTGACTGAAAGAGAACTATAAAAACTTGTTGAAATTAAAGATACCTTTTCAGTACATAAAAATGTCACAGTTCTAAAGTTTATTGTTTCTAATCCTCAAGGGCTAGAAGAGAGAACCGGTTCCTATTCAGAAAATTTTTTTCCTTCTACGGTCATATGCCTTGTGTAAATGGAAAAATCTAAAATGCCTTTAGGGATATACTGTGCCCTTATTTTTATAGAACTTTGGGGAAAAAAAACCAAACAGACAAAACAAATCCACAACATCTAAACAATAATAAAGTATTTATATGCATATTTAAACACTAAATAAATTAGGGGTTAGAGTGATCTGCTTCTGTGCAAAGTGTCATAGAAGTTTGCCAATCTGATTTTTTTATCTTTACAGCCATTTTGCATTCTTGTAGCAGTGGATGAGTGCTCACCAAGCAACGTAGAAATAAGAACTAGTGTCTGAGGAGGAGAATTTGAGATTATATCTAAATTTTTGACAAAGTTGTTGGTTTGCAGTTTTTTGGAAAAGAGGAAGAGAAGTATTTCTTAAATAAATCACAACTTGGAAAAAATGTTTGAAATGGCCTTGATTCTAAAATAATAAAAACAATTAAACTATGGTGGTAGAGGGAAGTAAAAGCAAAATAAGAAAAAGAACCAGATAAAATTGAATATTATATAAAATATTTTCAGAATGAGCTCTATTTCCCTAAGAAATAAAATCTCAGTGATAATTCATGAACAAATCAAGCATTGTAACGATGTCTAAATTATTGATCAATTTTTCAATAGCAGTAAAATGAGTCAATGATTTAATAGATTTTTTCCATCACCAATTTTTATACTATGAAAAGTCAGTTAAGTAATGGAGCCATTTTTCATCATGAAATAACCTTTATGTTACTTTATTGTTCAGTGCTCTCTTGGGGAAATAGACTTTGCAGTCTGTTAGGAGGGCTGATGGCATGCAGTAGAGCAATATATATCTTGTGACTTACACAAATTACATTAAATATCAGAACTCATACTACATGTTTGAATCTCCTGTCTATTCTACCACTTTACCTCCAGCCTTTTGTGGTTGCCCTGATATTTCTGAGGGCTTGTTTCAAAGATGTGGTTTCCTACTATTTCCATCTTACTAATTTTTTTAACCAGCTGGCCTTTAAAAGGTGGCCCTCCCACTCAACATGGAAACTGTACCACCTAGCTGAGAAAAGGCAAGGATTTCTGATCTTTAATAGTAGTCTCTGAAGCTGTAAAACCAATGAAAACCAAAGAACCGACAAAACCAGAATGGTAGAAGTAAGCATTAATCATTAATTATGCAGTGATAATAATAGTGACAATTGAGAAAGGAAAACAGAGACAGCAGTTTTATAAATACAAATAATAAAAACAGCATTAAAATTCAATAACCCAGAGTAAACCATGATCAATAACAAATTATGAAAAGTTTCATAATTTATATTATTTCCTTTAAAGATTTCATATGATTTTTTTTAAAATCTTGTAAGATTACATTTTTAAGTTTTTATTTTAAATGACTTAACAGTAGGAGATAATTGTAATGGATTTGCATTTCATGACAGATTTTTTAGAGAAGATTAAAGATTTTTTTTCTAAATAAATCTAATAGTAACAAATATGTACCAATAACAAATATGGGTTTGGGTTAAGAAGGTAGGAATTCTTAATGCCTTAATTTCTTCATAAAACTTCTGGGTTAATTTTATATATATCAGGATTCCTCTATACAGCCAGAGATGTTAGATATGTAATTTAGTGTGTAAATATAAATACACATTTGCATGTAAAGATATTCTGGTCAAATCAACTGTTAATCGCAGAAATCTGTATATGCATCTTTATATGTATATATTTATGGGGTGGGTTTTTTTTCAAAATAATTTTATGAACTATCTTAATTAACTACTATGTTAACTACTTCCACTGTCAGAATACTTTGGCAGCTTTTTGAGTATCTCCCTATGCTAGATGAGTTGTCTTTTTAAGGTGAAGAGAGGAATGCCTGAGTAGTTTTACAGACGTTTACAGATGACTGGCCACTTTGGAGGAGTACACAAATGTAGTCAGAGTATGTAGGATGCAACAAGGAAGGGTAAGGCCCACCTGGAAACAAATCTGGCAAAGGATGTCAATGAAAACAAGAGAGGCTTTTTCGAGTACCTCAGTAGCAAAAGAAAGACGAGGGAAAATATGAGCCTGCTGCTGGATGAGGTGACACAGGATACAGAGAAGTCAGCGTTACCGAGTGCCTTCTTGGCTTCCATTTCTACTGCACAGTCTGCACACTTTTTGAGTGTGCCCCAATTTTTAGTGAAAAATCCTGCTGCTACCATCAGGAAGTCTTTGAGGAGTTTCATGGATCACACTAAAAAGAAAAAATGTTTTCTTATGTCAGTAGGAACCACTCTGCAAGTATTATCTACAAGTAGTTGTCTGACATTTCCTTTGTCATTACTTTTTACAAATACTGTCCGTAGGCTCTACTTTCACTCTTGAAGTCTGTTTGCAAATCTTATACTATCCATTAAACTTTACTGGACTCCACGGGGTTATACTTTACGTGTGCAAATCTGCAAAATGCTTTTCTTATCCCTAGACTCCTATAAGGAGGGACTACTTACAGAAGCTGCACACAGCCATGCATAGTGGTCACGTTTCACCCTTTGACAAGTATTTATATTCTATTAATGCAAACATATACAGAGAGTTGTGTGGGAACTTTAAAGAAAAGACTGAGAAACAAGTCTTATTGAATCAGCTAACGGTTGTTTGGGTTTTAAAGATGACTCCACATATTTACCCCAAATTTTACAGACATAGAACATAAACTACTGAGTCAATGTATAAACATGATAAATATTCTCACTTGAACATGTGTCTCTCACCACAGCTATATGATTATCTAAAGTGGTGGTATGTCCTTCCTGAGATGGAGTAATGAGATCTGAACTAATTCAAACAATTTTGACCTTGAAAAATATAAAGCTCATTTATTCTACTGAGTGAATGAAGCATATTAGTTTAAGTTAGTTGACAGATGCATATATATTATCTTCAGAGACAGAAATCCTGTCTGTAGTGAAGTCAGTTTAAAATTCAATTACTTCGGTGGAACCAGGATTTTGTCCATAGTGTTGGAAGCAACTCAGCTGGTGACAGCCAGATCTCTGATTCACTCTTGCAGATTTGCAAGCATGTTTCTTTTCAGTTACCCTTGTAGCACCATAAATAATCTTTCATCTACTCCTTAACATTCCTTTGATAAACAGTGTCTACAGCAATAATTATAAAGGAGCCTCTTCTTTGACATAGAGGAGAATAGCACTCGAAGTATACTCCAGTAGCTAATTAGACACTTCCTTTTCTCCAAAATCTATCTCACCTCCTCTGTCTCAAAAGAAAAAACAAACAAACAAACAAACAAAAAAACCCCTAATCCAGCACCAAAGAAAGCAATAGGGAGGGAGGTATGATTCAGTTCATCTTGTCAAGCTATGGCTTTTAATGATGGGCAGATTGTCCTGGGGTTTCTTTCCTGTCTGATGTAACAGAAAAATATATTTTAGCAGTAATTTCTAACTGAGAACAAGACTCTGCTGTGTCTGACATCCAACCAGCCATGAAGGGAGCTAAATACAGTGGCTGCCCTGGAGAGAATCCAGCAGCCACCCCACATGGGAGCAGTATATAACAGATGGGACTAGGATGACTGATTTAATTAGAATATTTTAATAGGAGAGTGGAGAAACATTGCACAGCTCTATCAGTTAGTGAAAAACTCTATTAAATTCCCCAAATTAATTGTTCCATAGGGAGAATATGTCAAATCAAGCATATCTCACTGTAATCTATCTTTCTTTCTTTCTTTCTTTCTTTCTTTCTTTCTTTCTTTCTTTCTTTCTTTCTTTCTTTCTTTCTTTCTTTCTTTCTTTCT
>VXBZ01005300.1:0-11800 GCA_013399135.1 Heliornis fulica | reverse complement strand
AATTCCATCATTGGGTTTAAAAAAACACTCCAACATATTTGAAAAATACAGCAACTCTACTGATGGAAATTAATAAATTGACATACTAAAAGGTTCAACAAACACAGTGTTTAATAGTAATTCAGCTGTTGGAATAATGGAATCTATATCAATTAACCATGACAGAATCTCCTATTCAGTAACTATTCAAGTGCCAAGACGAAGAGCTAATCTACTTAACAGCACAAGAAGAGATTTTCATTATTATTTTGTGAGAATTTCCTATTAAATGAGAGAGTATTTTAGAAAGACAAAGAGAATACTGCATCATCATCATCATAAGTGGGGGCAGGAGTATTTATTTAAAGAAAGGAATTAATTTTTTACAGTGATTGATCTACATGGGTCAGATATTACCACAAAATAAGAATATTGTGATACTTGAATGTGAAACTTTAAAAATCCGTATATTCTTTAGAAAATAAGGAACACATGCTCTCCTACATATGCTACCCCGACTTTTTAATTTTCCTGATGATTTCACTGAAATAACTGTCTTCAAGTTGCTTTTATTTTTCCTGGAAATTTATATAAGAATTTCATTCCAAGATTTTGTAGCTTTTTAGCTTACATTATTATTTCTTAGACTTAAAAAATGGTCCATCACAAACGAACATACAGTCCCTCCTTCAGGAGGAGCTCATAAACAACCTTGAATTTATTTGTTTCTATAGAATATTTTGAAGGGTATTTACTAAAAAAAGGGAAGCTACTCACATTTCTTTCAATGATATGAACTGTCAATTTGAGCTATGTCTTTCATTGTTGAATGTGACAATCAATATGACATATATTACTATACTTTCTTTTCTGTGTAGTCACTAAATATTTCAGCAAGAGCCTACCTAGTTCAGAAGCCTAGAGAGCTTAAAACTTGCACCTCCTCAATGTCATTCTCACATTGAGAGTGTCCCAGTAAAGAAATTAATGTAACATGCAGAACGCAATTACGGTACAATTAATGCCTCAGTCAGAACAGCAGATCAGGTTAGAATTTACAACTTTAAATGCATCACTAAGTCCAAGTTAGTCCTTAAATTCTCTTAGTTTTGGGAAGGATTGAACTTTGATTATATATCAGTAACACCATGTTCTCGGCTTTATTATGCATATTCAAGGTCAGTGGTATCAACCCTGCCCTGGTTGCAATAAGGGTGTTTGTTAAATTTATGAAATCCACTAAACACAGGGCCTTTGGTGTTTTGGGGTATATTTTTCTACCTGAGAGAGATAATTTCCTTTTCATATACCTATTACTTTGGGATTTATATTTATAATCTGTTGCTGCCTGCTTGCTTTTGGACAACATGATCTAGTGGAGAGTGTCATTTCCCATGACAGAGGATTTGGAAACATAATATTTAAGGTCCCTTCCAAACCATTCTGTGATTCTAATGCGTTCATTTTTGTGTTAAGTGAAACTAGGAAGAAACATTAAATATGTAATTAGCATTTTTATCAAACTGCACAAAAGCACCCGGTATGATTACAATAGTCAGTGGTAAGCAGGAACATATGTTGGGTGCACCATCAGGTGCTGAAGTTTGATATTTCATGTTAGCATTGGATCACAGGATCATAGTTGGGAAGGGACCTTGCGAGGTCCACAGTACAACCTTGTACACATACAGGATTATTTGTGAGGTCAAACCAAGTTGCCCAGGGCTTTTTTGACGTGTGAGAAGCTCTGGGAATGGAGACTGCCAAATGGACTTATTTGACCACCAAACTCTATGGACATAGCTGTTTCACTGCCTGTCTTTCCTCATATTGTCTGAACATCTTCAGTTTATGTCCATGGCTTCTTGTGTAGTCTCCCTTGAGCCAATTAATACTCTACTGTGAAAAGCACAGCTCTGTTGATCAGCGCCTTTTACGTCCCCTTGAAGGCACTTCTGCCTCACATTTGACAAGTCCATCCTTCTACACAAATATCTCCTCATGGTGCAATTCCTGCAGCCTTGAATGTCTTCATGGAATCTGCTGAACTCTGAATGTTGTCCTTCCTGTATTAGGGGTCTCCAACATGTGATTTTCACAAGAGCAGAGTAGAAGCAGATAATCAGACTGCTCTGGATGACAACCCTGCCCTCGAAAGCATATCAACTAATCCCACACACACCCACACCACCACCACCAAATTAGCGTCATTCACAAACTTTATTAGTGCACTCCAAGTGACTGAAAAAGATGTTGTATAGTATGGGTGCTAATGAAGACATCTGTAGTGCACTTCTTGTTAATGGCCTCTAGGTACATTGCAATGGATTGATTAACTGTGATCATCTGACTCCATTAACCTATTTTTTTTCCACAGTTTTCCATGCATGCAGACAGAAAAGTTTCAACTTGGATATAAGAATATTGTGGGTAACACTGACAAAATCCTTAACCTCTAAACTTTTTTTCCTTCCTTTTTATTTTTTTTACACTGAAAGACAGTCTTAAGGCAGTATCTTGGTAGGTCTATTTGTTTTCCTATCATGATACACTGTTTTTGTTGTCCTTAAGTACCCACAATCTTTCCTGAGCTCCTTCACTCTTCACAGTCAATTATCACATTTCCAGACGATACTTTCTTGTTTATCAATAGTAGATCCAACTGTGTTTGACCTCTGGTTCAAGAGATATCGAGCAATTATCCTTGACAACCTCCAGTTACTTCTCAGATTGCTTGCATCCCTCTATGTC
Source organism: Heliornis fulica (assembly GCA_013399135.1). NCBI lineage: Eukaryota > Metazoa > Chordata > Aves > Gruiformes > Heliornithidae > Heliornis > Heliornis fulica. The sequence continues at coordinate 9,070 of VXBZ01005300.1, read as the reverse complement.
TCCCTTCCAATAGATGCCAGAAAGGTTAAACTCCCCCATAAGAATGAAGGCCTGTGATCCAGGACATGCCTTCTTGTTTGAAGAAGACTTTATCTGATTCCTTATCTGGTTCAGTTGGTCTGTAACAGACTTCCAACACAGTGTCAGTCTTAGTGGCCTCTCTGTGTTCTACAAGGTCTCAGCCATCTTGTCATCTGTCCTATAAAAGAACTCCATACATCTCATGTGTTGCTTCACATTGAGGGCAAATCCCATCCTTATCTCCCCTCCCTACTTTGTATTTGTCTATGGGAGCACTCTAGTTGTATGAGATATCCTCTCAACATTTCAGTTATTACAATGGTATCACAGGTCTGACAAGCACTTGAATGTCTTTCTCCTCCTGCTTGGTTCCCAGGTTGTGTACATTTGAGCACATACATCTGAAATGCCCCCTTTGAACTCCTTTTTATTGTTACTGTGGTCTACCTAGTTCCCCTCGTACTACACCTTTGCTTTCATATCCGACTACCTTTTCTACCTTAATTATAGGATGTAATCATAGAATCATAAAATGCTTTGGGTTGGAAGGGACCTCAAAGATCATCTAGTTCCAACCCCTCTGACATAGGCAGGGACACCTGCACTATATCAGCTTGTCCAGTCCCATCTAACCTGGCCTTAAACACTGTCAGGGATGGGGCGTCCACAACCTTTCTGAGAAACCTGTGTCAGGACCTCACCACCCTCATAGCAAAGAATTTCTTCCTAATGTCTAATCTAAACCTGACAATTATCAACTTGAATCTATTGCCCCTTGTCCTATCATTACACTCCCTAGTGAACAGTCCCTCTCCCACTTTCCTGCAGGACCCCTTTAATTATTAGCACACTGTAATTAGGTCACCATGGAGCCTTCTCTTCTCCAGTCTGAACAACACTAACTCTCTCAGCCTGTCTTGGTAGAAGAGGTGCTCCAGCCCCCTTATCATCCTTCCCTGTGGTTCCCTCATTAGGTTTGCTGGCCTGCTAGTAAAGATGATCTTTCCTCATTTACAACAATTTCCAGTCCTCTGATAACTTTTTATGGCCATAAGCGTCAAAACTCTCTGCAATTGCCTACTAGCAGTGGAATAGTTTTTCACCCGAAGATGTCTCTCTGCTCTACTTCAAGAAGTATCTGAAATAACTGCGTCAGAAAACTTTCCTAAAATCCATAGAACTCTCCTGTTCTTAGAGATGTGATAATGGAGGATTTGAAGTTGCAGATAGAAGTGTAAATCATTACTTGCAAGCCTGTTCTAAAAATTATGCAGTGGCTGGGCTATCTGCCTCTCTGTCTCTGAAAGCACAACTGTTTTTCTTGTGAGTGAGCACAGATACCATAATGAGAGCCATGGGCAGAGCTGCACATGTAAGTTAAGTCATTGGTTTGGTTTTGCCTATTGTGCTGCTGGGTTTTGATCACTGGGACATGGTCTGCAGAATTTAGGTTTAGGCCAAGCCTTTTTCTCTTCTTTCTTTTCTACTTTTACTGCACAGATGAAATTGAAGCCTGGCATGGTTAGCACTGACTTAAGAGTTTGCATGCAATAAGGGTGGAGTTGCAGTTTCACCACTTTTATAAATCTTCACAAAGATTTATAAATGCAAAACTGAGCAACTCAAGCAAAACCAAGAACCTGATAAAGCAGGTGTAAAATTTTCTCCCAGGAACTGTTAGATCAGTACTGCAAAACTCTGAAGAAATTTCTCTCATATCGTATTAATGAAAATAAAATTTATTAAGGGAAGAAAAACTCTTAATGGAGAGCTTTATTAACAAATTGCATGTGATCCTATTCTATATATATATATATATATATATATATATAATGTCTCCTGTGAAACAGCCTATTTAGACTAATCAAGGTTTCAAATAAGAGATATAAATTCAGCAAAAACTACTGATGTATTGTAAAACTATCCTAGTGTAAGATGATCTAATACATGGCCATGGAGAACTGCTGTTAATCTTGCAGGTAACTCTTTTAACACCTGATCTTCTGTTATTCTACGTCTCGTGCCATACTCAATTTCCCATGAAGAGAGATGATAGAGGTAAGGTTTAGGTGTTCGTTAAACTTAGATGCTGGTAATTTATTGTTCATCATATTTAAAAAGTTTGTAACAAGTGTAACAAATGCACTCAGATCTACTTATTTCCTACTATGCTGAGCAGCAATAGAGATAATTAAACAACAGTTGCATGAAAGAACCTTAAATGGCTGACTCAAATTTTCTGCTGTGTCCCTTGATAGTCTCTGCATTCTTTGAGGGAACTACATGACAGTCTTATTTTTTATATTTACCAATTAGAGATCACATAACTTTGTTCTTAGATTCTATGCAATATAGAAAAATAAATCAGGAAAGACCTGTTCCTTAAGTATGGAATCTGATGAATGCCATATTGGGAAATACTTTCTTCGTAGAAATTGATTGTATGTTTAAACACAATATTTCTTCATTTCCAGTGAAACACAGTGGCAATAAATTCACTGGCAGGATATGCCCAAGTGTGTTTAGTCTGAGGAACTGGAAGAAGTTCAAGCCCATAGCATTCTATAAAAATATTTCCTTGTATTCTATTAATCAAAAGATTAATAATTTTGTCAGAAATAAGTGGCAGTAGAAAATAGACACGTTAAACAATGCCTCTCATTATGCTTTTTTATTGCCTTACTAGTTCTTACATTCTAAGACTGATCACTCCATACAGTATGTCTGTCTATATATAATGACTAGAAAAACAGATTATTTTTTCCCTACAGCTGTATCACAAAAATTCAATACCATTTAATGTTTTACACACTGCATTGAAAAATAGCTGACAATAATATGAATAATAATATGAAAAATTTAATTCTGGGTCACCATTTTCATATCTTCTCAAAATAAATGACAAATGTTTACCTCTTCACAGCAGGCTCAGACAATTCAAAAAGGAAAATCTATAGTGACCTAATTTGTAGTTCAAACTTTTCAAGGGTCATAATGTCTAGTGTAGTCATGACTGTAGGAGTCTAGTGAATAAAGGGTTTATTGTGTCTGTGTAGACTGTTAAGCACTTGCAGACAATGCGGAATTATTATAATTAATTAATTTATGTGGTGATTTATAATTTAGACTTTGTTCTCATATTGAATTATGCATAAGCCAGTAACAATTTTGAAAAAAAAAATGTTTATTTGTACCTTTTCTAATTTTAACCTACAGTTAGTTCAGTCACTGCTAGCTGCATTTTTCTGCTCCCACTTATGAAGTGAGAAAATTGCTCTGTAGGAAAGCTGTCATAATGTATTTTAATCTTATTTCTTCTAGTCCAGATGCTTTTTTTTTTTTTTTAAGAATAATTCCACATTTTCAGTGCTGTTCAATGAGAAAGGAATTATTAACTGACATTGACAATCTTGTATCATACAATGAGGGGCTTTTAAAAACCTTAACAAGATGTAGCTTCCTTCATTATTAGGTATTTTAAATCACAACAGTGACTTTGTTCAATTAATGCAAGAGATACTGCCTTTAGTGCTTAAAATGAAAGATTCCTGACCACCCTGTGGCTTGTACTATTTCTCTCATTTGCACTGTGATATTCTGGTATTACTGGTTTCTGAAGCCTTTTTTCTTGGTCCACAGAGTTAATAACATCCAGGAAGAAAAATCAAAAGATTGGAATGCACTTTAAAAATCTTCAGAAATCAGAGATACTTTCATGATGGTTTTAAAGCTGGTTTTAATTAAAATAATTCGGTATTCCATCACAATATAATAAACAGAAATATCAGTGTCTGAAAAGTGTGATTTTTTTTAGTTTATGGAGACTTTGTTTCACTTTATTTTTTAATTTTACATCTTGGCTAATACCCCTATGCAGCAACATGCTTAAGTATGGGTTTAAAACTAAGTATTTGGTAAATCTCACTCCAGTGAATGAGATTTTGCTGTTCTTTCTCAGTAATTATACTTTAGACCTCAAAGCAGGTATGTCAGGTTGACAAGTGCTATATGATATTACGAGCTGCTAAAAGTACTATAAAACACCTCATTTAAAAATAAGTGCTTTCATAATGAATAAAGTTACGCCCTTGAGCTTTCTCATTTAAATGCTCAGGTAAGTGATGTGAATAGTAAAATGACAATGTTTGTCACCATTACAAATTACTGAAGATGGTTCAATAAAACAAGACCAGTCAGAGAAGAATTTCACAGTACTAAGTGATCAGTTGAAAAATTCTAAGTGAGATTCAAGGCTGATAAAATCTAAACAGTCTGCATAATGGTACACACTGGTATTTTATGTGGAATGATGGTTTCTTAATTAATTATTGCGGCTTATGAAAGAAATATTAGCAGTACTGTGAATACAAGAAGAAAAATAGGAGCAGCAAAGCAGTAGAAGACAAAGGAGTAAGTTCATTATGCCAGTGAATAAATCCACAATAATCTGTGTCCTGAATACTGCATAAAGTACCCTGCATCTTTAACATGTTTCTTTGGAACTAGAAAATACATGAGAGCTTCAGTGATAAGAGGCATATAATGGCTTCCATACAAGGGAGATTTGGTTGTGTAGAGCAGGCTGATTAAGCTCAGAAATTGGAAAACATCTACACAGTTATCTCTGGTATTATTTTTTTCTTAAGCATCTGGTCTTAACAGTGCAGGTATACAGATAAGGATCTGCTTATGGCCCAGCAGTGTAGATTGCCCTATAATCAGTATGGGTATTTGTCCTGGGGAGAGTGAGGTGGAACAGTGAGACCAAAAAGAGACCAAGGTTGAAACAGTTAAAAACCATCCAGAGCTCGAGTTTTCTCCCTGTCCAGCTTCTACTTGTCTGAAAATAGCATATATAGCTGTACAGATGTATTTCTAGAGGCAGGATCATTGTCTAGATGAAATTTTGTACTGAATTACTTTGGTTGTTCTCACATTCTTGTGCCTAGTGGGGACGCAACAGTTTAGATGAGAAGATAAACATCACAGAATCACAGAATCACAGAATGGTAGGAGTTGGAAAGGACCTCAAAAGATCATCTAGTCCAAACCCCCCTGCCCAAGCAGGATCACCTAGATTAAATCACACAGGAATGTGTCCAGATTGGTCTTGAATGTCTCCAGAGAATGAGACTCCACAACCTCTCTGGGCAGCCCTTGCCAGTGCTCTGTTAACCTCATGGTGAAAAAGTTCTTCCTTGTATTCAGATGGAACTTCCTATGTTCCAGCTTGGAACAATTGCCCCTTGTTCTATCAAACATGTATACATAATAAACCAATACTGCACAACTTTTAAGATTACTTGCTGGAGGACCGTTTTGGTAATTTAAATATTTTTTTAAAAAAAGAAAAAAGTATAAAGAGATATTTTCAGATTCCAGTTTGAACAAGCAGCTATTATGACTGAACTTTTGGGAGGAAAAGTCCTTTGCAAAGGAACAGATGAGAGGTCTACCAGGGATGGGATCAGCCACACTGGCGAGGATGTACCTCTGGTGCTTTACTTAGCTTCAGGAAGGGACAACGATTTTTGACTGAGAATGAAAACATCCCTTTCCTATTCTCAAGGCTCAGTCAAAGGGCTCTCTTGGCTGTTTAGCAGCTGGCAAAACAGCAGCATTCAGCTTATGCTCTGTCCTTGTTGTGATAAGATGGTCAAAGCCACCTTTTTGACATCTAATGCCTATAATAGATCCTATAAGAAACTGGCATACACCAAGTGGCATTTGGGATTGATGTCTCTCATTCAGCAGCAAAATCAGAGAAATAAATGTGATTATAAGCACACGAAGGGTGTTTGGTTGTCTTTCAGACCATTCTTCCATCAGTATCTGAGTCAGTACTTAAAGCTTGCTGTAATTTACAAGCAGGCTTCAAAGTGTTGTAACGTTATTCAGGGAAACATTCATAACCAGAGCAGCAGGAGAATCAGGAAATTCAAGAGTGGACTGAAACATTCATTACACATTGTATGTTTTGTTAAAGAAAATTAACTAGTAATGTGGTGGGTTTTTTCTCTTTCATTCTGTACCTTTTTTCCTCTCCAGTTTTATTTTTATCTGAATTATTTTTAATATATTCATTGTATTTTAATAGTCTTTTGACTAATGAAAAGGAGAGGAATAGTTATGGCTTCCAGCAGTTACAAAAGCTTAATTAGACATGGCACTGATAGGAAAGCCTGTAAGTTTCATAAGAAACCACTGTGCTAGAGTTGCACTGAAATAAAGCTAAGGTGCAATGGTATTGTCCATCACTTTCTTAATCTTGGAGCCCAAATTCTTTTAATTCCAGAGAGTCCCTGATTTTACCACTTGGCAAAGACAAAGCAGAATATTGCAAATACCATTGGGGGTGGGGGGTGGGGGGTGGGCGGTTGCTGTATGTGAGTGGTTTTTGCCCGTTTGTCTCTAGTGTGACATGAAGGAGTGATTAAGTTGTAAATAAAGTTAAGCTGTAGTGTACATTTTAAATTAAGAGCAGATTGAGACACCAATATCTTTGTGGAGAAAAAAAGGGACTTTTTTCCTGCGGTTGTTCTTAGTAGTTGTTTCTTTTGCATAAACTCGGGTTACCTTTCAAGTGTCCCAAACATGATGTTCATTTTCCCATTTATTAATTTGGAGGTTTTTACACGGAGGTTTAGTAGCACCTGAGGAGAACCATTCAAACCAATTTTGAGTTGTTATATTCTACCTAATCAGCTAATAATGACTGTGCATTCACTGCAATTAAAGAACAAAACACCATAACTAGATGTCAATGTATCTTTAGCTTCTTCAGACCCCTGCTTCTCGGCAACATTGGAATGCTTCCAGCAAAAAATATTTACCATTAATTTATTAAAATTTAATTTTAAAAAGCACATTTGTATCCTGCTGTATTACTTTTCCCTCTTGCTATCCCCTTTTTTATTTCTTCTTCGTGATCATTAGTGAATCATTTTATCTCCTGCTTCAAATCATTGTTATAGAAACAATACCTGCTTAGATTTCAAAAGTTTTCTGTAACATTTTTATAGTTGAGCTATTTTCTGCATACTTTTTGCTTCATTAGAGTTCATTAAAACTCTAAAAATTCAATTTAATCTAAAAAATAAAAAAGAACAAAAAAAAAATTCCTCTACTCCACAGCTAATAATATTAGACAGTTGGGAACTGACCAAAAAATATTCCAATTGACGCTTCATACACATTTAAACGTTAGTTCAATTCCATAAGAGTTAATCTGTAGATCCTTTCTACCCTGGAGTTGCCAGAGTACCTCTCTCATTGTGTACAGTAATAATTTAGGGCAGGCTGTTTTGAATCAGAGGATATCTGGTTCATAAATTGAACAAGGAAGTCAGTTAATAGAAAAAATACCAAAACTAGAAGACAATGGAAAACTTCAGCTATTGACTGATAGCTCATACAAAGCACCTTTTTTTTTTTTTTTTGAGTTTTCAAATAAATTTTGCCCTGATTTAAGCTAAAATACCCAAATATGCCAAAAGTGCCAATTCACAGCTTTATATATTGGACATTTCACTAAAAATATTTTTAACAAATTAAAATGTGTAAAAAATGCCCATTTAACTGTAAAAAATAACTATTCATGTTTTCTGCATTGAGATTTACATTGTTTAAGTTTTTATCATTACTTGTTCAATTTTACAAACTAAGCAACTTAATAAACTAGCAGATCATATTTTCTAGTCCTATGCATTGTTGTCACCGTCATCATATATGTTGTTAACTTAATTGTTACAGAATTATCTGAATATTTGACAAGATGAAATTTTATGGATTCTCTATTTCCTCTCTAAGACAAGAATGAAAGCAATTGGGAATCATAACATGTGGAAGTACAAACTACCCATTGGATAAACAGTTCTCAGACCATCTAATCAGAAGTCCTACTGGGATTTCGATAACACACTCTTCTCCATAGTTAAATAGTTAAATGAATTTGGCAGCTTAACAAAATCCATTTCTTTCTAAAAGTCATGATTTTGGGTTGGGGTTTTGTTATATTCTCTGGCTTTGTTTTTTCAAATTCATTGTAGCTCACACTTACCTGACACAGAGGGCAGTTTATACCTCTCTGCAGCTGATCCACATGCCATTTGAATCAACCTTTTCCCAGACAGACAAAATGACTAATGTCCAAAATATTGTAGTAACATTTGTATCTGTAGTTGAAGAGGGCCAGCAAATATTAATTTGTCATTTGGTGCATATTTATAAACCAGATTGCACATTGTTGCCACTCTGAGGACATTTAAAGCCTCTGTTAAAACTGGTGCCGTGGAATCAACTTTAATTATTTTTTCTCAGTGTATACGTATTTTTATAAAAAGTTTTTTACATGTACTATAGCATGAGTGTTTCTAAATGACAGCAGGTTTGGAAAGGCTAAAAAAAAAATCCATCACAATTTGAGCAAGGAAGTATTTTCCTTGTTTCATTATATTGTTTCATATCCATAATGAAACTGTAGCACTGGTGGAACTGGTACAATAGCAGCTGGTAGTTACCGTGACAATAATTTTTGATTTTTTTTTATCCCGTAATATTTCTGATACTCCATGAATTGAAGAAACTGTGTTAAACTCTGTTTAATAAGTATTTTTGTATATATTAAAATAGGTTCCATCTAGAAAAAAAAAAAAAAAAGAGGAAACTTGCATATAGAATTGTCTTCACCTTTATGACAATTCTTATTTGATGAGAATGAGTCTGTATCCATACATGGAATAAACATTTGTGTCTATGGGGAAAAAAAAAGCACAATATAGATATTAAAGAAAATATTATTCTGTAGCTAGATGAAAGAAGTCCTCACTGCATTTTAGCATATTTACTTACACTTAACATTAAGGTGCCTCCTCTTGAAGTATAGTTGGTGAATGCACAATGATTTTTAAAAAGCAAGTAAAAGTATTTTATATATATGATCCAGATTATTGTATATGAACTTCTATTTCACGGAACACTGTAATCCTCCATTGTACCTCTTCTAAAAATAGTTCCAGCCTAAACCACATTGTTACAAGTAGCATGAATT
>VXBZ01005299.1:83990-94068 GCA_013399135.1 Heliornis fulica | reverse complement strand
GGCTCTCTGATTGACGGAGCGCGGACACGCGTCGGAGCTCGGGCGCAAGTGGCGCGAGGGGACTGCAGGTAGGGCCAGGGGCGCGGGTGGGGCCGAGGGCTGCGTGGGGCCGGGACCTGAGCGGTGCAGCGCAGTCCCGGCGGACGGGCGTGGTAGTTCCGCGAGGGCACAGAGCAGTGCTGCCGGCAACGGGCTGGGTAGGGCGGTGCGGGAAGGGGCAGGGCATGGTGCTGGCTGCAGCGGGCAGGGCGGTGCGGGCAGGGGTAGTGCATGGCGCTGGGGCCAGCGGGCAGGGGCGGTGCGGGATGGGGCAGTGCTGAGCAGTGCGAAGGGGGGCGGGCAGCGTTGTGCAGTGCGCTGCCAAGGGGTTGTGGGGCGGCGTGCTAGACAGCGCGGTGCCATCAAAGGTGCGGTGAAATCCCGTGCGGGGGAGTGCGTTGTCGATGTGAGGGGCGACGCGCAGCACTCGTGCCGGAGGTGTAGTGCAGCGCTGTGGGACGGCCCAGCGTGGGGTCGTGGGGCTGCACAGGGCAAACACGGGAGGGTGCGGGCAGCGTTGTGGGAGACACACAGCACAGGCGAGGGGGCGTGCAGTGCCGCCGGGGGCATGGTGCCGGGCTGTAGTGCCACGCCAGGTGTGAGCACGGGGTTGGGAGTGGGGGGGTGCAGTATCATGCCCCGGCACTTGTAGGGCAGTGTTGTGCAGCCCTGTGGAGGTGGTGAGCTGGGCCTTGCCCCAGGGACAACGCCCCAGGTACTCTGGGTGAGGCTGTGCAAATGGGGTGACCCTGTGCAGGCAGGGTGCCATGTGAAGGAGCTGCCTGGCTGCAGTGTTCAGCTGGCAGTAGGGGTGCAGACAGCTACCAGGTTCAGGGCTGCTGAAAGTCCAACTGTGACGTTAAATATAAACTCTTATCCAGTTAACCGCTCCTGTGGCAGGTCTACACCTTTGGGGCAAGTGAGGCAGGATCCTCCTGAGTCACCTTCTCCCACAGCCCAGACTCACACTGAAATGGCCACCGTCCCCCTTGGCTTCAACATTGATGCCCCACGCTGGGACCAGAGCACATTTGTGGGGCGCCTAAAGCATTTCTTCAATATCACTGACCCGCGGACAGTGCTGGTGCCAGAAGAGGAGTTGGACCGGGCTAAGGCCCTGGTGGAAAGCTGCAGGTAAGGGGCCAGGGTGCGGCTGGGGCAGGTACCTGACCCCCCTATGAGTCCGTGGGAGGTGGAGGCAGTGGTTTCCCAGTGGGTCTGCTGGGATGTAACACCTCTCAGAGGTGGTTTTTGGGGAGTTTCCCAGGCTTCTCCCAGGAATCTCAAGTGGGAACAAGTTTCCCTCACAGGAGCTGTCTGTTTCCTCCACCTTTCATGTTTGCTGCCTGGGGCTTCATGCCCCAGCAGAGCCAGGTGTTAGTGGTCGGCACGGCATCCTCCAACAGGCTGTGGTCTTGTAGGGCTGGACTGGTGCCACCAGGAAGCACCCAGGAGCAGCTGCACTATGCCAAGAAACTGTATGACTCGGCCTTCCACCCCGACAGCGGTGACAAGATGAACCTTATCGGGAGGATGTCCTTCCAGGTGCCAGGTGGCATGGCCCTCACTGGCTGCATGCTCCAGTTCTACCGGTGAGCCCCTGGGGATGCTGGGAACTGTGACACCCCTCCAGCTGCTGTCCATGGCATGCCCGCATCTGCTACACCTGCCTCTGTCCCATGGCCAAGGCCTGTGTCCCTGTGGCTGGTCCACAGCACCCAGTCTGTGATGGCAGCATCATGGATCCTCCCAGGCCCTGGCATGGCTGGGGATAATTTTGCTTCACGCTGAGCTCAGCTCTTCCTGGTCCCTGTAATGATTAATGTGGCTGCTGCTCTTGCTCTGTGGACCATAAAAGCCCCTGAAACTGAGAACCAAATGTGATCCAGGCCAAGCTATTCCAGTGTCTGCAGCCTGTGCTGACAGCCCCCCTGCGTTTCCCTTCTGAAATGGCAGCTGGCAGATGAGAGATTGTGACCCTGGCCTAGAGGACATGTGGGAGAGATACTGAATTTTTCAGTGTGTCTCCATCCCATCCCACCCCTGTTTGTTGGACTGGGTTGCTTGTTGATGGTGAGGCCCAGCCTGGGTGGGGGATCTTCCAGCGATGATGGGTCATGTGTTCCTAACCCAGCTCCACCCTTCTGCATCCCAAAGCTTAGAGCCACATCTCCCCATAACCCTTCCTGCCCTATGTCAGCATCCCTGAGACTCCAGTGGGAGTCCAGGCACCCTGGTCACCCCCCAGAGCCACCTCTGTCCCTGTGTGCCCCCTCCTTGCCACTTCCGTTGACAAAGGCTTATCTTAGCCCAGCAGGATGGCTGCCGCCCTGCAGGGAGCTGGGTCTCCCATCCTGCCCGAATGCCCTGCAGAGCTGGGTCCCCTCCTGTGCTCTCCAGAACCTTGCAGCAGACAGGGCTCCTCTGGTCATTTCCCAGCTCTGTCACTAGGTCAAGGCTTTGCTGCAGTGCCTTGCTTTCCCTTGGGAGTCAACATTCTGATTGAATTGAGGGCATCTTGGCTGTCCTGCTTCCAGGCTTGGCCACAGGCACAGGCCAAGAGTGGTCATGAGGCACTCTCCCGGTCCTTTGCTTCCACAGGACAGTGCCTGCGGTGGTTTTCTGGCAGTGGGTGAACCAGTCCTTCAATGCCATTGTCAACTACACCAACCGCAATGCTGCCTCCCCCATCTCACTGAGGTGAGCATGCCCTCACACAGGATGGGGACCCTCTGTGTTGGGACCCCCTTGGATGCTCTGTAAAGACCTCCTTCCCTCCCTCCTCCCATGCCCATCTTGGGCACTGAAGGAACAGGATCAAGGCAGAGTTGGTCTTTCTGTTCTCTCTCTTCTTTGGAAATCACTGTTCAGGCAAATTGGGGTGGCTTATGTCACAGCCACCACTACAGCCCTGGCCACCGCAGTGGGACTCAACCTCTACACTAAGGTATGCTGGGTTGGGACTGGGTGGGGTGGCTGACCGCATCCTGCCCTCCTGTGTTGATGCCAGCCTGTCTCCTACAGCGAGCCCCTCCCTTGCTGGCCCGCTGGGTCCCCTTTGCGGCTGTGGCTGCTGCCAACTGTGTCAATATCCCCATGATGCGGCAACAGTAAGTGCCATGTGTGGCCAGGGTGCTCAAGGGACCCAGCTACCTCCAAAGGCAAGCTGGTGGCAGCCAGGTTCCTGGGTTGCCTGATTCACCCTGCTGTAGCCTCCCATCCCAGGGGCTAGAGGGGATGGGAGGGAAGTGAGCCAGAGTCTGCTTGTTCAGTGCTGGGTCACTCGTGGAGGCTGCTGGGTGGAGTGGTTTAGCCTCTGCCTGGAGCAGAGGCTAAACCACTCCACAGGGTGATTTTGGGCTGGGGATAGCTGTTCTGTGGTCTGGGCTGGGAGACCCCTCAGAACCAAAGGTCTTCTGCATGTGGTCGTGGGGTCCACAATATTCTGGTGCTGGGCCCCCAAGCAGCAGACACAAGTCTCTACATGCACCCCATCTGGAGGTCCCAGCACTAGAACACCACACACATCATGGGACAGGGAGCTGGGGTGCTGTGTGGGGGTCTGCCCCTGGCTTGGCTGTGGGTCCCAGGCAGATGTCTGTCCCCCAGATGGCTGGGCCTCATTTGCAGCCATGCCGTGAGGATGGCATTGTTTGAGCTGGAGACTGCCACAGCTCAGGGTGATGGACCTCTTGGACCAGGGCTGGGGTAGCTAGAGCTGTGCCAGTACTGCACAACGACCCCCCTTGGCACACTCACCCCATTGCCATCTCCTCATGCTTCCCCGACCATCCTAGCCCCTACTCACCACTGTCTGTTTCTTCTAGGGAACTCATCAATGGGATCACAGTGACAGATGGGGACAACAACGAGCTTGGCCACTCTAGGGTGAGCCTGGGGATGGGGGTATGGGTTAGGGCATGGCATGGTGAGGGCTCACCTGCTACTTTTGCTTGCAGAGGGCAGCAGTGAAGGGCATCGCACAGGTTGTGGTTTCCAGGATCACCATGGCAGCACCGGGCATGAGTGAGTGCAAGGCAGGAGGGTGGGGGGCTGGACCATGGGCTCCTCTTGGACCCACCACCTCACCCTCCCCCGATTCAGTTTTCCCCAGGAAGAAGAGGGATGGTTGCCCTGCATCCCAGGTGGCATTTGGTCCCATCTCACTGATGTGGGATGGGAATATCAGTTCCCATTCCCACCAGAGTCCTCTGAGCCCCTAGCTCTCCTCATCTAAACCCACAGCCCGTGTGGAACTGGCACACTGGTGAGGTGCTCCCACAGCACTTGAGCCCCACAGAGCACCTCTCACCCTCTGGCTCTTGTCCATTGCCCCACAGTCCAGCATCACTTTGCCCTCATGGGAACCATGCTGCAAGCCCAGCACGAGTGATGGGATCACAAGGAGCATGGACATTGTTTCCTGGGTGATGGATGGAGGGGGGTCCTGTGCAGGTCCCTGCTGCGAGCAAACACACAGTGGCCCCCAGCACAACTAGCCACTGCCATGGCCTCTGGGAGGACAGCCCTGCTGGGGCAGCCCTGCATGCTGTCTTGCAGGAGGGCCCTGACCTTTTATCTCTGCACCTAGTTATTTTACCCATCATCATGGAGCGACTGGAGAAATTCCCCTTCATGCAGGTGAGCCCATGTTTCTCCTGCCATGGTTTTCTAGTCTGGTGGTGTCCCAGTCCTGCTTCCCAGTTGCTAAAATTCTGGGGAAGAAATGTGGGGTTGCAGACCCTGGGTTGCTTTGCCTCCTGTTTGAATCACCGGAACACCAAAGGTCCCTCGGGTGACCTGGAGAGGCTGTGGGAGGGTGGCAGGTGTTTGTGTCACCCTGGAGGTGTTGGGCATTCAGCCCTGTTAAGGGGAGAAGTCTTCCCCCCTCTGTGAGCCTGACTTGTGTTGAGGCCAGGGACTCACTCCCAGCTCTTCCCTTGCAGCGGATCCGCGTTCTCCATGGTCCTCTGCAAGTGCTCTTCTGTGGGGGCTTGTAAGTATGTCACTGCTTGGATTGCTGAGGGTGCCTGGAGCTTGGCTCAGAGGGGTGCTGGTAAAAAAGACCTGTTCACAGCAAGGGACTGCCAAGCTGCTTGCCTTTCAGCCTGGGCTTTCCCTGGTTACTCAGATTTTTGGGGTGTGAATGGCATATCTTGGGCTGAGATCCCTGCAGCTGCAGGGCAAATGGTCCATGATCCCCTAGCACTAACGCTCAGCTCTTCTCTGTCCCACAGCCTCCTGTTCATGGTGCCGGCAGCTTGTGCCCTGTTCCCGCAGAGATGGTACATATCCCACTGTTTTCCCCTCCTCGGTGTGGGACCTTTTCTCCTTCCTTAGCTCTTCTCTGCCCATTCTGGGAGAAGCATGACAGGCCCCAACCCTTCAACTTCAGGTAGCACCTGCTTGTCCATGCTGGTGCCCCATGGAGCAGAAGAGGGTGTGCCTCCCCTGCTCTGCAAGCTCTGTACTGGGAGCAGTAGGACCCCCAGCTCCATGGGCAGCTCACTGGCCCCCAACACTGTGGGAGCAGTGGATGCCAGGGATGGATGGTGGGTCTTGACATGAAGTCCCATGCAGTCCTTGGGATCTTGCAGACTCCAATGTCAGTGGGGTGAGAGGGTGGCCTGAACTGGTGGTCATAGAGGGGGATGATCTGGTCTTAGTGTGTGTCCTCTCTCTCCCCACAGCTCCCTTGCGCTGGCTGACCTCGAGCCAGAGCTGCGAGACAGCATCATGGCCAAATATGGTGACAAAGTGCCATACGTCTATTTTAACAAGGGACTGTGAGCGGAGACTACCTAGGGAGGTATTTCACCCCTCCAGCCCCCTGCCACCACCAGCCTTACGTTCCCTGAGAAGGGCTCAGATGCATGGTCCAGCCAGATCTGGCTCACAGCTCAGTACTGTCTCTGCTGCTTCCCTCCCCTGGAGCAGCAGGCTCTGGCTCTGCATGCCCAGCTTGCAGCACTTTGGCTTCTCCTGAGCCGCCCCCTATTTGCAGCTGGCTGTGACCTTGCCTCCTAATGTCCCTCTTGCCCTGAGTGATGGCTGCGCTTCCTGTGCCTTCTTCCTGCCCTGCACAGGAGTGTGTACCCAGCCTCTCTGAGCCTCGCACAGTTGCTGGGCTTGGTCCTGCAAGGCATCAGGCTCTCTCCCTTGGAGCTCAGAGCACAGTCCTACCTCTGAAAGCAGGTGCCCTACCATCAGACCAGGAACAAAACCACATTGCTGCCTTAAGACACCCCAATGGCCTCTTACCAAGAGCTGGATCTTGCCTTGGCAGGCAGGAAGGGACACATTCCCTCTGCACAGGGCGCACCCCAAAGTTCAAGGACCAATGCTTGGACCATGCATTCCTTGCTCTCAGCTTCAGGTTATAATCATTTTGCAATTGCTACAATCCAGGAAGGAAATAATTAATTGGCTTTTATGCTCCAATTTTTGCAATCTGTCTATTCCTCTGAGCACAAGAGTCAGTGATGACCCTTGTCCTGCATCTTGCTGCCCCTATGGTAGGACCGAGGACCTGCAGCCTTGGGAACAGTTTGATCCTGCTCAGGCATGAGGGTTGGACTAGATGATCTTTTGAGGTCCCTTCCAACTCCTAACATTCTGTGATTCTGTGAACAGTTGAATCTGGGCCCTTTTGGACAGGGGCAAGGAGATGAAAGAGTCAGATGTTAACTCAGGGTTCAACAGCAAATGGCACAGAGGATGATTGAAAAATAAACTGGTGATTTTTTTTTAAAAAGCAGCTGCTGGTTCTGCTTTTCACTGGTCTCTGAGTGTCTGGTTCCCTGGGCAGGGCTGGCATGTGGGACTCATGTTTGCTTTGAAAGGGTAAGGTGTGAGCTCTGTCTGACCAGACACTGGGGTGAGGGTCTGCACAGGGGCTGGGAGAAGCAGGAAGAGCCCTGAAACTCTTGGGCCTCCCATGCAGCTTTCCCCAAGAGGCTCTTGGGTCTGCAAACAGTTCTGAGAGTAGTAGCAAAGGGAGATGGTGGTGCTGTGCTTGTGGTGAATCTTGTTCCCTTGGAGGCATGACACTGGGTGACCCTACAACCACGGGTGCTGTTTGCCTTGCTTAGCAGATTTGCATGATGCTAATGTGGGTCTGCTGCAGGGCATCTCTTGCTCCCAAAGCTGAGGAGCTTCACTTTGCTGCAGCCTGTTTTCAGAGGAGGAATCGGCCCCAGTGCTTAGCCTGAGTCTTGGGCTGAAGTCCCTGCTAACAACCAGCTGTGTCCAGGTTTTGCTTGATAGTGAACATGCCTCAGTGGGACAAGTATGTTTCTAACCATATGTATGATGTGACTGCTTGGAGAGCCCTGTAGTCCAGCAGATGGTCCATGTTCATCCACCCATCCATCCATGGATCAGATTCCGAGGGCAGCAGCATGCCAGCATCAGCCACACGACAGAGTGGAGACACAGGGTCTGCACTCAAAGATCTTTCTGGCATTAACCATGCAGCTCTTACAGAGAGAGCAACCAAATCTAGAACATACTTCTTAAAGGGCTAAGCTGTATCTGCAGCAGGTTTGCTTCTGCGTAAGCTGTAACGAAGTAGGTAACATCTCCAACTGTGTGTAGGTACAGCTAGAAAGCTGCACAAGATCTCTGACATAATTCATAGCTCAGTGGAGAGTGGGAAAATGTGTTCAAACTCATGTATCATTCCCTGGGCATTATTAGATTTATTGTTAATGAGTAATTAATAGATAAGCACATGAACCAGAACAGATGTTACTGCTGTTGGGAAGTGGGAAGAACCCCAAAGGACATATCTCTGCTCTGTCAAGGTCCTTGACTCAAGCTGCTTTTGTCCTATACTCAGAACTGCTTTGAGCACTTTCAGAAAGGCACCTGTAGCAGCCTGGGCAGTGTTTGGGACTGAGGTGCCCTTGGCACGTTTGGGAGCATGGCAATACTTGTAATGGGGTGTGCTACAGCACCCTAAAATTGCTTTACCCCTGCAGATCACAGCCATGCTCTTGCTGTTGACCATGCTTGTGTTTGCAGTGTGGGGGGTGGTCCCAGCAGGGTAGGGGCCCTGCAGCCAGTGAAGCCAGGGCAGTGGGACTGTGGTGGGAAGGCCTCGGTGGTTTGTTTACTCCTTTGTTCCTATCCCCAGTCATACCAGAGGGGCAATGGAGCAGGGGGACCCTCTGAGAGCTATTGCCATCTTGTGCCAACTCTCCCCCTGCCCTGCGGAGCGGGATGTGGTGCAGCTCATTGCTTTTGGTCAGAGGAAGAGGGTTGCTCTGGGCTTGCAGGATCAGCAAGTTAGCTGGCGCCATCCTCAAGCCTGCCTTCCCCCCAAGCTTACAGTAGCGGATTTCCTCTTTTCATCGACATGGATTTATGCCAGCTGACTGTTTAGCATTTTCTAGGGGTTTCTAGGTTTTTAGGCTGTAGCTGGAATCGTCCCCTGAGGATTCAGGTCATCTTAACAGCACGTGTTGCTCTGGTGTTGGGAGATGATCACTGCTGTTGGTGCCTGTCTGCGTTCCCAAAAACCACAAACTCCCCAACTTGCCTTGGTCCTGCCACTGACCGGAGGTGTTGCAGCTAGGCTGCAGCCAGCGTGTCCCTTTGCAGCCAAGGGTGGCTCCGGCCAGCCCTGCCTCTGTTTCCCATCACTACAACAGGAAGGAAACCTCATTAGCTGGAGTCAGAGCCAGACTCATCCATGTTTGTGAAGAACTTCAAGTGTTAATTGCTCTCCAGCAATGAGTCACACCTGGTCTGGGCTTGTCCCTGCTCCATGCACTTATGGCCCTCTTCTCCCTGCTCTAGTTTCAGAGCTACCTGGGAACAGCTAACAATTGTGCCTGGCCAAAATGTCAGTGCTCCAGCATGCTTAGGACCTCCCCTAAAATGATAATCAGAACAAAACACAGTGTTGGGCTGCAGCAGAGGCTTGGAAGCGGCTGGAGAGGCATGGGAGGCTGGGGGTCTCCTCTGAGGCACCAACAGACCCAGCAGGTAGGCTTGGCTTACTGCTCCTCACCCAAAGTCTGGTCAGGCTGGTGAACCAGATGGAGAACTGGCTGCCTATGGAGAGAGGAGCAAGCAGAGTGCGTGTGCTATGGGTTAACAGTTCCCGGCCCACGCCAGTGGCAGACAGAGGAGCTGATCCAACAGGGTTAGGTGTGCCCCAAGTACTGCCCTGATTGAAACATGCCTGGATAGGAGATAAGCTGCTAAGTCGATTTTTTTCCCAGGCTTTTCTTAACTGTGTTATCTGAGCATCTGATAAACCTTGTCATGCCAATCTGGTATGGAGGCTGCCTGTCATGCTGCAGTGCCACAGAAAGTCTCTGCAACTGCCCCAGAAACATGGGCCATCTTCCCCAAACCGTGAATTAACCCCAAGTGTGGGTACCCCCACTTCTCCTGGGGGTGCAAGCCCAGACAAGGGACTTCTGTGTAGGGACGCACTGGGACCTGGCTGTGGTGGGAAATCACATGCAGCTTCTTGTCTCCTGACAAGACTGGCACCAACTTGCAGCTGACTGCTGGGTGCCACTGTTTTAGCACCCTCTCCATGTCAAGCCCCGCAGTGTGCCCCGGTCCGGGTGGGCTGGTTGGGTTTGCGGCCCTGTGGGTGCACTGAGGACTCTGTGCAGGGATCCCCAGTAACCAGGTGTGGCCAGGTGAATGGGGGATGAGTGCCTGGCTCCCACTAGGCTGTCAGGGAGGCTGCAGCAGGCCAGAGGGTAGTTCTTCACCCCCTTCTTGCAGGGTCCAGTTCTGTTCCCGGGACCAGACTGCAGCGGGGGTGCAGGAACAAGGTGCATTCCCCCACACTCCTCTCCGGACAGTTCCGCCACCCACAATATGGCAGTCTGGTCCCCACGCCAGGCTTTCTCCCCGGTGCGCCACACTCAAGATGGCAGCTCCCTGCGTGCAGGCCCCGCCCCTCCCGGTTCTGCTTTAAGCGACAGCGCGCTGAACCAATCATAACTCGAGTAGCGTGCCGTCAGGCCAATAGGTGATTGGCTGAGGCGGGGCGGGGTGCGGGGTGCCCCTC
>VXBZ01005299.1:11402-83938 GCA_013399135.1 Heliornis fulica | reverse complement strand
GAGGAGGGTGAGCAGCGGTGTGACCGTGGGGGGCTGTGCCCTCGGGGATGAGCTGGCCTTTCGGAGTAGGGGGTCAGGCAGGGGGCGCAGGAGTGGGCATGGGGTGACTGGGGCTCTTGGGCTGGGACATGAGGCTTTGGGTGCACGCCTAAGGTTTGGGGGCCCACCTTGGCTTAAGTAACGCTGGAGGGAATGCAGTAACCTGAGTTTGGGGGTGCTTGCGTGTCGTGGGGATCGAGAGGTTGTGTAGGGATCGAGGTACGGGTGGCAGTGCCTCTCGGCGGTGCTTTGTATGGCAGGACCGGGAGGAGAGGTGCGTGATGGTGGTTGACTGGAGATTATGGGAAAGGTGGCTGTAGTGAGAGCAGGCGGCTTGAGCTGGCAGGTGCACAGGGGCCTGGGGATGGAGGTGCAAAGGTCTTCTGGTGGTGATGACTGCGGGAGGGCGGCTTGGGAGAAGGCAGGGCTGGAAGAGGTTTGGGATGCGCTGAAGGGTGGCTGTGGGGCAGCTGGCCAGAGGATCTGGCAGGGAAATGGGACTTGTGTGGTGCGGCACGGGCCAGGTGAGCTGGTCTTCCTGTTGCAGGAACTGTGCTGGAGAGGTTTGGTGCAAGTTTCTGCACAGAGGGAAGGAAGAGAGAGCGTATTTCACCTCTGTGAAGGGAACTTGGCCTTGGCTTTGTAGGCTCTCACCACCCACTTACTGCCTTCTTCATACTTGGAAATGGTTTTAATGAAGTTGATTGTCTTCATCATCATCTCTTTACTCGGTTTCTCATCTATGCTGCAATGTGTACTGTTGAGATTCCGAGTGTTGTTCTTGGGTACCCTCATGTCCTCTTCCACCTGTAAACCTCTCCCACCATGATCCATATGCTCAGTGTCACTCGGAGGAGACTGTATGAGGCCAAGCAACATGTGCACAACCTGGATCTTACTGTTCATGGAGTCAAGATGTCTTTTTCACCCTATGTAGAACATGGATTGAATATGATGACTTCTGATTTGATGTGGTGTATCACTTAAAAGGTACAGACTGTAGTTTGTATATGTTGAAGGTCTGAGCTAGTGAGATGCTGATCTGTGACTGTGGGTTGCATGATGCTTAATGTCACAGAGGTTCAGATGGGGAGTGCCCTTTCTGGAAGGGGTCCATTGAAATACTGCCCGAGGCTCCTGCAGGAGGAGGAGGAGGAGGCAAAGGTTTTGTCTGTGACTAGAGATGTTATCCTCCTTTTGAATTCTCTCCTCCTTTTCAGAGTGTGGAGAGCACCAATCTACTTTTAAAACTGTAATTCCCTGTTGGTAGTGCCATCCCAAATCTCTTTCAGCTGCACCAAGGCTAAGGTTTGCCTGTTGCTGCCCCGGGGGAGACAGGTACAGGATTGTGTTGAACTGTGCGTTTTCCATGTTGTGTCAAACTGCCTTTAACAGATACAGGTCCTAGCGCCTGCTCTGCTTCATCTGCGAGCTGAGGTACATAAACTAAGCATGTGTAAGCACATCTTGGGTCTGCTCTGTTCTCTGGTTGTTGTGGTATTCCAGCTGTGAGTGGTGGTCAGGTGGTAGGACTATCTGTACAGAAGCTGTGAAAGTCTTCAACCCTGTACATGCTAATAATAATACCATACCTGCTTTGAAGGCTGGGAAAGACACTTACTTCCTCATACAGCTTATATATTACCCAAGGAGCTGATAGAAGAAAGGAGTAGGAAGTAGAAAAGGAGGAAAGGAAGAAGGAAAAAAGAGGAGGATGTGTAGAAGCAATCATACATGTAGGTTGCTTGTGGAATAGTCACATATGTGACCTGAGGATATCCTCTCCAGTCAGTGCACTAGAAATGACCCTAAAATAATGTCTCGAGTGGTACAATACATGAGAGTAGGGGAGAAGAGCCTTGTCGGCCTATGTTTTCTTTAGAGCGCTTAGATATGGGTGCATATTTTACTCATTTTCTTTTAATAGTTTGTCTGTATAAAACTCCCATGGTTTATTTTAGATCTTAAATGTAGACTCTGTCTGTCAAAAGGCTGGTATTATCTCGCTGCATGCTAGAGATTGACAGCTACCCACTCAAAAATGACAGTGGTAATGAAGGATCTTGAAAATGAGCATGTAACAAAACTTATCTGCTTTGGTGTTGCCTCAGAGTCCGATTTCCTTGGGGTAATGGGCTTGTGGAGAAGAGGTCCAGTGGGGCAGTGCTGGGCTTGGAAGAACTCTGCACTGTTTCCTGTATTTCTAGGTGAAACCCTGACAGCATTTGCCTCTTGTCCTCGACAGATGGTTGCTGCCCTTGCCACTGCTTGCCACTGACACGTCCTTCCATCTCCTTTGCAGACATCTGCCATGCCCTGCTGCTGTCAGGGAGAGCTTGTGGTTCGGGGTCCGTGCCTGTAAAAACTGTCCTGCAGACCTGGTGGTCTAAGGCTGGGAGGTGCTGCAGGAAATATGTCCTCTAAATAATTCAGGAGGTGGAGCTGTACTGCCTAGCCGCACTGAACAAACATTCCCGAGAACACGCTGTACTCTGCAGGAGGGTCTGATTTTTCAGGTTAAAATAAGTCCAGGCTGCCTAGGAACTTCAAAGACCTTTCTTTTAACTAAGAATTCTTTGGGGTGGTAGATGGAGGGGAGAACGAAGATAATTAGCTCATTGCCATCCTGAGTCCAAGTTTAACTGCCTCCATGACTGTTGACTGCAGTTTCACTTGTAATCAGAGCACAAACCCCTGTTAGCTGGAGTTGAGGCATTTATCAGTAGATTGCGGTCAGAAATTTTGCAATTATGTTATAAAATCAGGGTAAACGTTTCAGGAAGGAGAAATCTAGCCATGTTTGGTGTGACTGTAAATGTGTAGCCTTCACAGCACACCTCAGCTGGGTGCTCCTCCCTTAGTTTGAGGGAGAAGGAAATGAAGAAATAAGAAATTAATATCTTTTAAAATGAGCTTGATCAGAATTGAAACGAACAACTTTGAACATTAATCATTTTTCTATTGTAGTCTGTCTCTACAGGACAGAGTAAAGGTTATTTGACTGCCTTAACTATCTGTCTGCCTCCCACGCCTGCAGCTTAATTATCACATAGTTTTCTCAACTGTTGTTTTCTTTAAAAACAAGAGATTTAAGTGAATGTTAACTATGTGACAAGTCTTTGGAATCTGTCTTTCTCTAATAAGATGTTTTTGAGCCAAAATCCGACAGAAGCATGCTCTTCTTAAAGACCGATTTCACCCCAAATTAAAGAGTTTGCTTGAAGTACTGTGACTTGAGGGATGATTCATGGTATGTGACAAAGAGGACAGATCCTTGCTTTAAGGAAGAACTCAGCGTGACTGTTCCCGTGGCTAACACCCCCATAGCACAGAGTTTCTGTCCAAGACTCCGCTCTAGCTGTGACCACAGCTCTGATTGCACCAGTGTGGAGCTACCATTCCTCATACAAGAGTTAGGCTGGGTTTGAGCCCTCAGAGTATCACTTCAGGTAGTTTGTGAACTGAATAGCAAAGTTTCACTTATCTCCGTGTAAGAGAGGCTCATTTCATCTGTAAATACAAGACAATAGTTTTGATTAAGGTAAAGGTATTTAGTTGCAGTTGCACTTCTGTGTCTCTTAAATCGCACTAGGGTCCTTCAGGAGGAGAGCTGCTTGTGTAATTGTAGGATAAATTTTGTCTGCCATAATATCTTTGTGACTCCTGGTTTTTGGCTTGCTAATTTCCACAGTTTTGGCAGGAGGCAGCAGAGATCAAAGTACGTCCTGTACTTGTTCCGAACAGGAACTTCTAAATAACTGTGGGGATTGGATTAAGGACTGCTCCTACTGTGATGATTACACCACCATGAACTCCGGTGTGTCATTTGTATAGCACACTTTCCTACTGCTTGAAGTTTTTTGTCTGTGTGTTGCCCTCACAATTACACACAGTGCTGTAAGAACTTCTCTGTCTGTGCAGCTGATGGAAAGCCTGGCCTGAAAGTGTCCCATGCATCCTGAGGAGGAGTATGGCACTCTTCATGAGGATAGTCGAAGCAGCTCTGTGAATGGGACCCGTCATTGCCTTTCTGAGAATTTCCCTGTCACCCTCTAAATATTAATTAGCAAAAACATAACACTGTCCTAAGGATAAACTTGGTCAGCTTTTGTGGGTTTGTGCTGTGCTGCAGAGGAACTGCAGTTTCAGCTGCAGTTGTGTTGGTACAGTCGGGGATTTTTCCATCCTCACAGGCTCGCAAGCCAGGCAGGGTCAGGTCAGGTCAGCCTCGCCTGGCTAGTGGCAGCGTCCTGTACCGTCTGTCCCCGAGCGGGGCCTCCGCTGGTCACAATGCTGCTGGCCTGCAGGGATCCTGCCCTAAGCACTGGCACTGCCGTCGTCCTTTCCAGTGAGCCAGGGATGGATGTGCCACGTTTCCATAGCAGTAACCCAGCTCTGGCTAAAACAACCCATCGACCCCTCACTTTGATTCCTACAAGCAGCTTCCCTAAGACTCTTAAGCAGTCGCTTTTCTGCTGGCAAAAGTGGGAACAGTTCTGTAGCTCTGTCAGTCTCCATTGACAGTGCTGTGTTGAAGTTCAACTTTGTCTTGCTGCGGTATGAGAAAGGCATTAATGTAGGTGACATTGTGTTTCTTTGTAATCTGAAAACACAGGGGCATCTCTGAGGTAGCAAGCAGTATTTAGTAAATTCACACTTCCCACCTTTCATTTTTCCTTTTTTTTTTTTTCCCCTTTAAGTCATGTTGGGAGGACTGGCAGGATTGAACAGCAGACATTAGCTTGTGGCAAAATATTAGTGATGGGCTAGTGATCTGATGACCTACTTCCATCCAGTGTTGCCTGCTCTGCCCTTTGGTCCTGACTGTGAATATGCAAACGTCTCCTTGTCGGGTAAGTCCTGCAGTTTTAGTACCGGTGAGCTACACGTGGCCTTTTGTTCCGTCCCCTGACAGCATGCATTTTTTATATTGGGTTTGGGGATGTTCCTCTAATCTGAGCTGTCCTGTTTTACAAGGAACAGGGTAAGAATTTGCCCTTTCTGGTTAGCTGCACAGGAATCTTCTCAGCTTATTAATGCATTTAACCAGTGACTTTATGGAAGTACACCCTCCTGTCTTGCATTTGTTTCAGGGGGTTCACAAATCCAGATGACTGGGCAAACTGCCCCACCAGGGCTGCACTGCTGATTTTGCAACATGGAGGAAAGGACTTGGCTTGTTGGAGACATCTCAAAAGCAGTCTGAGAGGCAGGGTTGGTGACAGTCTTGGCAGGGCTGTCAGTCATGGCAGCATAGAGATGCATGTTGCAGGACAATCTGATTGCTCCAGGTTTTGGTCTGTGCTTCTGAGTCAAAAGAAAGTGAGCAGAGAGTGTGGGATCCTACTCCTGGATGGCTTCACAGGGAGATGCTGATGGGGAAGTCCCTCCCTCCCCCTGCTGTCTTGTGTGATTGGAAAACCCACAGCTAAGATGCCAACACCTGGCTGATTTGGCACCAGAGCTCTGACAGTCAATTGCCTGCGTGGCTGAGCCTGTGAACAGTGCACATAACAAACACGCCTGAAATAACAGCTGGCTGGAGAGAGCAGGCTTGCCAAGAAGGAACTGCACGCCCGTACCTTGCCTGTGACAAGAAGTGTGTTGGTGTGGCAGTCACAAATGATGCTTTTCCGTGACTTCACAGATACTGACTGCAAAGAAAGGCTCAAGGGGCTGCTGTTTATCAGCTTGGAACTTGATTCTCCTCTAATGATGTGATTATCGGTAGGGTCACTGCCCCCAGTATTATTTTTAGATGACAGCTATAGCCTTTGCAATGGCTTGTGAAACTGTAATGGAGTGCTCTGCATGAGGGGCCTTGCGGGGTGCAAAGTGGGGTGATGCTGGCAGATTGATGCAGGATGAACCATTAAACACCAGTGTGGCCAGTGCTCGCTGGCGCGCTGTGCCCTGAACACCACCTGCAAATTAGAGATTTTATTATGTGTGGAGGCAGCTTGTGGTGCTTCTGGTTTGCAGCTGCCTTCTCCACTTAGCCAGCATCCATCCACTCAGCACTGCCTGGGGTTGGTCCAAACCAACAACAGAAAAAAGGATGTGAGAGCTGGGTTGATCTAGGTGCAGTTTCCTGACCCTTCTTCCCAAGCACTTTTACACCAGCATGTTGTAAAACACACAGTGATGGTGCCAGCATGGAAGAAATCCTCAGTGCATCAGGGGACAGAGCTTTTGCTGTTTAAAAGGCCACCAGTGTCTTGCTGATAATGGGTTGCAGAGGAATAGAAGAGTATGGGGAACAGCAACCAGCACTGACAAGCTGTAGGGTGCTGGGTTTAGGAAAGAAGGGAGAATGGGACCTTTGATATTCTCACGGCAGTTCAAGGCCTCAGAATCCCGAGTGTAGCCCTTAGGATAAGCAGAGGAAAGAGTGTGCCTCAAGAAAGATCTGCTAGCAGTAGCAAAAAAGATTTTCTCTACTTCTTTCCTCTTTAATCTTCTGCATTACTATGAGGTGGAAGTTTGCTGCTTCTAGTGATGATGTGTTTTAATTTCATCTCTGGTTCTGGTGTGTGCAAGGCACTGATAAAAATTTGAGAGACAGCTTGAGCAGCGGTCCGTAGACTTTTTGTTTTGTTTCTTTTTGGAGGGGAGGTGGTGGTGGTTGGTTTTGGTTGTGACTGAGTTTGGGTTTTCTTTGAGTTCTGGGAGGGATTATGATCAAACCAAAATCTAAATCTCTATCTTGGGCTCTACTTGAGGTTGAGGGGGCTTATCAAGATACTGATTTGCCAGAAGTCATGGAGTGTGACAGAGAATAGCTTTAGCATTAAAATGGATTCTGTTAATACAAGGAAGGCGGTGAGCTTTATGCAGTTATCAGTGCCTGGCTTCCCATTAATTAATTTTGAAGGCACTGGACAACTTAAAACAAATTTGATAGGAAGAGACCTCAGAGATGCACGAGATCTTAGCCGAATTCCTGAAAAAAAGTAGGCACAGAAAAACCTTAAAAACCAAAACCCAACAGGGAAGCATCACTGAGTGAGAAGTTACAGTTGCCAGCTTATTAAGCACTGGGAAATTTGTGAGTCAGTGATTGACTGACATGATATATGCCCGAGTTTCTGGAAGAGCTTCAGGTGGAGCTCACAGTTTGCTGGCCTGCAAAGTCAGTCAGTCATCAGAACAAACTGATGGGAGGTCAGTTTTGGGGAGCTCCAGTGGTTACAGAACTATTTATTTATTTATTTATCTGTTTGGCTGTTTGATTGTTTGTTTGTTTGTTTATGGTCTCTTGCTGGCTGAAGAGCAAATTGAAGGGGAAAGGTCTGATAAGCTGTGGGAACAGTTAGGAAGAACATGTTTCACAAGGAATCTACCAGCTGTATTGAGCTTTCCCTGTGTAAAGGTGTCAAGGATTGCCTCTTGGAAGTGGGGGGAAACCTCCAGTGTTAATGACATGTCAGCAGATGTTGGAGGGGCTTTTTTATTATTATTTTTTAAATTAATATGGAACCAGAGCTCACAATCAAGTCAGCCGGGTATAATGCCGTCAGTCAAACAAAGGTGTAATTGTGACAGCCACACCAGAAGCCTGACAGGGAAAGAGTGCAAAATATGCAGAAGTACTTGCCCTTGCCAAGCTTTGTATTCATGACTCTTTGTAACAAGCTTTTTACTTGTTGGTACTGTATTGGTACTTGCATGTTTTGTGGTTTGGTTTTTTTGGTTTTTTTTTTCCAAAACTTCTTTCCCTGTGTGGAATCCTCTTCCAATCCCAGATGGTGGATGACTGCCAAGAGGAAGCCACAGGACCTGCACATCATCTGCCTCCAACAGGAGATCAGGACATTCTATTGCATAAAATAACCCCCACGACAGCCTTCCCATTGGCTGTGATCAGAAAATCGGCCCCACTGAGCTAGCAACCTGCTGTAAAAACACCTTCTGAGCTCTCTGAGCTAAGCAAGAATTGCGACAGACTGGTGTGGAATGAAAGGGTTAAACAGTAGCTGGGATCAGTTTGAGCTAGAAGGTAGGGGCAGGGCTGGAGGAGGTGGTGGGCATTGTTCAGGGGTGTTGGAAAGGCTGGATAAATCCTTTTAAGAAGGCAGGTGTGATACTGGGCTGACTTAATCTCATTCTGTGTATCGATTGTAATCGAATTGGTAAAACTACCAAAAGTGCTTCCCATCCCCACACACTACTGGGGGTGAGGAAAGACTGTTCTTCAGAGACAATCTGGAAGACCTTGGAAAGCATTTAATGCAACTACCTGAGTGCCTGTGAGGTCTTGACTCGCGGCTGGGTCTTGTGTGATGAATGTTTCCTTTCCTTACTGCTGTCTAGTTTGTTCCTTCGCAGACCGCTTCTCAAACAGTGAGTGCTAAAGAGAAGGAGGGTGAGGAGGGTTGCAGATGTGTTGTCTTCAGATTACCTTGCCATTTTGACTTCTGTCATTTTTAGAAGAGCCAAACTTTACAAACAGCTTGCATTTGACTCCAGTCTCCTCTGTTCTAAAGCTTGGATAAAACAGGCTTGCAGACATCTGTCATTGTTGATTGTCTCCATTTACTGACACTTAGCACTTGGATTCCAACAAAGGCCATCTTAAATTGCAGTGTCAAAAATAAGTGCTCTTAATTTATTTTTCTCTCCTTTTCCTAGCTGTATTGTTTCCTCTGTCTCATTGTTTTGCTGCGTTTTCCTACCCATCTTATTAGGGAATTTTTGCATCTCACATAATTGATAAATACCATTGTCATGTTTGTGGCTCATTGCTTTACCAAATTTCTTGCTTTTCCACTCTGTATCTCTGTACTTTCTGGAGTATGTGACCATATTAAACCATGAAGGAGCAGTTAGGCTGTGGAAACAAGACTCAAGAGCTTGTTTAATTTTTTTTTTTCCTAGGACCCATTTTATACTCTTAGACCTGTCCCTTGACTGCAAAGTCTGAGGATCATCCTTGCGTTAAAAGATGATTTAGGATAATAGAGACCTAAATGAATATTCTTCATAGTATTACTTTCCATTCTGAAACATGTGGCCTGCTGTCTCTAGGTGGACTAGCTGAAGAAGCAGTCCTCCTTTATTTTCAGCTTGCTGTGTATTTATTGAGAAGTACAGTACCAGGAAGATTTTAGATTGAGAGACCAGACAAATCTGTTGTTGCTGTGCTGGCGTGTGCCTCCAGACTGATGGGAAGTGTAAGGGCTTGCTGAATTCCTTGCCTGGATGAAGCCCAGACAAATCTCCTTTTTAAAATTATTTTTTAATTGTTTTCTCAGCCTTTAACAGACTGGATGAACTTCAGGGAACAGAAAGAGTGGCACTGATGGTTTCTTGTCTGTGTTGTATTATCTAGCAGTGTGTAACCAGAAGTCTTCTCGCTATGATCCTACTCTAAAAGATTTTTAGAAGTGCAACTAAGGGATTAAATATATTCAGTGTGAACTAATAAAACAGGACTGAATTTTGTAAGTGGTGAATGTTTGGGCTTTGGCTTGAGAATGTAGAGATCTGCAGGGAGGAAAACAGTGCTAGATAAGATGTTTACAGTGGCCTGGCTGGGTGCTATGCCACTTGCAACTTGATCTTCAGGAACCAAGCAAGTGACTTTGTGTCTCTGAAACTTCTGAGTCCTTCCTTTGGCATACAGCTACTTTTTGCAGGAACTCTTCAGTTCTGATCCAGGTTTACCACATGATATTAAAAAAGTAATTTCACATTTCTCATCTAAAATGGGGACATTAAAATGGTGAAGGTACTATGAACTGTGGTTTTATTGGTATCAAAATACCAGGAGATTGTGTGGTACTTGGTATATAACATACTGTGCAATTTGCCTCTTCAGCTGGAGGACTGGATGAGAGTCTTGAGGTCTAAAGTATTAATTGTTAACCAAGAAACTCCAGGTTCTCTTCTGCAAGGTTTCTGTCCAAAGGTTTTCAATGCTCTCAAGTAATATGGTCAAACTTTACCTAATTTTTGAGATAAGATATATATACTTTTTTTTCTTCTTCTTCTGTACTTGAGTGGGGACTGTCCCTTTGTCTGGAAGACATTACTGTAAATAATCAACATGTGAATACAAAGAGGATCAAGCTTTTGTGCACCTGGAAAATTGCATGTGCTGTGAAAATGAATAGTCCCAAGTGAAAGCTTTCCTTCCTCTCACACCCCCTCTTTGTTCCATCCAGTTCCAGCCCCCTCCTGGCAGGGGGGCTGGAACTGGATGATTTTTAAGGTCCCTTCCAACCCAAACCGTTCTGTGAAGTCCCAGTTAATTGATTCTGTAGTGAAGTCAAAAAGTTGAATGTATTGTGTCATACTCACCCTTGAAAGCAGCATCATGCAGAGATGCAGACTAGGGACTAAACCAGCAGGTTCAGAGAGCAGGGCTGTGAGGTGAGTGAACTTGCTGAAATGCACGTGCGGAATCTGAAAAGGGGGTAGAGCACCCAAACTGGCAGCACAAACTGTTTTGTTGACTGTATTTTGGGTTGAAAACTCCTCAGATGCTCAGAACAGGACAGTCTGGGCTCCAGACCTTTGACCTGTGTACCAATATCTTTGGGTGGCCCACATGAACCAGGAGACCCTGTCGTGCGTACCTTGGAGAGTGAAGGCAAGAGGGAGGCTGGGCGGAGCAGGTCCTTGGCAGGATGCTGTTGGGCTGGGAAGGCAGAGTGTGAGCGGCCTCAAAGAGCAGCCTCAAAGTGCCCCTGAGATGTGGACGTCAGCACACCAGTTCGCTTTGCTTTCTTTGGCAGTAGGGAATTTGACTGCCCAGCAATCCAGCTGCTGGGAAGGCTCAGACATCTGTTTGAAGTTTGTTACAGGTTGGGATATTTTTTATAGTATCCAACCTTTCTACAAAGATACTTCAGGTCATCTTACTCTGAGGACATTTTTTATTTGCACACTAAAAAGACATCCTGCATTTCCAAACAAACATGTGTCTTGCATCTCTCTCCTGCTATTTTTACATTGCACCTTTCATTTAGGTGATGAAATAAAACTTCTAGTTTCAATTCCTAGTTTTTCAGTGCTAACCTCCCCTCACACCCCAAGTGCTTGGGCTTTCCATACAACAGGAATCTTTCAGATAATCCTCATGATCTCCTGTGGAGAGGGAGCAGGGTACTTCTGTGTGGGTGGTGGGTGTTCATCCTTGCATTTGGTACTCTCATTAAATTGAGAGGTTTCTCAGTTTGTGTCAGTAACACCTTTGATCCTCTTATTCAAATGAGATAGTGGGTGTCCTGTGGAAAGACCTCTTTAAAGTGCCTTCCAAGGTTACACTACTACGAGATGGTTGATAAAAGTTCATAAAACTATATTGATGTGGAGACTAGGAACAGTTTCCCAAGTCCAGTTCTCCATATTGCAGTCTGCAGGAAACACGACGTGTTCTTGGCTGATTGACCTCATGCGGGCTTGTGCCTGGGTAGGTAGCAGCTGAAATCACTGGTCTGAGTGCTAATCTGTAAGTCGCAGACAGTAGGTTATTATTTACCAAGAAGGCTCGGCAAGTCTCTCGCTGCAGCATTTTCACTCAAAAGGTCACTTCCCTGAGTTCATGTGCAGCTGAATTTAATGTTCTTTCTCAGCAAGGCAGACCACGCCGGAGAGTGCGTAATTATAATAAATACAACTTTGTTCTCTTCTGAAAAATCCATCTGAAATAAATTTTTCCAGTCCTTCCAAGAAGTGCTTTTAGGGAGATAAATAAAAGCAATTCTTGCAGATTTCACATTCATTCAGCAGGAATGTTGGTGGGTGTAGGGTGCCTCCACTTAAGTCACTCATCACAGTGCCTTCTGGGCTCTATCAACTTGTGTATTCAATAGCTGGCTAAGGGTAGTGTTTGCAAATTGGGTTTCTTGCAACCAATTAAAACCAAGTTCATTATTTCTTACTTGGTTTGAATTCTGTTTGTTACTTTGAGTAAAATTGTTCTTAACAGCAAGTACAGAGAGTTCATTTAGACTCTCAATTTGGGCAGACTTAAGAATGCTTTGATAGGTGCATCTGGTTTTAGGGATGTGTGTGTATTTATGCAAGCTTTTGTGGCTTTTTTTTTTTTCCTGGTTGGCACTTCTGTGTAGTCGAAGCAGATTTGTTTTCTTTTGTCTTCTGTTTTGCAACTCTGGAAATACTGAAAAAGTCCCTGCCTAACTACAGAAGGAAAACTAAAAGTTCTACCCACCACCCCAACTTCTAAGCAAGTAGTTAAATTTAAAAAAAAAAAAAAATCCCATCTGAGCAGCATGTGAAATGCCCTAACTTCCCTTCTTTCAGTTCTTTGCTAGGTATAGTGAAGAGTCTCTGCTAGTTATTTAGTGTACTGCTGTGGTGGAAGCTGAATCCTTGTGTGGTTTCTCTGTGCTGGTGAGCAGGTCTGGTCACCTTTGAGGTTTCAGAGGAGCTATACAGGGCAATGCTCTGCTATCTTTGTGCTTTTTCTGCAGATAGTGGTTTCCAGTGTTCTCTACCCAAAACTGCCATAAGCTTTGGGAAATACCTGGTAAGATTGTATGGTTGGTTGCCACTGCAAGGTCACTCTTCTGCAGGGAATCTAAGGCTGTGAGAGAGAAGAGACTTGTGTGTCAGTGTCAATGGTAAATGAAAGATAATGCATCCATTATGCTCTTGTCATGAGTCTGGACAGCCTTGTGCTGTACTGCTTGGCCTGAAGAACTGCATGTAGGTTGTGGACTACCTTGTCCTGTTGCCTTTTGGTGAGTGGGAGGCATGGAGGCCTTTCAAAAGGAAAGAGGCTGATGTGGAGATAAAGTAGAGGGAGGTCACTGAAATCTGACCACTCAGCTTTCATTAAATGGAAGTGATAGTGCTGGGCATGGGGAGGAGGTGGAAATTCCGTTCTTCCTCCATTCATTGTCTATGTGCTAGGTTAGATATTCATCTCTCAAGAGTTGATATCCCCTCAGGCTCCAGTGGGCTTCCATTGATACCTCAGAATGATCAAAGGCAGAGAATATACTCTGCCATCAGACTGTGGCTTGTACCTTATGGTCACCTTCCACATTGACTGGGAGCAGATTTCATTAGCGCTTAGCTCCTGGCAGCCTGCCTTTTTTCTCAAGGTATTCTTTTCTCTCTTTGCTTGTCTCCATTGTTCCTGCCACCACCTTCCTTTTCCTGATGCAAATCTTTGTGTTCTCTTTTTATCTGTTGAAGCAATCAGGAGTTGAATACTTGGTGCTAACTAAGTTTCTTTGGCAGTGAGAAGGCCAGGGAAACTCACTTAAATTGTTCTAGGATCTCTCTAGGCATCCTGACCCTACATGCAGACATGGTTTACTTTTGAAAGATTGTCTTGAGTTAGAAAATGAACTCTTGTCCAAAAATGAAAACACACATTCATCAAAACCTGAATTTCACGTGGGTTGTGTAAACATGTAATTTGGGTTAGGCCTGGTCATTGGAAAGTATGTGATGATGTTGTCCTGGAATTTACAGTGCAAGAAATGTGGGGAACTTAAGAAAGTCACATTAAGTGTGTCTCTGGAGAGTTGCCTCGGAAATCCTGACCGCTGCGTTTCTGCCATGTGCTTTATATGACACGAGTGAAGATGGTTGAGCAGTTGCAACATTCTTGTATACATGTGTTTACATGACATTATGAACCGTAGAAAGAATAACTCCATGTGTCCCAGACTGCTTCCCAGAGCCTCTGCCTCTGCCCCTGGACGTGGCACGTGAGCCGTCACTCTGATCTTGAAGCATCCTCTGCTTTGGTCCATGCAGTGTTTCCAGTGATCCTCTAACAGGTTGCTGTGGGTCTGTGCACTTGAATTCCTAGGAGTGATGGCTGGGGTGCTTTCTGGCACCTCTGCTCTTTGCCAAGCCACCATCCAGGGTCATCAGCATGTGAGGTTTTAGGCTGACCTGGATGCCCTATTCCTATTCCCGTCTGCTGAAAGCTTCCTGTGCAAGATCTTAGTTTTACTCTCCACTTCATCAGTCCAGACAACAGTTGTTACTTAAATGTTGCTCAATATTTTCAACGTGATCTTGGGATGACTGCTAATTCCTTCAACCCCTTGTTTTGTTTTTGAATTTCTAATCCCATTTTCTATGACTAAATTCAGTTGCGTGGTTTCCACAGCGAGGATTAGGGTTTACTGCTATAGGTACGTCATTCTGCCTTTGAAGCTGCTTGCTCATGCTTTCCTTGGCAAGCTCTAGCAGACAAGCTTAGCAACAACAGAGATGGTATCTTTCAGGAGCTGCAAAAGGGTTAATCAGAAGCATGTTTATGAAACCAGGTTGCTTACCCTTGCAAAGCTCTTACTGCTTTGGAAGCTTTTGGAAGATTTATTACCTGCCTTTTCAATTTATGTTACATTTTTCTTTCTTGAAGCTATTTTTAATGCTATTTATGATAATGTTTGAATTTTCTATGATAAGCAACTTTTCTTGGCAAACTGGAGAATGTGACTGTCTTCCTGTGGATGGCACAGAACTTTTGGCTGGTGTGTTGGGGATGGTTAGGTGAGTGTAGGGTACCTGAAGCACATCTGTAAATTCAAAGCAGATCTAACAAAAGGACTCAAAACCCCCAGGCAGGCAGATAGCTGTTTGGACAGATGTTTGGTTTTTTTCTCCAGAGCTTTTTTTGTTGTATTGGTCACAGTTGTGGTTGAGTTTACTGATGTGTGCAGGGAGAGGGGCTGATCGCTATTCAAGGGTTTCATCAGGGAGATTAAAGGTATTGATATTGTTCGGGAGATTTCTTTGTGTGGAGGTTCTCCGGTGAAATGAAGCACCTGAGCATAGGCTGTACTTCTTTATAAATGTTAAAGAGGATCTAACCTCTGATGGGAATTGTTAATTGTGCTTTTGGCTCTATCTGCCTTGCTGGCAGATGCACCATTGTGAAATTTTTACAACGTAATAAAATATTAGAGGATGCTTCACTTCAAGAGGAAACTTGATGGCTGTTTTCAGCTGATGCCTCTTTGAAACCAAGTGAGAAATGTGTGCTGGCTTCATTGGGACTTGTAGCTACAGCTGCAGGCATAGCACCGGGGTATTGATACAAGGTTCATGGACCTCAGAGAGCCCAGATAGTTCTGGTAGGGTAGATCTTACAGTGCCAGGCTCTGCATATTTGGAATGATGCAGTTGAACAGATCATAGAAATCTTGTTTTTTAATGCATTGACACATTTATGCATTTTGATACCAGTTGCATCTTGATTTTTGGTGCGTTTTTAAAGCCACGAGGAAGTCTCTTTGACCTGCTGTGTTTACCCCAGTCTAGCAGTGAATGTTGAACTTCTACAAGAACTGACTGTTGGTACAAAGTAGTGTGTTGTGTACTTGTAATGCAAGGATCTTACAGAAGGTCGTAGCAGTCTGGTGACTTTTCTATTTTATTTCTTGTTAAAATTACACAAATCTCGAATCTTCTGTTTCTTAAGATTTCATTGATCTAACTTTTTTTTTTCTTCTTCTTCCCAAGAAATATGGTCTCCTGTGGTTTAAGTATTTGCTGATACAAATCTCTGTGATCACAGATAAAGATCAAGTGCCACATCATTAGGTCACCAGTTCAAATCCAGTCTAAACTGGTAATGGCCATTTTTATACTTCTAACATCTTTCATCAAGATTTATGTTTAGTTCCTTAAATTAAAACCAGAGCACTTGCTATTCAGAATTATGAATTCAAGTGCAGAATAAAGACTTGAAGAGGGTTTTTGTGTAGCAGAAAATCCCATTTGACTTATGTTAGTGTCTGTATGTGCTAGTCAGCATACACAGTGCTTTGAAAGAAGTAAAGGTAGCATCTTCCCGGAGGAGTGCATGGCTTGCTGCATAAGATGCAGGGTAGAAAGTCGACCTCAGCTAGCAGGGAAGTGTATGCATTAGGTATATTTGGTGTGCTTTTCTTTGATTTTTAAGTTTCAGAGCCTTTGGAGAAAGTATAGGAGAATATGGACTTTGGAAGGAAAGAGATTTTTAAATTGGAAATGCACAGTGAGAACATTTTGAATGGCGACCAGAATGCTTCTGGGGGTACTCCTCAGATTCTTCCAGGCAGCTGCTCTTCTGAAGACTGATGGTTGGCTTGTTGGTTTTCTTTTTTTTTTTTCTTGTTTCTTCTAATATGCGCGTTGGGATCTTTGTATAAGCCTTCACTTCTAAATCTGACCTCGAATCTCATGTTTCTGATGAAGAAGCATGGGCTTCAGAGTAAAATCTAGTACTTCTGATAACTCATTGGACTGTGCTCCTCAGGCTGCAGCGATCCTGAAATGGTTCAGTTCAGACGCATGGGCTTTTGGAGCTTCACAGTTTCTCCTTGTCAATTAGTTATTCTGAAGCTGGGAAATCCCTGCAGTCTCTGGGATATGGAAAACCTTGTAAATCCCTGCAGTCAGGGGCTGACTTCTTGCATGCTGGGATCTGTGTGCAGTCGCCTCTTACTTCCAACCTTTTCCTGAACTCAGTTTCACGGACCAGCTTGGCAGCGTATTGGGAATCAATAGGTGGAGTCCTTCAGGAAAGAAGCTGAAGATGCTGAACTATGAATTCTGGTGTCTTGGTTGTTAAGAGTCTGTTAGAGATGTCAAGATGTGAAGAAGAGGGATGTGAAAGCTGGTACAAAACTTCTTTTGATTTGTGCTCCTGAGTTGAGAAATTAGGGTCTGAGTTGGTTTCCCCATCCCGAAGACTGTTGCTCGGCATCCAGTGCATCTCGTGCCATGAGAAATCGCTAGTGACTTTTGTTAGTGTTTGGAGGCATAGAAAGCAGGTTGTGAGGTGTGGAGAGAGGGGAAAAAGAAGTATTTAATGACATGGGGAAAAAAATACTGCCTGTAGATCTTGAACTATCACTGTGGTGCTCCATGACAAGGATTCCAGTCCTGGGGGCGGGTCTTAAAATATGTTTTCATATATGTGCGCTCTGAAAAGAGTCTTCAGTTATGCGGAGGTCTGAGTTCTCGGCACTTTGGGAGAAATTGCGAGACCTTTCGTTTTCATTCCTGATGCTGCTTAGTGCTGCCATTTGGCTGGTTATCTCAGAGACTGTTGGCAGTAAGACTTCCTAGTTACAATATTCTAGTTACAACTTCTGAGATCTGAGATATTCACATATATCAGAAGCACTGAGTGTATATTTCTGCCTCTCTTCATGCTGGTTTGCTTTATAAAAGGCAGTACTGAAGTTCTGCCTTAGCAAAGGAATACCAACAGGTAAACAATTTCTGCCTATATTTTAAGCCTCACATTGTCTTTTGGCTTGTAATGGTGATTTCAACCAGAAATGGTGCACAGCTTGGAATTTTTCTAAGTTATCGCTTTTGCTGGACGCTAAAAGAGGAAAGTTACTGAAATGCTCAGAAATTATTAAAGTATGCTTTCAACCTCCTAGTTATTGTGGAAAAGTAAAATATACCATTTTTTTAAAAAATGTGTATTTAGTCTACGACACAAGTAAATGAAAGGAAGGTGCCACTTTTTAATGAAGACTGACCCTAAAAATATGGTTGCCGCCAAGAATTGCTAGTTTTCACTGATGACATGAGTTTGTACTGGTTTCCTTCATTACAGACAAATAACTAAATCATGGAATGTCCATGTCTGAAACCTGTGATATTTTACTTATGTTTTCTACATATATACCAACATTAATGCTCTGAACAAGCATGAAAAAGCAATGTCAAGTCTTTTTCCTAGTGTAAAGTAGTAAGCATTGANGCCAAACATGAAGTCCAGTATAGTTTGAAAAGGGACCAAAAGTTATTTGGAGTCCCAATTGTGTGTTGTATAAAGGCCATAATTTGTCTTGCAAAAAAAAAAAGCTAATGTTAAAAACCAAAGTGTTGTCTGTCTTTTTGAAAATAGATGAAATAAATTGCAGAAGAACGTATTTGTCAACAGGAAGTAACCATAAACTTAATAGGCATGAAGGCATTGAGCATGGCTGAACAAGACTGCAAAGAGTGAAGGCAGAACCTCTTTCCCCTTGCTTTTCAGGCTGTAAGTAGGACCAGAGAACACCTTCTTTTGTGAGGGTGGAGCAGGCTTTTCAAACCCCTTCAGTGTATGTGCAGAGTCTTAATATAAGTCTTGGTGCTAGGCTTTCTTGAGGTAGGCTGTGGGCTGTGTGGAGTGAAGCTGCAGGTTGTCACCAGCCCACAGCCCCTTCCACTCCTGGTGTGAGAGGAGCATTTGGGTATTGGTAAGATTTGATGTAGGTGACGTCAAACATGGGTTTTTTTCAAGGTGTCCCTGTGCAGGCTTTTGTCATGCTGCCAGAAGTGCTTTACTGA
The DNA here is from genome assembly GCA_013399135.1 of Heliornis fulica. Classification (NCBI taxonomy): domain Eukaryota; kingdom Metazoa; phylum Chordata; class Aves; order Gruiformes; family Heliornithidae; genus Heliornis; species Heliornis fulica. The sequence continues at coordinate 65,623 of VXBZ01005299.1, read as the reverse complement.
GCTGTTGAACGCAATGAAGGACCTTTTGTGGTTGCACTGATCAAGATATTACTGTATGTGTGTTCTCATCCAAGGGGAAGAGTGAGGTCAGTAGGAATGAATGTTGTGCTGCAGCTCAAATTGGAAAAGAGATACTTAGTGCCTTGGGAGAATACGTCTCTGACTTCTGCTTTGGGTCTGATGTGGCAGTCTTAATGTTATGTGGCAGGTGACTTTCTTATCATCTTTGTTGAGTTGCCCTACTTTTTCAGGCAAAGGCCAGTTCTGTACTTTGTCCTCTGCTTTTTTCCTCTGTCAAGGAATCCTTCCTGTTGTCCTCGCTCACGTGCTTCAGCTGTGCCTGCTGTCTCCTGGTGGCTCAGAATTACCTGCCAGTGCTGCTCCATGTAGATGCGGCTAAGTGTCCCACCCTTCAGAAAGCTGGAGGCCTGGTTTAGGTCACCTCCACAAGTTTTTGGATGTGATGCATAGCTTGGGACCCGTTCAGATGTTGGGCTTTCAGATCTTTGGATGTTGTGGTGGGAATGAAGGCAAGCAGGGAAGCAGCAGACAGGAAAATCCTCCTGTCTGCTGCATCTGCCAGTAGCCCTGGAGGAATAAACCAGAGATGTTCTTTTAACTCTTCTGCTTTTTGGGTTAGGTTTGCTTGTTTGTTCAATGAGTGTTTTCTGTCTCAGAACATGTACAGAAGTGGGATGGCTACATATGCTGCTCTAAAAAGAAAAAAAAAATGAGAGAAGCTAATGTTGGCATTCTCACATCATCTATACTGACACACTGAAGTTCCTTGTAAAATGATGGCAAAACATATGATCTTTCTTTTTCTGGTCTTGCTTCCCTCTGTAGTTTAACTCTTGTTGTGAGCTGTGTATCTGATCAAAGGATATTAACATCATCTTCATCTTCTTGGTTTTACAAATTTGGCTTAAAAATTCTCTGCTTGAAACTTGGCCAACACTGCCTTCGTATGCAAACAGTGGGGATGGGATAGGGGAAATCACTTGGCTGTTGAAAAACTACATATGGGGAAGTCACATGGAGCTTTCAGCATTTTATTTATAATTCTGCAAAGGCCTCTTCTAGTTTGAAAAATAGAAGAGACCAAATAGTGACTTCTGGAAAGCAAACAGCTAGATTTTTCCACTAGTATTAACTTCACAGATTGTAACACTCTTTCCTCCTTAAATACTTCAGGATGTATAATTGGGTAAACTAACATTGCAAAGTAACCTTAACTCCTGCAGCATCTGGCTTTTAAAATTCTAATTATGAAGCTGTAAGAAATGTTTTGTTTTCATTTAGCAAATGCATACTGAGTTTCCAGAAAGGTAACTTGATTTACAGTAAGTGTGCCCAGTGGGAAACATATGCTTTTCATGTCTGTCTTTTAATGAAGGATTAGAGTATTTCTTTCAAAACCTCTTTTCCAGAAGAACTCTAGTTTTAACCATTAAGTAACCGATAAGTAAGAGTGTCAGCTTGATTCTGAGCAGTCGTTTGCTGTCAGCAGTATAAGGTAAGTATTACTGAAATTAATTGAACAAAGGCGTAACAGTGACAGAAATTGTCGGTCTGGGAGGCTCCAGTGTTCTCCTTCCCTTTGAATTGCTGAACACGACTAACTTTGCGGAATGGCATTTAAGGTTACATTTGGAGTCATTAGGTTATAAACAGGCCACAAAATATTTTACATACTTGATGTTAATATTCCTCTGAAGATTAGGGTTCCCTGGGGAAAAATGAGAATATGCAAGAAAAACATTCTCAGTTTTGAGGTTTATCTGCAGCTTCCTAGATGACTGAAGATCAAGTGCCTTATGGAGAAATTATTACAAAATAATTTTTGATGCATCCCTGAGACTGTGTATATGTGGGGGTAATACACTCAGTAAGGCCCTTTCTTTAGTTGTCAGAAATTATCTTTTTCCTGCCTGGTTGAGATGTAGATCATGTTTGGAAAATCTTTCTGACTTAAATTTGGCAGATTTATATGAACCTTCATGTTCAAGAATGCTTTTGAGTGCCAGGCTGTGTTGGAAAAAGACATGGCAAAAGTGTTTGGATCTTGACAGAATGTCTGAATTTGTGCAACTGATTAGAGAGAGGAGTCCTTTTAATTTCTTTTTTTCAGGAAGTCTTATGCGGGGGGGGGGGCGGGGGGTGTAGTTCTCAACCCTTCTTGAAGACGCCAGAGTGTCTCTGAGAGATATGACCCACCATGTAATTTTTTGCCAAGAATAAATTTGTGTTTACTGGGAAAAAGTGGCTGTTTTGAGCTAGGCACAATCCATGTAAAAGTGTGTTGGAGCAGGAGGAGGGTTCTGTTGTACTTGGGAAAATGTTCTTTGTTCTGGCATTAGCATTTCCCGCTTTTCCAAATGCTTGGCATCTACAGAGGTACACTGAATGCTTCTTGCTTGTGTGGTCAACCAACCTAGGACAACACTGGAAGGAAGTAAAGCCTCTAGACCACCAGCTTGTCCTTCAAAAATGATTTTTATTCCAGATTCCACTGTTACTTTCTGAAATACTGGGAGGATGGCTCTGGCAGAACTGTCATTTTACAACAAGATCCAGGCTGTCTGTCAAACCTCTGACTTAAGTGGCATTTCTCATACCTGAGGATGCAACTCACAAGGAACATCCTTGGCATCTGTGTACATGTGTATTTCTTCCAGGCTGACTAGAGGAGAGGCAGAAATTGGAGGAAGAGAGAGTCTGACAACTGTCAGGAACTGAGAGCTGCTGTAACCAGTAGACACTTGTGAGCTAGTCACAGTTTAGAGACTAGGAGCCACTGGTGCATCTTTCTGCTCTTGGAGAGTTTAGGAATGAGCGTTTTCCATGTGTGTGCAGAGTTGTTGGAGGTCTAGTTATCCTTCAGTGTAGTTCAAAAGCTAGTTGCAGACAATTTGACAGCAGTACTTTACACTAATGAGGAAGCAGCAGGGTTGCGCTTCCTCCAGCCTGCCTGGAAAGGAGAACTACAGAGGCTCAGCTGTTCAGAGCTACACAACTATAAAGCATAATAATAGCTTACAGACTAACTACACAGCTCAAGCATCTGCTAACTGCATATTAGAGAACTAAACCTTGTCAAGTGTGCTTGATCTGATAGCAAAGCTGCTTGATTCACCTCTGATACTGATCTGGTTTTCAAACTGAAAAGCATCTGTAAGAGTCTCTTGGTGCATGGTGACAAAGGGAGTACCACTGGTTCTGCTGGCTCCCTTTGGCAGAGGCAAGTTCTGTTTCACTGATAAGTTTCAACACATAACAAAAGGTTGCTTTAGCTTTTTTGATTGAAACTTTGCTTTGAATTTCCCAAGAATTTGTGGACATTTCTGGCGGTCACTTTTTTTTTCTTTATGGTGACTTCAGCTCCACGTGAGCTCAGACTTCAATAGTCTGCTTGTGAGGTGACACTCTAAAGGATAAAGTCACGCTGTCAGTTTATGCTGAATTCTTTCCACAAATAGGGTATGTGCTTTAAAAAGCGTAAGATTCTTCTTTCTCATGCCAGACCTACATTTTAAAGGGATCCTGAAATTTATTGTAATCATTATATTTTGCTGATGTTAAAACCATCAGTTGTCTAAAGCTGAAGATACAGTAAAGATTTTTATAAGTTTTATAGATTTTACTGTTCGTATAGTTCATCTTTAGCGTAGGGATTGTACTGCAGCTAGCAATGAACACACAAAGGCTTAAAAGGTCCTGCAAATTCAGTGTTAGGTGTAAAAAAACAAACAAACAGAAGTATTGATCTAAAATTTTATGAGGAAAACAAGTAACTCTGTAACTGACATATAGACTGTTTGGGGTCTGGCTAAGATAGAGTCTGAACCCAGGGCAACTATATATATATATTATTTGCTTTTCTTTTGATTCTAAAGGGAAAAATATAAAACCCTCACAAGAAAATGCACAAACTCCTGGTTATAGTTCTGCACACATTGAAATGTGTATTGAATTGAAACCCTCTAAATGTGAAGGGCTCAAATTGAAGGGAAGGAATAAGGAGTAAAAAGTTGGAAAAATGGTGAAGTGCTTCAGTCTTTAGTGAAGTACCAGAATAAATCCCTGCAGGTTTTATAAGCATCTCTACGACAACAGGAAATGAGCAGTGTGGATTTACCAGGAACAGCTCATGGGGGGAAGGGGTGGGGTGGGGGTGGAATAGTATTTTGTTAGTTATGGCTGTTTTACAGGCCAACATGAGTGAGGGAGCATGTTGGTTATAGGATGCTGAGTAGAGGTCTGTGTGCAGGATTAAATAGTAACATGGACTGGAATATATGCCGAGGAGTAGTCTGTGGTGGTGACTGAGGTCCTGGAGAGGTTTGTTCTGCCTCTGTGCCAACAGTTTTGGAGACAAAGAGAAAGCATTTGAGATGCAGGTGGAGGGTTGTGCTTTTTTAAGACAGGAGAACAACCTGAAGAAGTAATCTGAAGCCCATGTCACTCTTCTTGAAGAAGGAGCACAGAGTACTTATTGGGTGGAGAAAGTCAAATAGAAGGAGTCTGGGATTTTGGGATGTATCAGAAATTGAGTGCAGTTGTTGCAGAAAACCTCACCAAGTCTTTAATGATGCAGAAATAGAAGTGTTCTATACAGATATTTTGTACTTCTCCATAGTCATAAGTGACATGCATAATTTTTGACACTACATTTTAAGATGGGTCCAAGTTGCAGACTGAGCAGTAAAACTATGACTTAATCCTTGTAGTCTGTGAAAAAACACATGTTCTGCCTTCCGAAAGCAGCTTACAGAGGAATGGGACAATTTTCCATTGAGCTAAGTGAAGATGACTGTGATCGGTTGTCTCGTTTTCAGTGAAGAAGAAATTACTGTCCTATCTTGCACTGAGGCCTGAGTGAAAGTTAATGGGAAAGAACCCCCTAATTTTTCAAGAGCACTGAGCACAGGAGCACGGTTGAGGCGGTGGGAACGTGAGTGATTGCCGTCATCTTAAGAGTAGGTTAGAGAAATGTTGATGCTTTAGGTGCAGCAAATCGTTCCCAGAGCAGTTTGACAGGGTGACTTCTTGAGAAGCCTTTCAGCCTGGTGCCATTTTCAGCCCTGATGTCTGAAGTCAGTGTTAAGGAACAAGTGCTGAAAGGAGGGCAATCAGGTGGCCGGTCTGTAATTAAATCCTGCTCACAAATGTTCCTGTCTGTTCCTAAGTTCTTTATGTATTTTTACCTGGAAGATGTCTCTTTCAGTGGTCTGATAACTTTACAAGGTGCGGTTTGGGTCTCTGCAGTTAAATTGGTGGGCAGTTTTCTCACTGTTTCCAGAAAAAGAAGGTTGGTCCTGGATTTCCAAAAGAGATGTTCAGAATTTCTACTCCTCAAGCTACCTGCTTCAGGGAAAAAATACTACTGTAGGAGCCTACAGTCTGTCAGAAGTAAGTACTTCTAAAAACTGAAAATCCTTCCTTGCCTTAGAGGTTTTTTTCATTCAGCAGCGAGTCACAGGTCTTTGAGCTTACCAAGTGCTGAGGAGGACAGGTATATTCACCTTTGGAAGAAGAAAATAGCTGGCTTCTGACAGTTTATGATTTATTTGAGCTTTGTTTTGTTCATTTTTAAGATCTACGGTTAAGATCTACTGTTCCCAGGCTAATTAGCACCAGTTACTTCCTGTAAAAAGGAGGGTGGCAATCAGGTTTTAAGTTGTTTTGATTTCTTAATTTATTTTTTATTTCTTAAATACAGATGCATATGGACTATTTAGTTTATGCCGTGGGAGACTTTAAAAGAAAACAATGGTTGCAGGAGTAAGAGGCCGCTGGTATTGTGATCTGGAGGAAATGCGTGTCTGGCAGCCAGACTTCAGCAAGGAGAAAGCAAGTGCTTATCCTTTCCTCGTTTCCGCAGCCTGCAGCCTTGCTGCAGAGAAATGTGTGAAAGAGGTAAAGCAGCGCAGGTCACCCTGTCCTCCTTCAGCCTGGCTACAGCAAGGGGAGTGTTTGCTTTATCTGCCAGTGGAATAACAAGCACTAATGGAAATTATAGCAGTTGGGATAAGATAATACCCGTAAAGGCAGGTTATGGTGATTAGTGTTTCTTCCCAAGATAAAGCTGAAATGAGTTTTTACTTATTGGGTACTCAGCTATGTGAACTAAAGCATGCTTACACGCACGAGGGGAGCACACATTCCCCTGTGCCTAAGGGAGAAACCCTATAGATACCATGAAGGTGGGAAAGGAAGACAGCAGAGTATTGGAGGCATCTGCCCTTGGAATGGCAAAACTGCCCAGCCTGCAGGTATGTCGCTAAAATTTAGAAACTGGCTGTGATTCTAGGTTCCACCAGTGCTTTTAATTCTTAAGCAAAGTGCAAACTGCGTAATGCCACTGCTGATGCTGAAACACAACACTGGGACGTCGCTTCCTCCCAACCGCCTGTTGCTTACATAACTGCTGGCTGTCCCGGGGCGGCCTCCAGATGAGCTGAGCCCAACAGGAAATATTTGGGTAACTGGTGGTGGTTCTGCTGGGCATAGAAAGAATAACAGTTAGCTGCATGTAGAGTCCGGTGGTTGTAATCTCTCAGACAGCTCTGTGTCACTCTCTGTTTTATGGTTTGGGAAAACAGCTGCAGAGAGGAAAAATGTAGCAGGATGGAGGAGCTGGTGATGGGAGGCATTGAACTATGTGTGCTCGGGTCAAACCAACTTTGTTTGTACCTGAAAACCTACATCTGTGAAGTTACTGCTTTGTGTAGGTCATGCTTTGAGGACTTTTCTGTTTGAGGCAATCCCAAAAGCTCTCCCTTCTGTTGGCAGAACAGCAAAGTGGTTGGCCTTTTATGGAGCTTTTCTTGTCTTCCCAGTAAAGATGTGGGTCAAAGCAGAACCAGCACTACAACAGGGAAGGGATTAGGCTTTAAGGTCTTGACACTTTCTGCTGTCCCACAAACATGGGTAAAGTCAGCTTGAAATATCACTTAAACATACACCATACTGATCTGTTTGTTTCTTATTTTTGTTTACTCATCGTTTTAAGAAAGAGATGAGTTTGTGTTTTTCTTTCAAATACTTGGAGAGATCCTGAGCAACACAGTAATTCAAGTTTGAAAAGATGAGCTTGTGTTTAAGATGAGGATTTTCTGAAGTGGTTTTTCCCTAAAGTTGCACGTTTAAAGAACTTTTTATCCGTGGATTTTAAGATCTGATATGTCTTAGAGTTTTGTTTAGTGATTTAAAAGTGATGTCTTTTAATACTGTTATGCTGTGATCTTTTAAATGCTTGTGGTATTGAGCTTTCTTAATAGTTAAACTTGTGGTTTCCTTTAATTCATAGAATCATAGAATATCCTGAGTTGGAAGGGACTCATAAGGGTCATCAAGTTAAACTCCAAAGTTTTGGTTTGGTTGTATATATATGTATATGACATTTAGTGCCCTTCATTTTGGAAAAGGAGCCTTCCTGTCCTTTTGTTAGTCAGACCAGGATGTGTGGAAGAGCATTCCTTTTGTTTTGTGCTAAGCTCTAACCACAAACTGAGCCTCAGCTTACCTATTGCAGTTCAGATGAGCTTCCTTTTCTGCTAGATAACAGAAATCCTGTAAAACTCTAGGTACTGCACAGCCCAGTGGGTTAATTGACCGACTTTTAATTTTGGGAGTACTGTATGGTGATCCACTTGTGTTTTCCAAGAGGCTCAGTCACACCAGTTGTTTGTGTACTGCAAACCCAGTTATTTCTGCAACCCAGAACCCACCTACTGATGGGGACATAGGTGCCATGGCAGAGCCTGGAGTGTGAAATTTAGGGATAACAGCAGGAAAGTGCTTGGGGCTGACCATACATAGGACACTCCAAAGATGTTTCTTTGCCTCAGCATAACCTGTGCAATATTGCTCTGCTGTATAACATTATCAAACTGTAATATCCAATGGAGTGCTCAGAGGCAGCTGCTGATGTCCCTTTGCTTTCATAAAAGATTTCCTAGAAAATCTGTTTCTCTCAAGAAGGGTATGGCCCATGTAGAAGTGGTGCTCTGCTGGAAACAGAAACTTAAGTCTCAGAACTCAATAATAAGACCTCTTTCTTGTAAAATGAGCTGAGGAAAACAAGACTGCTGGTATTTTGGGGTTTTTTCTAAATTTGTTCAAGCTGTAAACTTAAGCTCAGAAAAGACTAACAAGCTTGAGAAAGACCTGACTAGGCTGTATGACTAACAGATACCCCAGCAAAATCCTACATGATGGGAAAGCCATTTTAATGAGTTGTGTACCTCCTTCAGCTTAGCTAACTGCATCGTTCCCGAAGAAAGAGATGAGCATCTTGGGGCAATCAGATGCCCATTTGACACTGCTGTTCTGAAAAAGGTGTGATTTTTTTTATTTTATTTTTTTAGGTTTATATGAAAAGTAGCAGAAGTTACCATCAAAATGCTTCCTAAATTGCAGGGATATCATCAGTTAAAGTACATGCATCCACACAGGTGTTGTTGCCTATTACATTTACACCTCTGTGGGTGTTTCCCACAGTCAGCGTGTTTGTGCCTTGTGTGTGAGACTGGATTTTCTCTGAACACTAACGTTTTGCAGAGTGGCATTTGGGACAGGGAAAAATGGCATCACATCGCTATGATTCATCCCTAACCCTGTTCCCCTGCTCCAGACTTCTGTCTTAGCCCTGTCTTGGTGATTAAATGCCTTTATCTTCAGTGGGTTTTCTGGTTTTGTGGTCAGTGCTTTTTAACCACATTGTCAGGCCAAGAGAGATCAAGTCCTGCTTGATCTGCAGGAACCCTTGTTTCTGTCATAGTTGGGCCCAGCAGTGATGGTGCTACTTCCCAGAAAATTTCTGCATGTATTGAAGTATCCTTCTCTTGCAGGACTTAAAAGTTCAGGCAGTTTGAATTGGCATAATTGCCTGTTACCTTAGACCTTGATGAAAAATTCCCTCTCCTAGGACCTCAGAGTGTTGTTTAGAGCTGCATTATGCCATGAATTTTAGAGGCAACAGAAGATTAAGGAAGAAGAAAACCTTAAAATCAATGCTAGTCACCTCAGCACTAGTTCTGTTAGCTTTGGCAAATCCTGTCTCAACAATAAAGCCAGCTGCCATTTTGGCATCCAGACAGACAGACTTGGCATCAGCCCCTCTGGCACCAAAAAAACGCTTCGTAGGAGCTGGCACCAGCACTGTGAAAGAAGGGTAAGGCCCAAGGGAAATGCCAAGCAGACATGAGATGAGTACTAAAAATAGTGAGTTGCTGTCATTTAGAGAGAAAACAAATAGCACTTCTAAGAGTAGAGTAGCGAAGATCTCCATCAAGGTTGTGCTAGTAAGCAACTTTGGGACAATGTTGTTTCATATGATGATGTGACCAAAGGACACACACAGGCTGTATTTTTGGTACCCACATGGTATGAGACTCTAAAACTAGACCAGACACTTACCATCTTGATGCCACGTTTGGGGGATCTTGTTACTGTCTGTAGGCTCTGCCTCCTTCCCTGTCTGGAGCAGATCGTCTCCTTTCGAGCCGTTACCAAAGGTCCTGTTTGCTTACACTGGCATAAGGAAAACAAGAACGACAGTGCCAAAAAGTAAGGAGCCAGGCTAGTGTCCCTGTGCCACCCCGGACACACTAGCCTTCCTGGAGACAGTCTCATCAAATGTTTAACAGCTGAACTCCCCCATCCCTCCTCCTCCTTCTCCCAGCAGGCTCAAGAGAAAGCTGAGTAGGCTTTCCAGTTACTTTGTTACCCACTCCAGACTAAAACTGAAGCCTGACATCGGTGCCCAAAACCTGGGAATGCTAAAGAGAGAATCGACCTTGTCTCCGCTGAAGCAGTTAGTCACCTCTGAATAAGGCAGTTTCAACTCCTTAGTCCCCTTCTGACTCAATGGCAAAGGACTTCAGAGCTTTTTAAGACCTCTGGGCTTGAATGGCAAGCCTGGGTATTGAAACAGTGGCCATACAGAATAGATGAAACAAATGATTTTTGGCGTTATAGTTACGGTGGCTTGGCTGCAACACTGCTGCTGTGGACAAAAAGTGCTGGACCTGTGGGTATAATCTTCCTCTCCTTGAGGGAAAAAGCAGTGGGAAACAAAGTCACTGAGGGCTGGAAATTTCCAACTACACTTACCAAAGACTATTTTGGCTTCTGAGGAGCCTGGACTTTTCATGGCTACCACTGTCCCATCAGCTAAACAGCAGAGTGGGTAGGAGTGTCTGGAACAGCCTGGATGTGGCCTTTTTTGTCTCTGCTGTCAGATGACTGTTGGAGAGGAGTCCTTCTGGCTATCTCCTACACATCCACCCCTTGTCTGCCTTTTCCTGAGTGCCCTTCATATGAGAGCTTCATACAGAAAGCAGCTTCAGATGAGGGGTTGGTTGCTCTACAGAACTGCAGAGGAATGTATTTACTGTTGGTGTTTCCACATACAAAAAGAGATGAGGAGGACAAGCTCCCACTGAAGTACCCGGGGACAGAGTGGGTAGCAGCAGCTTCTGCGTTGCCCCCTCCTTTGGTTCAGGGCTTCTGCTTGGCTTTCAGATGGAAGTTGTGGGACATACTTGCATGTGTCCACTTGGCTGACAGTTGCTGTTCAGGATTTGGTTGGAATCAAGATCCAGTTGGCATCAACATGAGCTGCTGCTGCTCGGGCTCTCTGTATCACAGAATCACTAGGTTGGAAAAGACCGTTAAGACCATATCTGTCCTCTCCTAAACCAGATCCCTGAGCACTTCATCTACTTGTCTTTTAAATATATCCACAGATGGTGACACAACCACCTCCCTGTTCCACACCCCGACAACTCTTTTGGTGAGGATTTCTTCTAACATCTAACCTGAACCTGCCCTGGTGCAGTTTGAGGTCATTTCCCCTTGTCCTATCACCTGTCTGTCACTTGACAGAAGAGACCATCACCCACCTGTCTACAACCTCCTTTCAGGTGACTGTAGGCAGTGATCAGGTCTCCCCTCAGCCTCCTCTTCTCCAGACTAAACACCCCCAGCTCCCTCAGCTGCTCCTCATAAGGTTTGTTCTCCAGACCCTTCACCAGCCTGGTTGCCCTCCTCCTGACCTGCTCCAGGACATCAATGTCCTTCTTGTAGTGAGGGGCCCAGAACTGAACACAGCACTTGAGGTGTGTTCACCTCACCAGTGCACAGTACAGGGGCACAATCACCTCCCTGCTGGCCACGCTGTTTCTGATACAAGCCAGGATGCCATTCTTGCCCACCTGGGCACACTGCTGGCACATATTCAGTCTGCAGGCCACCACCACCCCGAGGTCCTTCTCTGCCTGGCAGTGTCCAGCCATTCTTCCCTAAGCCTGTAGCGCTGCCTGGAGTTGTTATGTACCATGGTGCAGGACTCTGCACTTGGCCTTATTGAACCTCATCCCGCTGGTCTCAGCCCATGGATCTAGTCTGTCCAGCTCCCTCTGAAGATCCTCCCTACCCTCGAGTAGACCAACGCTTCCTCCCAGTTTAGCGTCACCCAAGAACTTAGTGAGAGAACATTCAGTCCCTTCATCCAGGTCACTGATAAAGATGCTGGACAGGACTGTACCCAGGTGACAGCAGTGAAGATGAAATGCACTGTCCCTATTTGCTTGACTTAGTAAGCTGCAGTAGTTTTTTCTACACCACAGAGCTCACAGCAGTGGTTTCAGGCTGCAGGGAAGAGGGACCTGCCTGAGGACAGGTTTTAACCACTGCAAGCCCTTGTGCTTCACTGCACATCACAATTTATTCGGCCAGCAGACCGGTTGCAGCACTGGCTCGCAACTCGGTTACAACATGTATGGTGGAAGTTGTTCCTGCAGTTATTCTTTGCTCTCTCTAAACAATGATTAAATTCCTTTGGCCTGACAAACATTAAATGCAAGTGACCTTACCCACTTTACCCACTTTGCCACGCTCCTAAAGAACACAGTAGTACTGGCCACACTGGTTCTGAAAGTTTTGTTTTGGACCATGTGTCTCCTGAGCAATAGAGTACATATTTCAGGTCCTGTAGGTACTGGGAAGTCATCAGACTGACCTGTTCCTCTTGGTCCTCTGGAATTTGTTGATGACGTTCTTTGAGGGCAGCACCAGTGCTATATGTGACATGAACCCAAGGCACCTGCTCCTCCTATTGGAAAGTTGTCATGTTCTTGTAGTGGTGCTGTTGGAGTGGGGAGGTGGCCCTTCACTCTTCAGGAATCATCAACAAACAGGCAGATTTTGTCAGCAGGTGGCTAGCCAGAAATTGCTTCTCAGCAGATGTAGTTTTGCATCACTCTTCCAGCATCAGTGATTTTCCTCCCAATGTCTCGTGCTGTTTTTGCTAGCAAACAAGCCCCTTTAGAACATCTGCTGTCAGGGTAGATAAACCTTCGTTGTTCTTGAATGTTTTCTTATACTAGAGAAATGGAGGTCTGCTTTTATGCCTTTCTGTATATTTCTTTAGCTTTTTTTTTTTTCCCCTTTATTCCCAGAGCCATCTCCAAGATGGGGATCACCTCATTTAGGGTGATTTCTTTCACATTCTATTTTGAGTGCCTGACAGACAGACCGACCTGTGTAGTCTCCGTTCTGGCACCCAAGGCTGTAGGCCGACTAATGAAAACGGATAGCTGGTGCTCCAGGGATGCTCCTGTTACCAACATGAAAATAACAGAGTGCACAAATGGAACAGTTGTTAGATAAAATGGCTCCAACTTTATGGTCAACTTGTATGCATATGTATAGCTGCAGAACCATGGTATTAAAACTTAACCGAGGGGATATTACATACCACCCATATCTACTTTTCAAAACCTCTACTTTCCTAGAACTCTAATAATGGAGCATCAGAGAGTGCTCCAAGCCTGACAGATTTGAGCAGTGCAACTTGAGGTTTTGTTCTAATTGTGTTGTCAGAACTGGATCATCTGAAGGTCAAGCTGTCTCTACTGGGGATATCAAAATGGATATTCTATCTTGCTGGGTTACTAAACCTGCTTGCAACATCTTCCATCAAACATGGAAAGCAGCTCTAAAGTGGCCCAAATTACTTCAGTCATCTACTTCAGTTGCATGCTAACATCTGAGGTCATGAGGCATGGTGTGTGTTGGGTTTGTGAAGGTGTCAAGCAGTATCCTTTGCTTGACATCATGTTTAGGGCAGATGGCACGTTCAGGCTACAGACTAATAAAGCCTAGAGGTCTTTATTCCTGCTTTTTGAAAGGAGCTTGGTCACCATTAGTCTCTGATGGGATCAACACTGACATACCAGATGGTTGGTGGCTGCCTAAACAAGCAGATTTTGAAAATAATGTAGATCCCATAATCAGTCCCGACATTAGCCCTGACTTTTCAGAGCCCTCAAGAGATTCATCTACAGAGAAACTGTAAAAATTTGTGTTTGCTGTGTTCATTGTAGCTCAGATAGATGCACTCTTGTGTTGCAGATGGGTGGCCTCTACAGATGTTAAAATCCAAGTTCACATAAAAGAAGTAAAACCCATGCTGAGCCTGCCTTAGAGCTGCTCTTGCTTTCATTAAAATAATTATTATTTCAGCTCTGGTAGCCCCCAAGCGGAGAGCAATAGAAAATTAGAAAGGTTTTGGAAATGGGCGATGAGCAGCTGAAAGCTTTGGGAAAAGATTTTACATTAAGAGGATGAGGAAGATTGATAACTTTTATAAGAAGATAGCTAACAGGTACAGAGTAATGAATGGGTGAGAAGATGGATGGGGACTTCTGTTCCCACCTGCTAATAATATAGAAGTCCGATTAGAAGGTGGTGAATTCACTCCTGATGAAAGGAACTATTTGTTCCCAGCCACTGTCTATGAAACTCATTATTGCAAGACAAAGCATTGGGGCAAGTAATTATGAACTTTAACAAAAAAAAAAAAAAAAAGAGGGAGGGGATGAAATTATACAGTGGGAAATCCAAAGCAGTTGCAAATATTAGGAGAACGTTGGTGTTTTGGAAAGGCTTTAAGTGTATTGATTGGGGGATTATAAAGATAAGAGATAGCTCCTCTAGCATGTTTTTCCCTTCTCCATGACTTTTTCCATAGTCACCTATAGCAGAGTTTGTGGAGTGTGTTACAGACCACTGAGAGACTGCAAGAGAGGGTGGCTGCTGCCACCACAGACCAATGCGGTAATTGTGTGCCTGCAAACCACCTCTTTGGTGTCAGTCTTTTCAGGATTGTTAAATTCACACATAAATTAGGATGCTTTTTGCTTTCCACTTAGTTATAGTCCTTCACAAGTTGTCTTAGATCTGGAATGACGCTTTGCCTTTGAGTACGTGCTGGGGGAGAGGCGGGTGGTTAAAGTTAGATTCCTTCTGACAGTAGGGATTTAGAAAATGCTGCATTGGCTCAGCCCTGGGATCTGCCTAGTTCAGGGCTCTGGATAGCAACAGCCAAAATCGGATATTTCAAAGGACAGTGTGAGGCCACAGACCAGATTACTAAAACAGAAAGCTGCCCTTTTATATTGCTGGTGTTTGTCCATAGAATTGGAAAAGCAAAGGCTGATGATCCAGGAGCACAAAAGCTGGAAAACGCTGCTGCCTGGCAGATGCTGGTGAGCACCAATGTTTTGTATCCTCCAGGAAATTACTTAGGTGCCTGTTTTCTCTCTCGGCGGGGGGCAAAGAGAGATGTGCTTACCTTAAATGGCAGGTTGATATGGTGGCTTTAAGTTGATGTAAGAAGAAGTAATATTTGTGTATAGTCTTACAGCCTAATTATATGGGGGACACCCACGGTGGGGTTCTCACTGGGGAAACAGCCATGGGCTGGGCTGAGTTGGGAGGAGGCAGTGGTCACATAGAGGGGCTGGCAGTGGAAAATGGGTGTATTTACTGACAATGCTTCAAGCTATCTGGCTGACCAGGGTGGGGGGAGTAGGGGTGGGATTCTGTTCTGGGCTGGGTTTATTTTTTTCCTTCCTTCTTTTAATTTTTTTTCCTGCTGTTGCAAATTAGCATTTGTAAGAATGTGGTTTTTCTCTCTTCTGAAGTCTTGCAATTATTGTTAAAACTGCTACTAAAGAGGGATTCAGTGAACTCTCTATGGATAAAAAGTATATTCCTTCCCTCATCAAATATTTTAATGTGTTGAGCTCCAAAAGCCAAAGAAGTCAAAAAACAGGGGAGTTGCCCCTCTGTCAAATACCGGTGGAGCTGCTGCCGGCGCATGTGGGAGTGGCGGTGGTGTCCTAGTCCCCCCTTCCCCGGACAGACAAGGACAGCTGCTGATTAAAGAGAAGCACATAAAAAAAAAAAAAAAGTTGCTGAACTTTCAAAGTGGAGGTAGAAAAGAGAGTTAAATTTAGATTACCTTCTGCAGTGTCATCTCCTACACCTCTGTGGAACTTGCTGTACTCCTTACTTGGGAGAGGACAAACAAGACATGCCATCCTGGGAAGCAGATGATAAATTTGTTTATAAGCCTTAATTGCCCCTTGGCATGAAAATGTGAAGTGAGCTCAAGTAGAATGAGAAACCTTCCATTGGGGCTAGTTGTGTTTTCCTTGGAGAGAGGTGGATTAAAATGTTTTCCCATCACCTGTCTGATGCTGGAGAGGCCCAATCCTGATCCCACTGAAATCAGAGGAGTTGTTGCCGTCTCTGTAGTAGAACAGCTGTGATCTGGAGGGGCTGAGAGTTGAACAGTGCTGTAAGAGGTACTCAGAAAAAACCCAGAGCTGTAGTGGTAGGCAGAAGGTGGCATGGGGAGCGCTTGGGGTCTGTGATGGCTTTACCCAGGTCCCTGGGGTTTGGAAGTAGAGAGAAACCACAGTGGGTGCCTCAAGGGCCCCAGTGCTGTTCAGCAAGCAACGTCAAACTCTTGTGTTCCCCTCAAAAACAGATGAAATGCCTGTTTTTGTTTAGTGAGAGTTAACCAACACCGAGGAGCTGCCAGCTCTTGCCAACGTTTTTAATAGATCCCCCTCGGCTCGCAGCATCCCTTGTGCAGGGAGGTGAGTGCTGCTGGGGCACAGCTCCCTGCCAGGGTCCTGCATGGCTGCTGCTGCTCCCCAGCAGCAATCATAAGGCACGGGGCTTTTTTTTTTTTTTTTTTTCAGAACTGCCTGACCTGATGTCATTTCCCTCTCGCAAACAGCCCGGCTGGGCTGCGTCTGAGATATGTCACAGGGAGTGGGAGGAGGAGGAGGAGGAGTGGGGGGAGCCAGCGAGTGCGTGCGGTGTCCCAGGACCCTGTTTACTTAGCATTCCCAGCCGAGGAAGCCCTGGTTTAAATAGGATCGGAGGAGCGGGCTGCCCACAGCAGATGAGGGAAATGGTCACTGTGGGGCTTTAAATTCCTGCCTTCCCATGCGCTGGTGCAGAGGATGAGCCTGCAGAATGCCTTTCCTCCTGGGTCTCAGACAGGTAACCAGCCTCGGTGCAGTGGGAGCTGCTTGCTCAGGTGGAGGATGTGGCTGACTGCTTTTATTTTTGTTTCCCCCCACCCACCCCAGGAAATTATTTCTGACTTTCCCAAAATGGAACCGTACAAGCAGCGCTTCCCCACCCGTGGCGTTTGATCGGGGAGCGCGGTAGCGTGAGGGACGCTTTTTATTGGTGAGAAAGGAGTAAAACTGCAACCTGGAGAAAGCAACTCTCTTGTTGAGGCAGGAGGGTGGCTCTTTGTGTTGTGCTGCTGTGCAGTATTTCACTTGGTTGGGTTTTAGGGTATGTTCAGCAGCTCTTAAATAAGAAATCGTGTTTACATTGCTTAAAAACATGCCAAACTTGGAACTGTTGTTTTCTTGTGCAGGCAGTGTTTTGAGTGTTAAACTGCTGTGTGTTGTGTTGTGGGGTTTGTTTTTTTTAAAGACTTATATACATCTCATTGCTGACAAAGGTCACCTAATGGAAAATGGCGATGCCCTGTGAACCCAAACTTGGTGACTTTTTAATTGTTCTGTGAGAGTACCAGCTATTAAATTATGCCAAGATTCTTCTCCAAGCTTAAAATGTGGAGCAGAATAAGAAACGGTAGCAACTGCCCAGCTGCTCCCCTCTGGAGGAGGTGCCAACTATGTGTTCCTAGGCTCAGGGAGAGCAAGCCCTTTTTTTGGTCTGGGAGGCACGTCTGTAGGGGAATCTTAACTGTAAACTCTTCCCAGCACTGCTGGGATCTGCAATCCACAACAAATAGATATTGCATGATATCAGAGTGCTGCTTGCAATTTCTAATTCGGAATTAAAAATTCAAGACGGGAGTGTAGCACATTTTAAACTGCCTGCTTTGGGTTGTTTAGAAAGGAAGGCAAAAGGACTCGGAGCACACTGCTGAGTAAACAGTGCGCTCTTTTTCCTTATCAGTTCGGGTTTTGGTGAAATGCAGCTCCCTCCCCTCGCTCCCACCCTGCTGAACTGAAAACAGCTTTACATAGGAAACTACCTCTAGCACAATGACCTTCTGTAAGTGAATGCAATAGCTATAATAATAGTCCACTTGTTCACACTCAGCAAAGAAACTTTCCCAAAAAACTCCACACTGAACCAAAGAGAAATTCAGGCATGAAGGCTGAATGGCTTTAGGTGACTCTCAACATGCAGCAAGACAGAGCTGGCTTAAATATCGAGATTGCTTGAGCCTCACAGGAGTGGTTTTCTCTGAAGTCCCCATTACTAAATTAATCTTTTTGTTCTAGCGAGGTGTTGGGGGTGATTGAAGTGCTGTGTAAGGTGTAAAACCAGAAGTTAGGTGTAATTTGGCTTCATTTGCTCAAACTGCAACCATCTGGTTGTCTCAGAGTCCGGCTGGTACTTTTTCTCATTTCGGCATCGATACAGAGGCATTTACAGGAAGCGGAAAAAAGGTGTTGCCTCAAGAACACAAGAGCAAAGCTCTTGGCTATTTTTATCCACTGATGAAGGATTTAGTGGGAAAGAGCTGCCTGCAGGGCTGCTTGAACTTCTCATTAAATAAGTTATAGACTGTTTTTTTAACAAAAAAAAGGGATTGTGCCCTCTGTGCAGATAGCATTCAGCTATTTCTTCTTTCCATTTATAAAACAACAAGAAAAAAGGCTTGTTTGTGAAACAGCACTATTTAATTAAAAGTGTGGGAGGAATACAGGAACATCTTGTCACGAACCCGCTTCTATTGTCTCTTGTGTTTGCGCTTGGACTGTAAACACTTGGTTGTCTGCGATGTCCTCTCTTCCTGTTCCCACCCAGCACAAGGGGTGCTGATCCTGGGATGCACCTCACAGGCACAGGGACAAGGTGCCGGGAGTGGTGTCCTTCGCTGTGCTCCGTGATGGGGACGAAATGGTCACAGTGAGAGTCTTGTCTCTGCACAGAGCTCTCCTGGATCTGCCTTCTCTCTTCTTCGTGACCCAGTGGCATTGCAGCATGGCAGATGGACTGCTGAACACGTGGTAAAAATAGGGTGTTTGGCTTGTTGGGGGGTTTTTTGCTGTTGTTGTTGTTATCGTTGCAGTGGGGACGATGTTTAAATGCCTAAAAAGCTAGGTCAGCTCTATCTGACACCAGTGCAATGGGGGTGTTTAAAGCTCCCGTCTCAGGAAACGTGATTGTAGATCTCAGCTTTCAGTTTTAAGCGAGCATTTCCTCTTAGGGTTGCAGGTGAAGCAACATGTTAATCTAATTCACTGCATAAGTGGAAAAGGGGAAGAAAAAAAGGATAAAAGGTTTAAAGGTTGGATTTGTAACTTTGTCAGTTTTAATTTAACTGCTGGAGGTTTTCAGTCTTGTCAGCTGGTTGGTGGTTTAAAACAACAGAACTTGAGATAGCCTCCTCAAAGCTGTAGTTTCCTAGAAACATCTCTAATGTGAAAGAGCTGGGACTACAGCTGGGAAGCTTCTAGAAAGGCGTGAATCAAGTAAACACTTTTGCGTGGCACTTAAAACACGCAGTTCTTGGAGTCTGAAAGTGAAACTTCTGATAAGCAAAAACGAAACCAGCTCTTACTAAAGTATATCAAAGGGTCCACCATTTGTGAAAGGCCAGTGTTCCTTTAAAGATTGTTGGAATATTTCTCCCAAAAGAAATTGATGTAACACAACACTTGTTCCTCAGATAAAGGTTAATAAAACCTCAGAGGTTCTGCATCTGCTGGGGGTGAGGATGGGTCTGCTGATCAGTCATGGTGATTTAAATGTAATTCTCTTGGTGCTGGCATTAGCAAAGCAATACATGTTGTGGATTAGAATCCCCATTTTGGAGATGTTTATTGTGCCTGGGACAGCACACAGGCATCATTTCTCCCCAACTTACTATACTTTTAAAGCATTTGGATGTTTGCACCTGACACATTTTTTTCCATGTTCAGCAAAACGGAATTTATAGTGGGTGTCTTATGAAGAAATGTCCGGACTTGATTTATTTCCTGGCTTTGGTTGCCTGTTGTAAGGCAGGCTTAAAGGAATTTATCCTCTGTTGTGTTGGCAGGGGCTGGCATCCAGCGTTCCAGTAACTCTGAACAATCAAAGCCGGTTTCATCTTTACCAATCTTACGTGATTTCATTGAATTGAATCCACCAAAGGCACAGAATTTGCTTGCATGGTGGATTTTTGCTTTTACATTCCAAAGGACTAGTGAGTGTAGTGTTTATGAAAATAGGAGAAGGACCAGAGGTTTCAGGGTAGGGCTCAGTCCTGAGCTGCTGTAGTGACTCAGGGCTCCCCTATGTCCTTCTGCCTGTCCTTGCGGTGATCCCACTTCCTTATCTGAAAGGGTCTAGTGGGTTGGTTTTGGTTTGTTTTATTTAAGATGACTTTTGGTTAGGAACTGTGTGGTGTCTGGCAAACCAGGAATTGTAGTAAACACTATAGCAAGATTTGGCATTTCAACCTAATATTTTCAGTTAGCAGTTTTAACCTACTACCACTTGAGTCTCGTCTTCAGCAGTAATGCTCATCTGCTTTGGTAGCTTTGTGTTTGCATTCTCGTGAGCTATTGCAGATGGGCTTGGCTACCCAACACTAGTGATAGTCCCACACGTGAGTTTGAGTAAAAGCCAAGTGGTGCATCATAAATGGTGGCTATCAAATACAGTTGTTGCTGTTGATTGTTTCTGAAGTATATAAGATACTGGCAACTGCTTCTGTTTCTCCGGGTGCTTAAATATTATGTATTGTTCAAATACTGATTAGAAGTTAGTGAAAATACATAATTTAAGAACATTTTTCTGAAGATTGTGTCACTTACTTAAACCCATCCTGCTTGGTTTTTATGGGTGCAGCTGGGTACTGAAAGGAAGGGACTGCTGCCTGTAATGAGATTAGTGAAATAACTAGGTCAGGATTTATCTCTTTTTTTTCTTTTTTTTTCTTCTTTTTTAATTATTAAATAAGTGCTTATTACCAAAGTCCCCTGTGAGAGCCGTGAAGCCAGAAGGTCTGGAGCGGTCACCGGTTGAGCCCAAATCCTGTTAAAACCAGTAGCATCTTGCCCTGCGGCGGAAGCCAGCTCGGCAGTCTCCCTTCAGCCTGCTGCTGGGCTTTTCACTGTGTCCCACTGTTTGTGTGCCTGTTACTCAGCTCCTTACTCACCCCTGACATTCCGCTGTTAATCCCCACCTCTTCCAGCTCAAATAGTAATTTGTATGCCTTGACAAAGGCTGTACCGGAGTTTGGAGAGAATAGGGGATTACAGCAGGTCTAAAACCTGGCTATCCTAGAAGAGAGGAAGGGCATATAGCTTGCTGTCAGTAAATGCAGTCACATTTCACAGTGTCTTCCAGGGTGTCGGTGTATGACCAAGGTTAGGATGAACACTCTGGCAGGCTGAATGACACACAGAGGCCGTATAAATGTGAGGTGTTCATATTTAGGGTAATGGAGGCCAGATTTATGTGGAAAGAGGAGACTGAGCAAAAAGCTGAAATGGTTATTGGATCTCTGTGGTATCAGCCACTGCTGGTTTTAGTTACCTGGTTAATGCCAGCTGAGGAGTCATCTTTTGTAGGTGGTTTGCTGCCAACTATGCACTTCTGAGCGTGGGCTGTGGTGTTTGTTGCTGCAGTTGAACGTATTAATTTTCAGCTTGGAAAATAGCCACACTGGCCTGAAATTTCCTCATCTTCATCTTTCTCCTTTTTGACATAGCAACAGTGTTCCCAGGTTAAATGCTGACTTTTCAGAGTAGAAAAAGAGTGAAGTGCCTTGATCCTTTTGTTGTAATGATACTCCACTGTCAATCAGTTATCATTTCCTTCTATTTCCTACCTTGGCTTCAGGCGCAATAAATCCTAACAGTTTTCCAGGCATTAAAGCCAACCTCGTAGTACTGAAAAACTTTACAAAAGTAGGATAAGGAGGTCGGATTCCATCCTTTCTTGCAGCAAGGAGCAGTTCAGGCAACCTACAGACCTCCATGAATGTCTCCTGTCTTATCATGCCCCAGATTTTGACCTTTAATTTGTCATGTAGAGCTCCAGCAAAGGTCCAGTATTAAACTGGAAGGTGGAGAAAATAATTGGCTCTTCTTGCCTGGCATTGACGTTAATGTTTGCGTTAGCTTCAGATGTGACAACATATGGCGCTGCCTTGAGTTCCCTTATACCTACCACTGCTGGATATTTTAAGGATTATTTGTAAAAGTACTTGACAGCAAAAGTGTGCTACTGACAGAGTTGCCAGCATGCTGTGGGTTTACCACAAATGCTAAATGTCAACAAGAGATAAGTAAAAAAAATAAAAAGTCTTATTTTTATTCAGAGTTGCTTTATAAAGTTTATCACAAGTGAAAGCTAACCCAAACCACCACATCTAAAATATGAAGTGACTCTCCAGTTGCACCAAGATGAGGTCTTCCCAACTCAGCTGGTTTTATGAGAAAGAGCCTGCACTAGGTTTAACAGATGGCCTCAGCTGGGCTGGATGAGAGAGCAGACCCCAGGACTGCAGAGCCTTCTCCTGAAAGCTCCCAGCTTTGGAACTGTGCATCAGGAATCTAGTGAGTTCAGTTCCTGAGATCTGCATCAGCTCTTAGGGTGATGCCAAGGAAGCAGTGATGCACATGCAGCCTGGAGTATGTGCTGCTCTACAGGATAAAACGGACCCCTTGAAATTAGCTGGAAATCTACCAGGCTTTGCAGGTGGGAGATAACGGGTGGCATGTTCAGGCTTCTTGGTTGCAGAACAGGAATATTCTGCTCTAATGGACTTGAATGCTCTTTGAGAGCAGACCTGTGTAGTTGCTGCTTAGTAATCCTGACTGGGAGAGTCTACAGTTAGCTGAACAAAAGCTGGTGGGGAGGGATGTGCTTGCCTGGACAACAAGAAAACAAGACAGGGGAAGCCTGTGCTGGAATGTGATAGTCACTGGCTATTGGGGAAGAAAGTGCTTTCTGAAAGAAACCCTCCCTCTTGTTTCCCTAAGACTACCTAAAAGCAATACTCAACAAAACCTCTTTGTAGTAAAAGTAAAAACTTCATGCTGCTGAGAACGATTACAAATAAGCGTTACAAGCACTAATAGAAATAGAAACTAGAAACAAAGGCAGGGCAATAAAATGTGAGTCTCCAATTTTGCATCTGTGAGACTTTATATTTTTCCCCCATATATATTTGCTTACCTATAAAACTACTCCTTAAGTCCCGTGCCTCCTCTGTGCCTGTTGGTGTGAAAGGGGAAATAACGTGCTTTCATAGCACGAGTGCTTGTGATAGTGTTTCCAGGAAATGTTTAGGCTACTGATAAGTAGTTACCCTTTGGCAGCATGTAATGCAAAGTATGAATGGGAGAAGGAAGTAGAAATAATACAGCACTGATGGTATGAAATGCACAGGCTGGGATTTAATTAGAAATTAAAGTCTGATCAAAGTGCTTGGCAGTAGGCAGAAGATACCTTAAAAAGACATGTTAGGGTCTCTGTCATGGCCTGTACTGATGGCAATCCAGAACCTCTACCTTAGCTTGCAAAACGGTGTAAGAAACAGTATGGTGGCTCAGCTTTTCACAGAAATGAGCCTTAAGTGGGGAAGGGAAACTGAAACACACAATCCGAAGGAGACACCTGAAACATGTCCCAAAGCAATGCTCTGTCAGGATCTTTGCCTCCTAGGCTTTTTCTGAATATTTGTTGCCTTTACATTTTATCTCTTTCTCTGTGTCGGGTTGAATAACCTAGCGTTGGAGGTAGCCGTGCTCTGAGCAGGGGTCGGGCCATGCGACCTGCTGGGATCCTTTCCAAGCCAAATTATTCCTTGATTCTGTGAAACTGTTTGGAAACAAGGGTGACAGTTCTGGGTCTGACACGTGGCACTGAGTCTGACGGCTCCACGTTCCCAGAAACTCATCGGTAGCTGGACTGACAGAGGGCTGCAGAAAGGCTCCAAGAAGGGCAGTGCAGACTTTGAAGAACGTGGCTGGTGGCCGGCACTGCAAGGACTTTGAAACTCTGGACTTTTTGAGCTGTGGGAGCTGAAAGGTGATGGTGAAGCTATCCAAAGGTACAAGTGCTTACACATTAGCAAGGAAGATGATTTTTCTTGGTCAGGATGTATTGCTCTGGACAGTAAGGGCTGAATTCTGCTTTAGTTGGAAAAGCAGGATGTTGATTGAAACTTGATCTCCAAAACCAGGCAGGAACAACCTGCGGAATACCATCCTGGCTGCTGAGGATCTTCTGTTCAACACATACACCCATCCCCTCATAGACCCATTTGCCAGCTGAGCTAACAAGAAGCAGCCCTGCACATAAGCATAGGGCATCGCGGAAAGGTCAGCTCAAATATAATAAGGTTGGCAAGAGGGAGTCGGGTAGTTCAAATCAAAGGATTATGTGGTAAAAAGTCTCTGAAAACAGGGCTGCTGCAGGTTCTTAAATGGGGAAAAATAACCTGTTACAGGTTGCTGCTGGCAGAACAGCAGTGTGTTTCTTACTGCTGCTCTTAAAGCAGACAACACTGAATAGAACTAATTCTTGGGGGTAAACACAGGTGGTCAGAGACAGATCAGTGCTGTGATGCAGAGGAGTTCTGAAATGGCACTGTGGGACTCTTCTTTCCCTAGCTCCATGTGACTGAGTTGCTGGTTCAACAGGTTGTATCGATCTGCATGTATCACAACCTCAGCCAGACACTTTCTGGCCTGTGCATTATCAACAGGATTACAATTTTGCAATGGGATCTTAATTTCTCAATTCTGTTGATACAAGTCAAAATCTATGCTGTTTGTCAGTTACGTTAACTCTGCAAGGCCAACAAAAGGGAGGGAAAGTGTAAATAAACTAACAAGAACAGATAATAGATGTGTCCTGATTTTCTTTTGCTGACTAAATCTGGAATTTTTTTAATTAGTAGCGTACCTGAAGCAGAAGGTGCTGTGCTAGCTCAGCAGTCTCCTGAAAGTTGCCACCGTGCGCTGCAGTTAGAGATGGAAACACCTCCTTAGCCTATAGGAAAATTGTTGTCTCTTATTGGCATACAGCATCTCAAGACAAAAACCTAAAATATTTGCTTTAGCTACCTGTAGTAAAGCAGTCAGAGCAGACCGTTCAGCTTAATGGTCTTCTGTAAAACCCTTTCAAAAGTTGGGATGACTTCTTAGGAGAAAAAGGCAGCGTGGGATCTTTTCTGTTGAACCTTAGATAGTAGGAGATGGTTCTGCTTTTAGGTGTATCGCTACTGTACCGTGGGTGCTCAGGCGAAGGACCCATAGCCCCAGTGTTGGGGAGGCATGGCTCTGGGGAGGGGTGCTGTGTAGTGGGGGACCTCCCAGATCCCCAAATAGAAGGAATCGTCTTAAGAACTTAGTGCAGGACTCTGGCATGGAAACTGCTGCCTTGCGTCACTTTTCAGTGGGGTGGCCCGTAGTTTGAAATGGACTTTGTGTATGTGGTGACTCTGTAGAGGCCTGTGAGGAGGAACGTTCCTCTCCCCTGTGAGCGTGCCCCTGGCATGCTCACAGAGGAGAGGAATGGTGCAGTTCAGCAAGTGGTGGGATCCACTGATGCACATTCCTGTAACCTGCTGTTTGCTGCCCTTCCTAGCTGTTGGGTTTGTTGAGGTTTGGGGTTTTTTTTGACGATCTGTTTCTTTGTGGTTTTGTTTTGATTTTACTTTTTGAAAGATGGCACTTAATGAATTCTTTCGACATGTCTTTCAATATAAACCTCCACATGCTTTCTTTGCCT
The DNA here is from genome assembly GCA_013399135.1 of Heliornis fulica. Classification (NCBI taxonomy): domain Eukaryota; kingdom Metazoa; phylum Chordata; class Aves; order Gruiformes; family Heliornithidae; genus Heliornis; species Heliornis fulica. The sequence goes on along the minus strand of VXBZ01005299.1, from coordinate 40,522 downwards.
TATAAATTTTGAGTAAAATAAAGTGGGAAATTTTAGTCTTTGCTGCAGGTTTGTTTGCAACATCAATGTTTTTTAAGATCGGTTCATGTCTTAAGAGACTGTGTAGTGTATTTGAACTTCCAGGTTGCCCCAAAGAGGATGTACAAACCACAGCTTGTAAAATGCTTCTGTTGTCCTGTGTTTTGTACTTTCTCTCACCCATGTTTTCAGACTAGCAGGAAAACATGGACTCCTGTGAAGTGGTGCACCACGTGAGGACCTCAGACCTCACACCGTAGTATTTTCCATCTTAATGTCCCGAGGACCTGCTGGGTGATACAGTACAGCTGATTTGGCTCTGCTCCTGGACTACTTGGCTATTCCAGGAAGAAGTTTTACAGGAATGCTGATCTTCTTTAAAGCACATGTCTAATTATGAAGGAATCATTTTAGATTGGAATCTTGCAGGAACATACTGTAATTATCATTTAGATCTAAATGAATCCAAGCAGTCTTTTCTCAAGTTATAATGTTCTGTTTATTAATGCATTTCCTCCACTTGGCATTCGGCCCCAGTAATGCAGCAGTCATGTGTAAGATGTGGAACAAATGACATCTCTTCTTTAAAGAGATTGCCTGGCTCCCAAAATATGGTCACTTTCAATGGTAAAGGAGAGAACCGATGAGAAAGCAGCACTGACTAGATGCTAAGGCAATGTAACACACAAATTTGGAGCTACTTGGCTTTCTTCTGAATAGTCCTTTGTAGGGTTTTGGTGATCCTTGGCTGTATTTTAACCTCTTTTTGTATTTTAGCATTTCCCAAGACCATAACGTTTGACTTTTCAAATGCTTGCAGATCATTATGTAAAATATTTTATTTGCAGAAGATACTGACAAAGCATCTTAAAAGTGTGTTTGTTTAATTTTAGGACAAGGAAACCTGCATGGGTGTCAACAATCAAAGTTACATATGTGAAACGGGCCACTGTTGTGGACAATCCCAGTGTTGCAACTACTACTATGAACTCTGGTGTAAGTCCTTCCATTTTGTATGGCTTCCCTTCCTAATCTGCATGGCTCTTGTACCATACTGCAGGTCTGGCTTGTGTCCCGTGGGGTTTTTTATGCAGCCCTTGTTATGCATTGCCATTGCATTTCACTGCAACACAAACCAGAGTTGACCTGATATGGCATGGGAAATAGGGTTCTTATAATGGGCATTGCCTGCTTTTTGAGGAATAATGGGTTGTCTTGCCATATTTATCACGGGAGACCTGTTTTGGGGTTTTTTCACTAATATGGGCAATATCAAGGGTACTAAAAAAAAACATTGTATGCAAGTGAGGAAGCCGCGCTTGAGGGAGAAATGCCTTTACGCACAACACTAGAGTTCTTTGCAAGAATGGCAGTTCAAATTTGATTTATCTTTTTAAGTTAACCTTTCAAGGAATAGGGACAGGACACTTACTCTCTTCAGACACGATGGGTTTGGAGCACAGCTCCTTGGGTGGAGAGGGTCTTGGGCAAATCTTGTGGCCTGATGGTGGCTGAAGACTGTGGACTGTGAAGAACATTCATTGCCTGTTGCAACCCTCTTGTCTCCTCCTTCCCAAAATCTGGTATTTGAAACTACCCATGTTGGGGGTGTCCCTGCTTCTTGCAGGGGGGGTGAACTAGATGACCTCTGGGAGTCCCTTCCAACTCTAGCTATTCTATGATTCTCCAGTGAGTGGCTGAGTGAATGTAACCAAGTCCCTTTAGATGACAGCAGGCAGTCAAAGCAGGTCAGCAAAACTCTGATAAAGTTACGTGGGAAAATGGGAAGTTGAAAGGATAGGAAAGTATGTAATACTGAATTTTAAAGGCAAAGTTTGAGTTTTACTGGTCTGATTGCCCTTCTTCTCAAGAAGGGAAGACACCAGGGGTTGAACATTGAACATGCTGTTGTACTGCCAGGAGCCTAGGCTGAGAAGGCATATGATTTCCCAGAATTTGGAAATGTGACACTTTGTGTGTGTACCCCTACATTAGAGACTGGAGATATTTTCTTACCACACCCAATGATATCTTTGTAGCTTTTATGCAACCCTGCTGTCTACTTAATCCCTCTGCTGTGCCCACAGTTTCACTTTCTCAAAGTAGCACGTGTGTGTGGAAATGTATTATACATACAAAGAGTGTCACTTAACCTGGATCCAAGGACAGGAATAGCTGACACTTTATCCTTTAGTCTGGAAACATGCTATTAACCAGTGAAGCATGGAGGTTGTGGTTGTAAATTAAACAGGACTCTTAATAGATTCCTTCAAGACACACTGTGCATAGGACTGTAGTGACTGTGTTGATGTTAATGTCAGGATTTAAATGTATTGCAGAGCTTTTACAGCAGCTTTTATTTTCAGAACTCTCCAAGCAGTTGAGGAAACGGGTCGGCACTGGGTGGGCAGCTCTAGGGACCCTAGCAGGCTGAGAAACAGGCATGAACGTGTCTGGCTTGGACTGCCTGCCTCAGAGCAACACAGGCGGAACAGATGGCTGGAATTTGTTCGAACTGTATGGGATGAGCAGACAAAGCAGACTGGGGAAGGTCAGACCCGGTTTTGGATTTGTGTGGGTGGGAATGTAGAGGAAGAGGCATGTGTGCAAGGGCTAAGGGACCCTGTGGCAAGCAGGATCTAAATTGAGCGTGGAATACAGCTGCAGACTGGAGCTTGTTGTGCAGTCACCATGTTTCTCCAGTGGACACCTTGGAAGAGTCTTAATGGACTTGGTAACAAACAATACAGTCCCAAGCAATAGCCCCCTGTCATTTTAGTGGAGTGGCTTGACTTTACTGTCTGTGCTCTCAGTGTGGCACAGACCTTTATACTTGGCAGTGCCAGTCATAAAAGTTCTTGGAGGATAAAACAGGCTGAGAAAGTTGGGCTTGTTGAGTCTGGAGAAGAGAAGGCTTCAGGGACACCTTATAGCACCTTTCAGTACGTGAAGGGGCTACAGGAAAGCTGGAGGGGGCATTTTACAAGGGAATAGAGTGATAGGACAAGGGGTAATGGCCTTAGGCTGTAGGAGGGTAGACTTAGTTTAGATATTAGGAAGAAAATCTCTACAAGGCTGATGAGGTCCTGGCACAGCTTGCCCAGAGAAGCTGTGGCTGTCCTCTACCTGGCAGTGTTCAAGGCCGTGATGGATGGGGCTTTGGGCAACCTGAGCTAGCAGGGGGTGTCCCTGCCCATGTCAGGTGTTGGGACTCTGTGATCTTTAAGGTCCCTTCCAACCCAAACCAGCCCGTGATTCTATGAAAATGAAGTTTTTTTTGTTAGAAGGAAGCAGACTATATTTTCTAGGGCAAGCACACAGGTCATGCTGAGATCAGGGAATAAACATATTAGTGGCACACACTGCTGGATGGTTCCTTGGGAGGAATGGGTTTCTGTGTTGAGATTCACATTCCATCTGCATTGCAGAGCATCGTGTGCCACACTGAGATGAGGGGAGTAATGCAAACATGAGACCTATTCTTCTAGGCTTTCTGCAAATTCAATCAAACAGCCAACACTAATTTAAAATTGATTAATGTTTTCAAAGCTTGTTTTGCCATTATGAGTGTTAGAAAAGGGTTTCTGGAATTGAGAGGGGAGACACATGGGATCATCTCCTTTAAATTCAAGAAAACTAATGTTCTAGATCTGGCAACCACAGCTGCAGAACGTACCTGCTGCTCCAGAAACCGTTTGATATCTTTGGTAGGTACGTGTGGTCATGCACGCCTAAGACCTTCAAGGTGAATAGCAGTGATAGGGTATGTAAATAGTCTAGAGCAGTGAATTGGTGGTGCGGAGAGCAACAGCTTTACAAGGCTGGGAACAGGTTAGCTTTTTAAAAGTTAATAAGAACAACTTCAGTTAATGAACAGTTAAGTTAGCAGCACCTTTTAAGTATGGCTTCACAGTTGTTCTGTTTTGATTTTAACTAGTGTATCCATATATTGAAGTAGCTTTTGAGAAGTTTCTGCTCCTCTTGAACCTTCTCAGACCAACAGTGCTATAGCGTGCCTGAGAACAGACCTTTTTCCTAATCCCGTTGAATTAAATCCTGTATTTATTTATCTCCACAGCTTTGTGGGGAGAAGCAGCAGAGGAGGTGGGTGGCCTTTGAAATGGAAAAGAAAACTAGTCTGTCTTTGCTGGACATGCCTTCTGAAATATGATCCTGTCTTGTGGCCACTTGGAGTTTTTTCCATAGAAAGGATCTTTTTCCCTGTTTAAGAATTTCAGAGAAGTTTGTCTTTTGAAAATGGCTGATCTCAACATTTCTAGACAGCAAGTAATATTTCAGTAATTATACACCAGACCTTGAGGGCAGTGGAATAGGATGCAAAATCAAGGTATTATTTTGTTAGGGGGTGGAGTGGAGGAATGGAGAACACGATATGCCAAGCAGGTGGACAGCCCGTGTTTAAAATTAGATAACAGCCCGGTTCAGATTCCCCACCCATCTCTGAATAAATAATAATTTAAAAAAATAGTGCCATGTTGCCAAATAATAAAACTATATCCAGATTTTTCTAAATATATATATAGGTCTAACAGCTATATAGAGGTCCAATTAATTCTTAGCTCAACCTTGGTAGTCTGGTAATATGGGGGTGGAGGGCACAGAGAAGCAGAAATGCAGTATGTCTTTAAATTTTTCTTGGAATAGAAACATAAAAAGTAGAAGGGAAGAAGGGGATTTACTATTGCCCACCCTATGTGTTCCCCACGTAGGGAAGGGTGTTTGCTTGGGTGGTGGTTGAGCTGGTTCAGCATTTTACCTCAACAATTTCTTTGGGCTCCCTGGGGAGCTCGCAGTGCCCAAAGGAGAGCTGGTGTTCTTGGGAAAATGGCAGCAGTCACTGGATTTTGCTTACTAACAGTTTTTATTCAGGTCTGTTATAATGTGATTTGTGGTTTGCTGGAGTTGTCTAATGTTGGCCTTTGTCCCAGCCTGACAGGTGTCTGATGGCATAAATATTCCAAAATACCACTTTTCAAAATACAGGAGAGAAGGTGGTCAAGGACTGCAGTTCCCGCATTTTGTAGGTTAAGGACAAGGCTCAGGCATTCTGAGTTCTGCCAGGTTAAAGTGTGAAAACCAAATCCAGGTCTTCTTACATCCATCCTTGGTCTCTTCTTGCCTCCTGAGGACCAGCACGTGATCAGACTGTTCCAGAGGCTCCGAACACAGCAAGCAAAGTGGTAGCATGTATTTTGTGTGGTGTGTTTGGAAGAATAGCGTGGTGTGCTTCAGGAATCAGGGAGCATGGAAACTGGCGGCTGGTCACTGTGTGCAGGTGATCTCAGTTGTAGGATTTCGAAGTTAGAGGGCTTGGCTGGCCTCGGGTCGTTTGGGTACTGTACAGCAAGCCAGCACTGGCAGCGAGTTGAGCATTCCGATGTCGGATGTGCCTGTTTTGCTTCATTTTGGCTGCTTTAGCAGTGATAGCGAGTCCCTCTGTTTCTGAAAGAAAATAAAAAAAGAAAGATCTTGACTGTTTGGGCCCTACTGGAAGGGTTGGACAGGAAAAATGTTCTGTTTGCAGGCAGCACAGCGAATGTTTCTGCTGATTTTGAACATTTTGCTCATCTCTGCACGCTTCCCCTTGGAATCTCTAGACAGCTCTTTTCCCCAAAAAGTGTGCTGCCAGAAAATTTTGGCAGGAATCCTGTTAGTTACTAAAACTAAAGCAACTGCTGTACCACATACATGTTCCAGGTCAGCTTTATAATAGGAATTCATTTCCAAGACTTTGCTGCAGTCTCCAAAGCCCTCAGTCAGACAACATACCAGTCCCATGTTACCAGACACTTCAGTACAACCACGTCCTTTTTCAGGGAGGCATTTGCCCTGTTCCTTGCCTTTCAGCCCGCCTCCTACATGGATGTAGTTGCTTTCGCTTCCCTAGGTGTATCAAACTTCACCTTTTGCTGCTGCTACTCCTCAGCTGGTGCTTCAGCGATAACCCTGCCGTGACAAAGCCCAGATGAAAGTGTAAGGGCAAACAAGACTGATGTCCCAGCCATGCCGAAACTCGCGATAAATAGGGTCACTGAGGGAGTTAATTTCCTGAATTTCTTGCGCTTTTTGTAGCCTGACCCAGACAGCAAAATCATCTTAAGCTTGTTCTGCTGTGGCTCGGTAAAATTCACAAATCCAAAGGCTACAGCAAGCTGTCTTGCATAGTCTGACTTTTGCCCCATGTGGCCTCCTTCCACCTGCTCCGAGTTCAATAGCAAGGAAAGGCAAGAGAACTTACTGATGCGGTTTCATCCCCAGCCTTCCATACCCTCAGTCCAGCTCCTCACCAAGTATCCAGATCTGTTGGTGCAGACTGTTCTCCAGATCTTGTTCCCAGATGTTCTGGACGTGGTCTCAGCTGGATCTTCCCCTCTGATCTGTGTTAGACCACTGCTCATGCATTTTACCAACATAGATGTCTTGGTAGGGGTAAGTTGGCTGGAATTGAGTGGGCTTACAAAGGCATCTTCTGGAGCACAGGAGCAATTGCTCTTCAAAGGCCCCTCCCCAGGAAAGAGGCATAAACCCAACATCTGCAGATTGACTGCCTTGAGTTGATTCTCATTGCAAGATAAGCAAAGGATTTTTCTGACATGTCTTTTTCCATATTGCCTCATGGCAGTGGGTGTACCATGTGTACTGGAGACTGCTCTGAAAACTGGAAACCAGCTGCAGTTAATGTCCATCTCCTGTCCGAGTTACCAGTCTGGTAGCAAGTGAACAGGAATTGGAGATACCATCTTCAGGTGTTTTCTTTTGCCATAGTACTCCACAAACATTCAGTAACTTTTTCCTGCAGTGTGGGAAGGCTGGGTCTGCAGTTCCACTGATTTAAACTGACATAAAACTGTCACTGAAATTCACAGTCTTTCTGCTGCTGCTGTTGAGTTTGGCAGATGAGTTCCAGCCTCCTCTGGTCCCCTCAAACCAGTTCAAAACACAGTTGAGCACAACTTTGTACTGGCACAAGAAGAGGTGGAGGAGGCAGCATGAAGTGTGGAAGAGACCGTCAGGAGCGGACCACATCACTCAGCAGCCTTTTTTCGTGGTTTTTTTTTTTTTTTTATTATTATTCCTTCTTTAAATGTTTCTGGGCCTGTGGCCTGGATCCTTCATCTGGCATTCTTGAGCAGCAGTGTTGACTCGTACAGGCTCATGTCTGAAGTGGCAGGAGACAACGTGTTCTCCCTGCCAAGGACACTATTAAACCCAAGTGCATCCGGGTTGTGGTACCAATTAAATCTCTCTCCTGTTTTTGATGATAGTGTTGGCCCTGGGAAAGGCATTTTTTTTTGCCCAGCCATGACTGACTGTGAGGCCACCATTTGGGACATCACTTGTTAGTCAATGAAATTGTCCCACTTCTCCTTCTGTTCAGAACCAGCTCTTGTGGAGCCAAAGCTATTACCCAGATGCTTGTCAGCCAGACACAAAAACACTTTGCAGTATGTTTTGGCTTGCTTTTAGGGGACTCCCTGCCAACAGAGCAATGGCATTTGCCCAAGTTTACCGTGAACTTGAGGGCAGATTTCTCTGTTCCTACCCTTGGAACGCTCCAGAAAATGTTTTCCATTTTGCAAGGGATAAAAGGAGCTTCCCTCCAAGGGAATGCTGATGGCAACATCCCAGGCAGCAAACAGCACAGCATCAGACTGAATGCTGCTCCCTGCTTTTTCCCGAGGAGAAAGTGTTCCGAGGTCTCTCTTCCCAAATTATTCTTTAGTTTGGGCAGAACTATGTTCAGTGTCACAGAAAGGTCTTTCTTGAAGCTTTAACCATGACATGTTCTTTCATGGCTGCTAGAAAACATCTCGGGTGCACGCCTATGTTCTGGGGCTCCCTGTCCTAAGGGCGCTGTAAATGTAGCAGCTTTGTTGTTCTTAGATTATTTCCCCTGGTTGGGAGAGATGCCTTCCATAGGAGGCAGTTCCATTCCCAGATCTTTTTGCACCTCCCTTTCTGACTCTGAGCTTGGTGCTTGTGTAGAACTTACGGCTCTGAGCCTGAGTAGGATGCCTGATGCTGGGTAAGAGGCTGGTGCTCCTTTTTTATGAAGGTGTTGATGCTCTGGCAGGGAAATCTCTTGGCAAAACTCAGCACCTTGGCTGTGTCTGATTCACCCTTTGGTTGCATCATATCCCACCTATTGGCATCATCAGTGAATTAGACACAGCAGGGTTTCCCAGTACTCAGCCTCTTTTTGGGCTGGGGAGCATTTCAGCTTCTGACTCTTCCATACACCAAGAGTGAGTCTGAAATCGCCTTTGCGTCTGACAGTCCCTTGGTGCATGTTTAGCTCCAGACCGGTGCATCACTTCTGTCAGTGCTGCCCATCAGCAGTTATTTTTCCAAAAGCCCTGCTTGCTTTCTGCCTGTCATGTTGCCCTCAGAGCTTTTGTTCCCAGTGGTCACCGCCAGGTTGGCAGTGGGAAATACCCTCTCCCAAATCAGGTATTTCCTGGCAGACTTGGATGAAGATACCAAACTCTTCTCCTTTCCCAGTGACTGCAGCAATAGTGCGGTGCAGATGAACCAGCTCATGTCCATTTGGGAAGGAGGCACATGCTGGAGAGCATAGGAAAGGCTTTTGGGACAGTGAAGGCAACCAGAAGCCCTATTTTGCTTAGCTTTTAGATGCCTTTTCATGCCAAAGTTATGTTGCCTTTGCACATCTTGCCCACTTTCAGCGCAAGGCAGAGCTGGTACCTGCTTCCTCCACGAACGAGGTGTTAGCGTGTACCTACCGTGCTCAGTCCGCGTCTCCAGCGCGTGTAGTGTTGTCTTCGCATCAGTTTGAACTTCCCCTCCTTGCCCTCCTGCCAGATGAGCCGCTGGGTGCGTGTGCTGGTGGACTGCTCGGCGCACGTCCCTGCTGCTGGTCTGGAGCCATCACCAGGTGCACGATGCACAGCTCAGCCCTGGACATCTTTGCTGTTCACTCCATACTTTTAGACATAATATTTACAGTTGCGCTTGGCCTCGTACACGTAGCTTTATTCCAAATAAATGACTGTACTATGTATTTGCTAGGCTTTTACAGTTTTTCTGTTCTGCAGCCAAAATTGCAGCTGTGCCCAAACTTCTGGCTAGGGCATGTTGTAGAGCCTTTTATGGAGGCCCTGGGCTCCCAGCACTCTACTGGGCTTGCAACCAGAGCTGCGCCCACTCCTCCTCAGCGCTGGCACCCCCGCTGAAGTGACAGCCAAGGAGCCCCTCGTATGCCTTAGCACCTATGGGTGCCCTGTCTTCTTGCTTACTACGCGCTGGGGGAGCTTTCAGCCCTGCCATACAGGCACTGTTGCATGATGAGTGTGGGCAAGGCCATTAAAGAGGACGCCAGAAGCCAGGGCAGCAAATGACTGTGGTGGCCAAACACTGCTGATCTCTTAGGATCATCCAGGCAAGTCCTTGGGCTCCTGCTGACTCAGGGGTTGAGTAATTCCTAGAAGCTCTAGGAAGTGTCGGCAGTTAATGAAACCAGGCAATAAACGTGGTATTAGTGGGTTCTTTTTCTGGAAATTCCCATGAAAACCAACAGATCTTGTGGTTGGGAGAGTGCGTAGACCCTTTGCATGAGAATGGAGGTGTTGTTCCTGGCACTGTGGCCAGGCTGCAATCCAGTAAACTGTGGTCTGTTTACTTAAAATGCCACCTGTGGTTTCAGTAGGATCCAGCCTTAGTTTATTATCCTAAACCGTCCTATTTTGTTACTGCCTGTTGTTTACAGAGTTGCCGCATGTCTTCCCAGGAATGGCTGAGCTTACTTTGACCCCTACTCAGAGCTTGTGCATCGGTTTGTCTGCAAAGCACTTTGGGATTTCTTTGGAATGGGTCGAGAAGTTCTCTAAAGAAAGACTATTTTTTAATCTTCTGGATGCAGGCTTGGGTGGGAGCAGTTATTCCCTGCAGAAAAATTGGGCTGCTGCAGCTGAGATTGCTTAACAGTGGCAGTTCTCCAGGACATCTTAACTAAGTGCTGCTTCCTACCATTGCATCTAGAGTCCTTGGGAAAGGACGTGATCAAATGTGTTAAAAAGCATCTGTTTTCATAACTGTAGCTAAAATCCCTGGATGGTTGGGTGTAATTTTCCATTGTTTTTGAACACACGATCACGGACTGCTCTTCAAAAATCAGGAGTACTTGGAAGATGAACTGCAGGCCTGCTGTAGTGCATGGTGGCGTGCTGTGCCAACGACCTGGTTTTGATGAGTGTGTTCTTGCTTCCTCAGCAAGCAAGAGCCAAGGGACCTTCTCCTAGCAACAAAGAAAGTGTATTGGTGGGAAACTTCAAACCACAAGACCCTGTCTGCAAGTGCATGGCTTTGTAAGGAGGGGTGGACTAGACCAATGCCTTCATTTTATATAATGGGGCTTTTTTAGAAACGGAGTGTGTGGGGAGCAGTAGACACTTTCTCCTTTGCTTTGAAGGAAATGCAAGGGGCACCTGTGCTTTGTCCTTTGCTTCTCTGGAGTGAAGATCAGAGTCTTCTCTCTGCCCTTCATGGTACAGCTGAGCAGGCTGGCTACAAAAACTGCCTAGGAACCTTGATTTCCAGCCAAGCAAAAAAAATGGAGCATGTAACACCTTCATTTGATAGCAGGTTTTGATAAGGTTTGGTCTAAGGCGGAATCCAGTCCATTAGGGAAATCGGTTGCGCAAGGCAAAAGAAAGATTTCGGTTTGCTGTGCCAAAATACATGGAGAGTTCAGGTTACGACACCGGGAGGTGAAAGTCCCTGCTCAGAATGCTCGGAGGCACGATACGCCACATCCAGTTCACCTCCAAACAGCCTGATGCGGGGCTCCGAGGTCGGTGATCGAGTCGGTTGCACTCTGTCCTGATCCAGAGCAATACTCCTCTCATACTTCAAATTCCTCAGGTGTTCACCTTTTCCCCACCCAGCTCTGAGCGGGGAAGCCAGCGCTAGCTTGGCAGGGGATGCTGCAGACATCAAGGTATTCCATGAGCAGGACTTTGAGGTTTTCCCTGGGGAGGAACAAGCAGCCTGACCTCCCAGGGCAGGAGGCAGTGCAGAAAACAGGCTGTAGCACTAGGAGTCTTCATTTTCTCCCTTTGGGAAGAACAAAGGGTAGCAGAGGTCTCGCTGCAAGAAAAAGGGAGGTGTGATCTCCGCTGAGGAGCGGTTGCCAGGCTTGTGTGTTTCTGAGGTGGGAGCTCTCCTGGTGTCCGTAGCTGCAGAAAGCTGAGCTGTAGAGAAGATAAGAGATTGCTGATAGTGAGCCGTGGGCTGCGGCTGCAGGAGGCTAAAGCTTCACCTGGAGCCAAGGTTGGGGCTCTTTCAAGTGTGTCTCAGAAGCATTTTTCTAGTGTATGTGAGCGTGACAGGGGGATTGTGGAAAGGGGCTGTTGTTCCACACCTCAGAGTGCATGGGGGAAATTGAGGAAGTGCCCTTTGAAAATCCCCTTCTAAGGAGCAGCGTGTGGATGGTACGACAGTGACCACAAACAGGGCAGAAGTTACGTTCCTTGAGGTTTCAGAGTGGGAGGCTAGTTTAATTTAGTTCTGGATAATTTGAGATGTCGAGTACAGAAATAAGTTTTACAAATATTTTGAGACATTTATGTAAAAAGAGTATGATTTGTTAAGAATAACAATGAAAGATTTGGGCTGGAAACAAAGAGCAGTGCAAACAAAAGCAAAAAACAGAGTGCTTGGGCTTTTCCTCTTCCTCTGTGGTCAATCTGCAGAGTGTCTTTTGTGTCTCAATTGTTAATTTTTGAACCAAAGTGGCTGTTGGAGACAAGTTCAATGCCACTCTCAGCTCTGCTCATGTTTTTTGATGAGATGAAGGGATATCCAAGGGGTAGGAGCAACAGGGGTGTGTGTAACTTAGCCCTGTCTCTGTATTTCTTTCTCCTTCAGAGTTGTGCCTATTGAACATACACCACATTGTACCAAAGTGCCTACAGAATTATCCAATTTGGTCAGGGCTGCCAGAGTAGCAGTTACCTACACAGGCTGTTCCGTGTCAAAGCCTCCTGGTGCCCCGCATATTTCTGCCTTTAGAGCAGTGTGGAGTTCAGATCCAGCCTTTCCAATGATCTTCTCCATCACCTTTGTGGGGCTTCCTGGGTCTGGATGTGGCTCTCACGCTCTAACACTTGCTTTTCCCCCGTTGCAGGGTTTTGGCTGGTGTGGACCATCATCATCATCCTCAGCTGCTGTTGTGTGTGCCATCACCGACGCACCAAGCATCGCCTCCAGGCCCAGCAGCGACAGCACGAGATCAACCTGATTGCTTACCGGGAAGCCCACAACTACTCGGCCCTGCCGTTTTATTTCAGTATGTGCCTCACACCGCTTTTCCCAGAGGTGCCGGGGAGCAGGGCAGCAGTGGGTTTCCCATGTTGGGTGGAATTGGGGAGCAGTGTCTGGGCTTGGCAAGGCGCGGGGTGGGGGGCAGATCTGCTGCCTAACCCGATCCTTGTAGAGAAGAGGTGGTGATTTCCAGCTGCTGGATGCATTTAAACCCCCTGAGTCAGGAGTGGTTCACACAGCAGCTACGGCACCTTCACGCTTTCTGGGTGTTCTGGGAAAGCTCTTCTCTCATTCAGGACTTGATGGATTCTCCTTTCCAGCTTGCACTTGCTGCTGGTGGAACTGAGAGGTAGGAAGTAGCTTTGCAAAATTTGGTCACGCAGGCTGGGTGGCAATGGTGCCTCAGCAGGGACCGACCTTGCTCCCATCCCTGTGCTCTGGGTCCAAGAACGACGCTGCTGGTGAGCAGCCCTGGGAGTTTGCATGAAGGAGCAGTTGCCCACAGCTCAGGGAAAGTGCTGGAACAGCGAGTCTTGACCTTAGACTGGAGGTACTGCAGCTGAGGTTCCTGTGAGGGACTGTTGAATTGCATGTCTAAACTTGCTTTTCTTGATGAACTCTGGCAGCCACCTCAGCAGTAATGTCCAGCAGCACTTTCCTTCCCAGTCCCAGGGACACACAGTTGCACATGGAAAGCTGCAGCACTGTTTTTAGTCTGCTCTGGCTCTATAGGCTGTTTTGTTGCCTCCTAAGAAATAAATAAAATCTTTCATAGATTTGAGGGGCTGTAAGTACAGCAAACAAAACCCTCTTGCCAGTACTGCCAGTTTAGTCTGACTTCTCCAGGAAAACTGAACCTAGTGCTGAAGAAACCACCAAAAGTCAGGATCCTGAGTTCCATGGAACTGCTCGTGTCTCTCCATACTNTGGGGCGGGGAGGGGGAGGGGTGTATGGGGGTACAGGGTGATGGAGGAAGGTTTGCCTGATAACCTGAAGTGTAGACTTGAGACCCAGGAGATCAGTCTGATGTTCCCAACTGCATCCCTCTCCTCCTGTAACAGTGCCCTCCTGTGCTATGATTGCTGCTTCTCTGAATCGTGCCGTAGCTCACTTGGGCCGAGTTTGGCACCCCTTGCAAAGCCCGTTGAGCCGCTCAGCAGGACAGTGCTGGTAGATGACAGATGACAGGGACCTGTATTAGTGACTCGTTTCCTGAGATAAGCTGTTCATGTGGTAACTTCTCCTTGCCTCCCATTTGTAGGGTTTTTGCCAAATTACTTACTACCTCCCTATGAGGAAGTGGTGAACCGACCGCCGACCCCCCCACCGCCGTACAGTGCCTTACATCAGCAGTGCGTCCCAGCAGGCAGCAGTAGCACAGTCCCAGACACGCCAAGGAACCTGCAGCCACCACAGAGCAGCTCAGCAGCACCCAGTGGCAATAACAGCAGTACTGACAGCGCCGGGTCCCCTGGCTGCAGAGACCCCGAGCCCTCCACCACCACGCTGGTCGAGCGAGCAGTTGCCAAAATGCAAAGTGTTGAGCCAGGAGGTACCAGCATGGGAGCTGAGCTAGTGGAGAGAGCCAGTCCCGAAAAGGATACGGAGTGCAAGGAGGAACTGCTAAAAGGTTACAGCTCTGAGAGCCTAGAGCAGAGCAGCGCCATTCCCGATGCGAAGGACAAGACGCCGGGCAGGCAGCGCCGCTTCACCGGGGACTCGGGCATCGAAGTCTGCGTATGCAACCGGGGCCATCACGACGACGACCTCAAGGAGTTTGACGGGCTCATCGATGATGCTCTGGATGGGCCCCTGGACTTCTGCGACAGCTGCAGCGGCCGCCCCCACAGGGATGAGGAGGAAGGGCTTTTTAACGCTGCAGAAGAGCAGCACCGCGAACACAGCCACCACCACCTGCCCCGGCAGCCGGTGTGTGTACTCTTGAACACAATAAATGAGCAGGACTCTCCAAACTCTCGTACCAATAACTCCCCCAGCTAAGGTGACAGAGTGGAAGAGAGAACGGGGGACAAAAAAATAAACAAAGAAATAAAAGTGGAATAAGAGGATTAAAACTTTAACAGGAGGAAAAGGTGATAAAAACTTCTTTTTTTCTTTCTTTTTTTTTAGCTTCTTTTTCTTTCTACCCCCTCCTATGTAATTTGGGGGCTAGTTCTTGAAGATCCGGCTTGTGGGGAACGGGTCACTCTGGGTTTTGTTAATCGTGTCCGTCCTGCTCCGTGGGGCAGGGACTGATGTTTCTCAGTGAAACCTAACAAATGGAATTTTCCCAATGGTGATTTTGGTGATGGTTATTATGAGTTTGTTGGTTTTAGTTTTCTGAAACACTGCTATATCTCACAATCAGTAAAGCTCAGCAAATCTCACCCTGGGAGGGTAGGAAATCACCGCAAGGCTTCAACCTCCAGGTGTCTTCCCAGAAGCAAGCAGCTTCTAACAGTGCCGGCAGTCAGTAGCCCAAGAGTTCTGGTTTGATATAGTGCTCTTGAGGCATTGGGGATTTCAATTCCTTTTAGCTTTTTTTTTTTTTTGTGGGGGGGGGGGGGGGTGGGTGTGTGAAGTTTTCCCGCAGCCGATGAGTACCTGAACACATCAGCCCTATGATCTCTGGTGCTTCAGTGTAGGTAGGAAATTTCCCACTTGAAGCTGGTGACTGAAGGACCAGTTTCTTCCAGAAGGAGTGTTAGTCTGCCATAAGCAGAAAGAAAAGAAAGGTTGTGCAGAAACTTGCCTTTATATGTCTTTTTTTAAAGACAAGGGTATTCCTTCAATGCCTCCAAGAGCACAGTTAGAAGTAGAATCCAGGCAGCTGGGCTGCCTTCCAAGTACTGTGGTCTCCAAATGACCTTTTCCCGGTGTGCTGCAAAAGGGCTTGGCTTTGTTTTTGGGTTTTTTTTCCTTTTTTTTTTTTTACCCCAAAAGGAGCACATGAGTTAAAAAGAAAAAAAAAAAAAAAAAAGAACAGGGCTCTCTTTGGCCAGCGTGCCTTCAAGCTTTGGTGATGCATGTTGACAGTGAGACGAGAGCTCCGTCCGTCGCGGAGGGATGACTTACCGTGTCGATGTGGAAGACCTGTGCAGTATTTTTTTTTTGGGGGTTTTTTTTTTTTTTTTTGATCCAGAAGTTTGGTGCGATTCTAATGTTGACCACTTAAAAGAATGTCTGTTTTCTTTTTCTTTTTTTAATGGTGGCAACTGGCTACTGTAATAACGTCTGTGAGCGTGTGTGTGTGACTGCAATCCGTGCATGCGAGTCCTACTGGTAACATGAAAACCTGCTGTAAGACTGCAAAAAAATTTACTGTAGCTTTGCTTTAATAAACGGTAGAGATTTCGTTAGTAACGACCTGAAGGAAAAAAAAAAACCCAACCCCAACCCTAAGAGCTGAAACTAACATTCCCTGGAGTGCTCACGTGGAAGAGAGCACTGTTCAGACTGCATACCTTGTTCTCTCATCCCGGGGATTTCTCCCCTTCCCTTTTATAATTGTGGTCATCCAGATCATTACTGTTGTGGGGGGAAAAAAAAACCCACAAAAATTGAAACCTGAATTCAGACGTACTCAGATTTGATTGATTGAAAAACCAAAATCAGTTTTGAGTAAGGTGGAAACCAAAATACAATGCCTTTTCTCATAACTCGCCCCTGTGTATGTGTGTCATTGTGAGCTAAGAACAAGTCTTTGGTTTGTGGTTTGTGTTTCAACCAGAGGGGAGTAGCGCTGTGCTGGACACAGATGTTGGAGCAGGACCAGTGGTGCTCTTTTTGGTATCTTGCCCGCAGTTTGAGGAGAGCGCTTTTATCTCACAAGGTTTAGGAGAATCTCAGTCTGTTGCCGTCACAGCCTTTCTCTTCCGTCAGAACAGCTGGTGAAGATGAGCTCTTCATGCTGGGTCTCAGGGAGCTTTTAAGAGTGGAGGATTGTGCTTGTGTTCAGGATGGTAATGGAATGGTTCCTGGTAACAGAGAGGCTGTGCCTGCCCTGGGCTGGCTGGCTGGCTGCCCACCACAGCCGCATGGGGACGGGTTGCTTCCAGCCATCTCCGTATCTTTGGAGAAGAGAATTAAAGATCCCCAGTGCCACCCCTAGGAATTCTGTACGTATTGGCACCTGGCTTCGTTCCTGGCAGCACAGAGAGAGCACATCACTCCTTACGGAGTGGGACTGTACTGCTGTAAAGCCTGGGGATGGTCCCGTGCCAGCGGGAGACCCTCTGCCAACGTTTCTCTTGGCATAAGGCAAAAAAACTCTGCTTTCTTCCTGTCCCACTAAGGATGCAGGAACACCCACCCATCCACCCACCCACAACCCCTTGTGCCTTCTTCTCTGGACACAGAGGTGAGTACCAGCAAGCTGAGCTGATGTCTTAATCTTAACAGGTTGAGAAGCAGCAGTGGTGTGACTGGCTTGGACACCTGGAGGTTTTTTAAGTGGTCATAAAGAAACCAACAGGGCACAAACTGTGTCTCACGAGCTCACGCATCTCTGGAGGAGCAGCAGTGTTCTCAGTGCTTCAGGCTTTGTGGATGCAGAGTGGCCAGTGGGGAGGAGTGCTGTGGGGCAGGGCCCAGGGTAGGTGAGCTCAGACAGCTCTTTTTCTTTACAACATGCTCCAAGTCTTAACGCCAAACCTACTTGAAGTCCTCCACGGCCATGAGCACTGCCTCCACGGCATGTCTTTGGCTGCTGGAATCGGCTCCAAGGGCAAGGACCTGGCACTGTCCTGGTGGGCTTGGGATGCGTTGCCCAGGGACAGGCGCTGCAGAGCACCATGCACTGGCCTGGTGATTCAGGGTCCCTGGGACTGGCGGGTACTGCAGCATCATCTCCATGTTTCGAAGGACTTCGTGACTCCAAATTTCCCCTTTGGGAACACCCTTCCTGCAGCATGTTGTCATGTGTTTGTACAACCTCGTGGGTGGGTGTTGGCTGAAGATGGAGGAGAAGGGAATTGTGTCCTGGTGCTTGCTGGCAGCCTCATCTTGGGGCACATACCTACCTCACTTGAGGCGAAGGAAAGCTGAGGAGCAGTTGAGCTTCTGGGTTACATGTGGTTATCAAAACTTTCCTGGGGTGCTGAACCTGAGCAAGCCCCCAGAACAGCAGTGAAATCCGCAGCCTCTGCTGACCGCACACGGCGACACCGACAGTGCTGGGAGCTTTGGGCTGCCTGGGGACGTGCGTCAGCAGCGAGAGCCTGGGCCATGTTTGCTTCCTGGGCCACCCTCCCTTCCTGCTCCACGCAGCCCGGGCTCCCACAGCCAAGAATCCTCCTGTCCCCCGCACGCCCTGGCCCGGCGTGTCCCACAGTGACCCGCTCCCAGTGGAGCTTGGCATGGAGCCGCGGCACGGTCCTGTTCCAGGGAATAAACTCGCCTTGCCTCTCCCGAAACCTGCTGCCTCCTGGCCCTCACTTGCTCTCCCTGTGCAACACGTCCTGGGCACCTTCTCTCCCCAACCCCTCTTTTTTTTTTTTTCCTTTAAATTTTATTTTTTAAATTTTCCTCCTTTTGTTTCTCTAGGAAAAGCCTGGGCCTGGAGCGGGTTGGCAGCCTGGCAGCCCCCCCTGCTGGGGCCAAGCCCTGCAGCATGCCCCAGCCTGGGCAGGCCAGGATGAGTTGCTTTTCCTCATGAGGGCTGGTTCCCCACTCCCTGGGAGCACGGCTCAGGCTCTATCTGATGGGACTGGTGCCAGCACCAGGCCCTTGCGGCGCTGGGCTGAGCTCTGCGGTCTCGGTGACGGGAGGGGTCACACGCTGCCGGGCTGTTTCTCCACTTGTTTTCGGCAGGGGAACAGCTGTGTCCCAAGGTTTGTGCTTACTCAGCTCTCCTGGCACCCAGCCCGCTGCAGAGCCGGGAGGTATTTCCAGCATCGCCCGCTCCTCTGGCTGCGGCCGTCCGGCAGAGCCCGGGGCTGTCCGGTGCTTCGTGTAAGGCGAAGCCCCTCAAAGTTGGAGGAGTCCTGAGCTGAGCTGGGTCAGGCGAGCGCTGTGGGGGTGGCTGAGCCCCCCGCTCTGGGTGTGTGTGATGCAAAGGCTCATGCCCTCGGGTCCCACCTCATCGAGCTGTGCCTCCACTTCAAGGGATGCTCGGGGTACGGCGTGGGAACAGACGTGCACGAAAAGCCTTTGTGTCATCACCGACTCCCCTCCCACCACAAGAGATGGATCCACTGGGTCCCATCCCCTTCGGCACCAATCCCTCCTGTCCCATTCCCCCATGCAAAGACCCAGAGTGTCCCCAGAGGGAGGACAGGGGCACAGCACAGCCCAACCCCATGGGGCATTTGGATTATTTCAGGCAAAAGCCTCAGTGCTCCCAGCAGCCGCCTGTGCTCAGCCAGCCACAACCTGCTGGCAGATGCCGAGGTTCTCCACAACTGTCCCTTGGGTATCAGTGCCTCACCCCCCCCAGTTTGTGGGTCACTGGGCTGCCCCGTGACAACCCTGAATGAGGCCAAAGGGCTTGTCCAAGGTGGTGGATTTGCACGTTTCGGGGTCCCTGGTATCTGCAGGGGGCTCAGGGGAGCAGGCTGGATCCAGCACTGCCCCACTGCTGCTGCCAGCCCAGACCAAGCTCTCTGGTGGGGTCGCGGCTTTGGGTGCAGCGGCATGGCCCTGGAGCAGCTGTTAGGACATAAATACCAGCCGGATGATTCAGCAGCGTCTCTGCCTGTTCTCGGAGTGGGGAACAGCCATGCCGGCGGCTGTTTACCGGCTCACAAGGTGCTGGGCAGACGGCGCTGGGTACTGAGCTCCCAGTCAGCCGGTCGGGAGAGGGGAGCTGGGGCTGGGGGCAAGTCACCCCACAGCAGGGCAGTAGCGGTGTAGCGTTTGTGGCACGGGGCTGGTCTCCAGCCCCAGAAACAGCCCAGCACGTGTGGGCCCTGGCACAGGGGGAAGCCCAGCTGTGGGGTGATCTTTGGGCCAGCGGCTGCCTGCATTCTCCGGTTCAGAAACATCCCTGGTCCCAAAGTCTCCATGTCCACCTAAAGGTGTGCGCTGGCCCAAGCATTTGCTGTGGGTACACACACACTGCGAGGTGCCAACCCTGTGCTGACTCTGGCAAGGAGAAAACCCCTTCCCTTATCCCCTTGGCAGAAGGGCACAGAGGTGCTGGAGGTGCTGGGCTGATGCTGTTGGAGGAAGTGGAATGCTGTGGTTACTGGGGACCACAGAAGTCTGGAGAGGAGCCCCCTTGCCAACACGTGCTGCTGGGGACAGGATCTGAGGCAGGACCAGGCTGGTGTGGAGGTGCCAGTCCCCAGAGCGTCATGTTTAGCCTAGATTTCCCCAAACCTGCTCAGAGCCCAATGCCCCTTCTCCCACACACCCACCCCAGCCTGTGCTGGCAGCGGTGGGAGGATTGGAAACGCAGCAGATTGGAAACTCAGCCGCTGTGTGATGGAGACGGGCAGGGGAGTGGGAAGGAGCGTGAGGTTCAGCCCTTACAAGCCAGAAGAGAGTCCATGCAGCAGCATTGGAGCTGGGCTCCTGCTGCACGCCCCTCTGCCCCTCACCCCAAGGATTGTCCCTGTGGTGGGCATGGACACAGTGGATCTTCCTCCAGCTCCTCCCTACCACCCTGAGAATGGACTGGGGAGAGGGAAGGTGCTCCTGGCGCTGAGCTGGGCTGCAGGGGTGTTTCCTTCACCATTGCAGTGCTGAGGGGCTGATGGGACCCATCTGGCACCAGACACAGCGGGGTGAGGAGTCCAGGTGGAAGCAAAGCACTGGGGATTCAGGTAGAACCCTGCTGCTGGCACAGGGGGTGGGTGTTAGGTTGGTTTTCCTCACTGCTAGCAGGGGCAAGGGCAGTTGGAAATGGGAGGGGGTGCAGGGCTGGGGTGTCACACCACGCTGTGATGTGTGGGGGGCTTCCCTCTGCACCCCAGCTGTTTTCCTGCCAGGCACTCTGAGGCATAGCTGCGTTACCCTTAAGTTAAATATTATAAGGCCGAGCGATAGAACCAGAAACCCAATTGTGTGCTGCCCTCTGTGGCACGGTGGCTTTTAGCAAAAGCAAACACGTCCCCTTGCGTTGCAGGGAGACTGTGCTGCTCCAGGTGACAGCCCTAATCCAGACAGAGGGTCAGCACTGGAGCTGGGGGCACTGTGCAGGCTGGATCTGGGGTTACCATGCAGGTCGGAGCAAGATGCCGCAGTGCTGCGGGCATCTGCAGTGCCCATGCATGGGGGCTGCAGCTGAGCTCAGCCGGGCAGAACTAAAACTGCACGAGACTCCCGAGCTGTTTCATTTTTTTTCCCCACAAGATGTGGGTGGGAGTCCCACTGGTGGGGACACGCTGTCCCAGGATGTGGCAGGAAAAGGCAGGGTGGGGCCAGCTCCCCCAGCCATGGGGCGGGCTCAGCTCCCAACTTGTCATGTCTGTTCTCCCTGTTCCCGGTGGGGAAACTGAGGCAGGGGGCAGCCAGGCTCACCCACACAGGGTGGTGGCCACTGGGCACAGCCTGGGCAGCCCTGACCCACAGACTGCCCACTCATCACCTCCCCCTCTTACCTGGCTGGGGTGGGCCCCTCCCCCCACCAGCTGTGAAGGTGTGTGGTCTCTATGGCTGATGGATGTCTCTGGATGGGTTCCCCCCATCCCTTTGGGTGGGGGGGGCAAGGGACTGTTCCCGCTAGAGGGGCCACAGCCTCCCAGCTCAGCCCAATACTCGCATGAATTTGTGGGGCCACCATACATCATCTCAGGCACCCTTCCACCTCCCCTGCCCACCAACATCCGCCCAAAAATGAACTGGAGCCGTGCTGCCTTGGGAACTGCTTTATCCAGACAACTCTGTGTCCATGGGGCAGGCAGGGTATAGACTTCATAGTCCCACCCCAGCACTGCCCAGGGTCCTGGGCTCATCCCCATCACAAGGCTGCTCGCCAGGCATCCCGCAGCCTGGCCTTCACCTGAAACTTCTGCATCTGCAGCACCACGCCAAACTTGCCTTCCAGTGAGGGCAGGGGCTGATCCTGGGGGCACTCGAGCGTGAACCTCTGCAGCACCCAGGCCAGGAAGAGGAAGAGCTCCATCTTGGCCAGGACTTCGCCCAGGCAGACGCGGATCCCAGCCCCAAAGGGCAGGTAGCTGGGTGAGGGCGAGTGGATGTGCTGGCCCCGGTCATCCAGGAAGCGGCCTGCAAGAAGAAGGGGCACCATTGGCATTGGCAGGAATCAATCCGGTCTGCCTGAGACCTGGCTGAGTTCATCCCATGTGTGTCCCTCCTGTGAGCTCACCCAGCTACGGGGTGGCAGCATGATATGGCCTCCCACCACCGAGCCTCCCCTGGGCTCAGCCTCCCCTGCTGTGCTGTCCCCTGCCCCCTAGGAGCATGGGGGGCATGCAACCCACCAGGGTTGAACTCCTCAGGCTTGTCCCATTCCTCCTCATCATGGTGCACGGACCAGAGGTTGATGATGACCCTGGCGCCCTTGGGGATGGAGTATTCCCCGATGCTACAAGGCGAATGCAGAGAGTGATATGGTTGCTCCCTTCTGCGGTCTCTGCCCCAGTTCCAGCTGTACGCCGGGGTCTCACCTGGTGTCGGCAAGGGACACGTGTGGGATGAGCAGGGGGGACACGGGCCGGATGCGCAGTACTTCACTGATGGTGGCCTCCAGGTAGGGCAGCAGTGAGCGGTCGCTGAGGTGAGGGTGACGTGCCACGCCGATTTTCTGGTCCATCTCCTCCTGGATCTTCCTCTGGACCTGGGAGGGGAGCAAGGGCTGGGGTGGGAGCCTGGGAAGGGGGTTTGCCTGTGCATGGGGTCTCCCCATGGCAGTGAGGCACACGCAGCATCTCCAGAATGCTGGGCAGGTTGTGCAGTGCAGAAATAAAATGTCCAGGGCTTGATCCTGCTTATTTACAAAGCCTGACACCTCTCTTGGCCCCTGCCTTCCCCAAAGCCCTCACCGTGCCCCTGGTGCCATGGGGAGCCCAGACCCCTCCTCTGCAGAGCACAGACCCTACCTCAGGGTAGTGGAGCAGGTAGAGCACAGCCCATTTGAGCACAGTCGTGGTGGTCTCAACACCGGCCCCAAAGATGTCCCCCACTGTCATAAGGAGGTGGTCGTCAGTCAGCTCCAGCCCTGGCGCTGGGGGGCTGCTGTTCTCGGCACTGAGACGCACTTGCAGGAGGGCGTCCATGAGGTCCCTCACGGTGTCCCCGCAGAAGGCTTCCTGCTGGGGAACATGTATGAACTGGGCTGCCCTGGCACTATCCCCTCTGCTCCAAGTCCAGCATCCTGCACCTCCCAAGCATCTCCCTGTGCTGGCCCCATTGGCACCTTGTGTTCAGTGAACTTCTGCTGGAGCAGATGGTCCCGGACCTTGAGGCATCTCTTCAGCAGGGCCAGGTCCTTGTTGGGGAAGATCTGGGGAGGAAAGATCCATTACAGTAAGGGTCTCCAGCTCAGCTCAGCCTCTGCAGGTTCCCAGGCAGTTGCTCTGTGCCCAACCACAGTACTGGCTCTTGTGGGACACTGGGGCAGGGGCCTCCATAACCCTGTAGGGCTCAGGTAGTCCCCTCCTGCAGGACACATCCCAGCCCCTTCCAAGGTTAGGGAATCAGGGAGTCCCCATGCCCCTGCTCACCTGAAGCCAGGGGAAGATGTCCACCAAGCTCTCCTTGGCCACGGTGTCCACGATACCCTGGCTGTACTCCAGCATGGCCTCGAACTCGGGGTCCCCACGTTGATACGACGAGTTGAAGCAGAGGGAGCAGACCACATTGGTGACAGCCCGTGTGAGCTCGGGAGCCATGTCCAGGGCCATATCCTGTGCAGCACTGAGTGTCTCACACAGGGACGCAGCCTCTCGACAGACTGGGGTGAAGGAGAGAGGCAGACAAAGGGGTGATGGTGAAACCGAGGGGGTGGAGGGGGCAGCTGGGGACTGGAAGGAGGGGTCCCACGCTCGTTCAGGGTGTGAGGCCTGCAGAGAGCACCCTCAGCCAGGGCTGAGCCCTGAGGTGCTGGGCTGAAGGAAGGAGCATGAAGTCTCTATGTATATCTTGATGCTCCTCCCAGGGGGAGTGTGGAGCTTAAGGAGCTGGGGGCTGGCTCCATGCAGACTGGGGGGCAGGGGAGCTGGCTCTGTGCCTCAATTTCCCCAGCTGTGAGTCAGAGAAACCAAAGCTCAGTGTGGAAATCGCACTGGGAGAGGTATCGGGAATGGAGAGAGAGGGACTGAGCCCCCACTGGGCAAACCGGGGGAATGCTGGGGGTGTTTGGGCTGAGCCAGTAAACAGAGTCTCCCCTTGGTTCCCAGGGATCAGGGCACAGAGAAAGGAAACATCCAGTCTGGATCAAGTGCAGAAGGGAGGCAGAGCCAGGAGGGAGCCTGGGGGCTTGTGGGGGGCACTTACTGATCCTCTCAAGGGCAAGTGAGCCCTCCCCAAACATGGAGAGGGCAGCGTGCACCAGCTTGCGCTGGAACTTCCAGAGGGGTCCGTAGCTGGCAAAGGCGATGTCCTTGCCCCCCCGGGACAGCAGATCCGTGGTCACCTGTGAGACAGGCAGCCCTGGTGTCACCTTGCTGATGGGCAGCCTCAGGGGGGCTGTGTTAGAGAGGGACAATGCTTGGGGGGTGTGTGGATGTCCATCTCATCCCTGAGGTGATCTGGGGGGTCTGGTGCTTAGTCCTGGCAGCCAAAGCCCAGGCCGTGAGACTTTCCCCCCACCAAGGACTGACGGAGAGGTCTGGGAGAGATGTCAGGGTTAGGGACTGGGGAGCCCAGGAAGCTTAGAGGGTGCAGAGAGCCTGGTGGCACCTGAACCCACATCCCCATGCCCCATGTCCAGCCAGCCCCGGGGAAGAACAGGCACCCTCAGGATGGAGGATGCATGGGATTCTCCCTATGGAACAGGGCAGGGGAGCTGCCCATCCTATCGTCTTGCTGCAGGCAGGATGGGGAGAGGAGATGGACCTGCGTGCCCCGGTGCCTTTCTTGTGAGCATCCCCCACCCCATCGTGGGAAAAGGTCCCCCCCAAAACCTACTGCCGACTCACGGTGCGGGGCCGTCCTGCGAAAGCCTTCCCCTTCTTCAGCAGCACCTCCCTGGCGTGCCGGTAGCTGTTGACCACCACGACGTAGTGGGAGCCCAGCCAGAGGGCGTAGAGGCTGCCGTAACGGCTCTGCAGGCGCCACAGCCGCAGGTGGAGCTGGGGGTGCCCGGCCAGCTGCAGCAGGCTCCCCACCAGCGGCAGGGCCGGCAGGCTCCGCGGGCGCCCCGAACCCATCCCTGTCCTGGTCTCGGAGGCGGCTCGCCGGCGTGCCAGCCCCCAGGCGCAGAGCAGGGCCAGGGCCAGCAGCAGGGCACCCAGCAGCAACATGATGGAGCTGGCTGCGAGGCTGCGGCAAGCGCGGGGGGCCTTTATACCGGCTATGGGTTGTTGCCTTGACCCTGAGGCGTGATAGCTGTCTTATCGGGGGGCCAGGGGGAACCAGGTGCTGGGCTCGCAGCCAGCTATGCAGCTGGGCACCTGGTGGGGGGTAAGGGTGGTGGGGCCACGGCCACATGGGGTGGCCATGGGGGAGATATATCCTGTGCCAGACCTGTCCTTGGGGCTTTGTCCCCGGGCCCTGTGGGGCACAGGGGCACCTGAGCCCTTGGAGTCTCCCCTGGGGGCCATGGGCACAGATGGGAAGTGGTGGGGCACTGGGGTTCGTCCCCAGCCTGGGAGCCCCTCATCTTGTTTGGGAGGGGATGGGCAGCACAGGGCTGGGGGCAGTGGGCAAACACTGGGGTATGCTGAGAGTACTGGTCAGCACTGGGGTGTGCAGAGAAGCAGTGGGCAAACACTGGGTTGTGCAGAGAAGCAGTGGGCAAGCACTGGGGTGTGCAGAGAAGCAGTGGGCAAACACTGGGTTGTGCAGAGAAGCAGTGGGCAAGCACTGGGGTGTGCAGAGAAGCACTGGTTAGCACTGGGAAAACACTGGGGTGTACAGAGAAGCCCCACTCAGCCCTGATCGTCAGCCTTGGGCAGTGTTGGGCGGCACTGGGCACCCTCGGGGAGTCCGTGCCCAGGATGACTGATATCCGAGTCGGAGCAGTCCTGAGGGCAGCCGTGGCGAANCGGCGGAGGCCCAGGCGCGCTTCGGGCACTCCGTGAAAGGGCTCCTCACCGAGAAGGTGACGACCTGCGGCACCGACGTGATCGCCCTCACCAAGCAGGTGCTGAAGGGCTCCCGCAGCGCCGAGGTGAGCGACGTGCGGCCACCGGGCCTGCGGGGAGCCGCCGGAGGTCCGGGCCTCCCGGGGCAGCGCTTGCCGGGAGCGGCGGCGGCCGAGCGGGATGGGCGCGTCTCTGGCGCCGGGCGGGGGGACGGGCACGGTGGGGCCGTGCGGTCGCCGCCGTGGGGGTCTTGGGCCGCGGGTGGCCGCGGCAGCGCCGGGGAGATGGCGGGAGGCCGGCGGCCGCCTTTGCCTCATGCCGTCTCGCTGGCGGGAGCGACACCATGGGCTGTCCCGAAGCCCGTGTGCTTTGGGATGTGTGGGGTGGGCACGTTACCGCGATGCTCCCCTCGAGTCTTGCACCGTGTCACCCGGGGTCCTCGGCCCCTGCAGGGCAGCTGGGCAGCCAGTGCTTGGGAAACGCAGAGCTGCTGCTGCTCAGTCCGGTCTGTCCGTTTGGCTTTCAGCTCCTGGGCCAAGCTGCTAGAAACATGGTGATGCAAGAAGATGCCATCCTGCACTCCGAAGATGTAAGCAGTGTTTCTCTGCTATGGCACCAGTGTTTCTAGTGGAGAGGAGGGTTCTAAAAACAGATAATGCTGCCGTGTTCCTGGAGCCCCGAAGTGAAATACGTGAGTTCAGGCAGCAGGGCTGGTGGCTGGAATAAATATTCTGCTTCTTCAAATCCTGTGTGCTGCTGGTCTTCCTGCAGCCTGCATTACAAGCCAGCACCTCTACCAGGTCCTCAAGGGACCATAGGTTGAAACAAAGCACTTTTTGTCTGTGCTTGTCATTGGGAAAGAGAAGGGGAGCATGACGCTGCTGACAGGTACCAGCGTGGGTGTTTCAGAGGCAGTGTGGTGGGACAGTGATGGCCGTGCTGGAGGAACTCCCCAGCATTAGGACAGCTTATCCTGTGATTCTGCTGAAATCCTCCTGTCTAACATTCATTCTTTGTCTTGTTCTCCACAGAGTTTAAGGAAGATGGCCATAATAACCACTCATCTACAGTACCAGTAAGTAGGGCACCCTGCATTCTCTCTGGGGAGCTGGGTGGAGGTCATTACCTTTCTGTTCTACTTAAAGACTTTGCATGAATCCCACTCGGACTGATCCCTCTTGCCCAGCTCCTCAAAGCTGAGCAGACCCTGGAACTGGGATCTTACAGCCCTCCCCAGCTCCACTGGTACAGCTCAGGCTGTATTGGATTGGGAGCTGAGAGTTTTAACTCCTGTTTGGCACTGTGTCCCCTGTGAAAGTATGTGATGCATCTAGGACAAAGGGCGAGAAGCCAGTGCTGCTGCTGTCCTCTCTGGTGTTAATCGGGAAACAACCTAGGGTTTTGGCCTCCTGAGCCCTTTTCTGGGGGCCTTAGATTTTGGGTTTTTAATGCTCTTCTTGTCTCCTTTTCTCATCTAGGCAAGAAGCAATCCAGAAGAAGTGAGTACTCAGCTGAAGGAATGTCAGGAAGACCCTGTGGCACATGTGGGAGTTGATGGAGAGGGAAAAATGATGGAGTAATGTGGGGCAAACCAGAGTGAAAACGTTTTTGCAGCTGCCTTTGAAGTGGATGCTGGCCTGGAGGGAGAGTGTTTCTGTGTTGTGAAGAGATGGGAATTGGAGCAAAGGGGTGGTTTATACCAAAACTTCCAGTTGTTCCATTAATGTGATAGAACCTGTGAGATGGTCTGTGATAGGAGGTGAGGGTGGCACAGAGCAGAGCTGTCTGTTTGTGGGTCTGCAAAATGACGTTTCCTTGGGGAGACATGGAGGTGGATTGGGGAACTCCAGGGGTTGTCTTTGCTGTAGTGCTGTTGCCAGAGCTGTGATGGTCCCTTGGGTACAGGCAGCACAGCATGGTCTGGGGATAAAATTTTGCTGTGAACCTCTTCTTGTTCATCCTCAGTGTCGAGCAGTCGTCCAACCTACAGGACCAGCTGAGTCACTTGCTGAAATGAAGTGTGGCCGAAGGCGTGAGGACATCTCGACTAGTACCGAGGGCAGTGAAGCATCCTTCCCCCCCAGACTGTGGGATTCAGACCTGTCTGGATGGTGCTGGATGTCAGCTGGGATATGTGCAGAATCTGTGTTCTGGGCACATGGTCCCCTCTCACGTGCCTCCATCCACATCTCTGCTCCGGAACACTTACCTGCTCCTGTCTGAAACAAACTTTACTCCTCCCAACAATTCCTGTGTCCGTTTATTTCCCACGTGACGTGAGGTCCTCAGCCCACACTAGCACCCCTGACAAGAAGTGCACAAAATTGAGCCATGTGTTTTACATGCAGGTGCCTGCTGTCCGACACTGGTCTGTATTTAGGCACAGAGGTGGCACAGCACAGTTTATTTAGGGTGAGTTAATCAGTGGGAGCTGTAAGTGCCAGGGTGGATGAAAGATGTGTCAGTGTAGGCTGAGGTGCCAGGCCCAGGCCAGAATCTCTGAAAGTGGTGTCTGCACACACTCCTCTGTCACGAGTCCAGCTGGATGTGTCTTGGCCAGCGTCCTTCTCCGAGGTTATCTTTCTTTCCACTCTGCTGGAGTTTGGAACATCATCCCCTTGCCAACCCATCTGCACTGCCTTCAGCCTTCAACTGCATTCCTCTTCTGGGCTGCTGCTCCAGCGCTTGATGAAGCAGCCTTGATGGTGCTGCATGTTTGTATCTGTTGGGAAGGTGTCCAAAGGCTTTCTGGGATGCAGGCAGGGGAGCATTGCGAGCTACTGAGCTCAGGCCTGTGCTGCTCTGTGTTGGAGGACTAGTGACCTGGCTCCTGTTCACATCCAGGAGAGCAACATCAGGCCTGGGCTATAAATACTGAGTCTGGGTTTTGGTAAGTCACTTATCTGGAGCACTTGGAGTGCATGGGGAGCACTTGTTTGCTCGAGTGTGCTTTTCATCAGCTGATAGGAGAAGGCAGGCTGAGACGGCGTCAGCCTGCCCTGCCCCACTCGTGTTGGAGCACCGCTGGGATCTGGCTCCTGTGCTGCAGAGCCGCCTTCCTAGTTGGATGTCACCATCCTCTCCAGTGCCACTGGCTCCTTGGGCTTCACCTGCATTGGTGTGGAGGTTCAGCTGTTAGACCAGGGGCTGTGGCGTGGGCGTTCCCCAGCTTTGCAGATACACTTTGGGAATGAGGGTTTTTCCTGAGCTGCTGGAGAAGCCGTGATTCACTTGCTGGGAATAAAAGCTGCCCTAAACACCATGAAACCACAGCAGAGCCTGTTCTGGGTGCCAGTGCTGGCGGGCTCTGTGCAGGGGGGAGTCTGGGGTAGTGGGTCTCGTCATGCTGCAGTGCTGCGTTGCAGATGCAGTGTGACCTTGTTGCAGGTGGCTGGGCCATGGCTCGTCCTCTGCAGGGGCCAGAGCAGCCCTGCAGCCTTAAACTCTGGTCTCCTGCCTTTTGGGGAGCAGGGACAGGGCTGTGCCCGAGGGTGCGGAGCTATTGGAGAGGGGGAAGCAACAGGGTGGGTTTTTGGGGGGCCGGGTGCAGCCACAGACCGTGGTTGATGGCGGCGGGACCCCGACGGGAACAGAGCAGCGCCCCCAGCTGTGCTTGGGGCTATGCGCGGAGATTGCGGGGCGGGGCC
>VXBZ01005298.1:1415061-1426617 GCA_013399135.1 Heliornis fulica | reverse complement strand
TAAGATTCTGTGATTCTGTGATGGTAGCCTGGGAAATATTCTGAACTGTGGCACTGATCCACTGGTAGAAAAATATGTGGAATTCATTAGATGAAATGACCTCTTGAGGTCATTTGCGACCTTATATTGCAGAGATTTCTGTGAAGTAGCAGAATAATTTCACTCCTCTTTAAAGTAACAGCAGGACTAAAAATGGAAGAGCAAATAATAGATTAAAAAATGGTATAGTTCCAAATTCCACTATGGATACATCAAGTCCACGAGGCTTCTCTGTTTATTCTATATATAATAGAATGTTAATGCAGATTTGGAAGAGCTGGTGTGTTAAACTATGCCATTTGAGAACTCTACAATCTCTCATCTGGAAAACAGCTAAACCATGTTAAACTGAATTACTTGAGAATTACAAATAGTGTAATTTGAGAGGAAGGTTATGACAGGTACAATTACTTGCCTTGTCTTTCCACAAAGGATAAGATACCTTATTCTTCTCAAATGCCAAAACTGGTCAAAGATTTCTGAAATAATAATAGTCCTTAAAACAATAAGATAAGCCCAAGTCCTTAAAATTCCACCTGCCAGGGAAGAAAAAGAAATGAAAATTTCTGCATATGATGTCTCAGACATGTCCCAAATTTCAAGCTGCAGGACAAGAAATCTGCCACAAAAAGACCCAAATTTAATTCTTTGGGACTTCATGACTGTGAAAGCCATGGTATCATTACACTGGCACATAGGGTCGGATAAGGGCATGTTTTCACTTTGACACCTGCTACTTGTGCTTATCAGAGAAGTCCCCTGGCATGCAGACACCTGGCACAGCCCTGTTCTCCGAAGCAAGGGACTGATCCAGCTGACAACATGCCTCAAGCGCTATCTGAAGTTACAGCCCCACATCAGAGAATGACAAAATCACAGAACTGTAGTGGTTAGAAGGGACCTCCAGAGATCATTGAGTCCAACCCTCCTGCCAAAGCAGGTTCCCTAGAGCAGGTCACACAGGTAGATGTCCAGATGGGTCTAGAATATCTCCAGAGAAGAAGACTCCACAACCACCCTGGGCAGCTGGTTCCAGTGCTCTGTCAGCCTCACTGTGAAGAAGTTCTTCCTCACATTGGTGTGGAACCTCCTGTGCTCCAACTTGTGACCATTGCCCCTTGTCCTGTTCCCACAGACCACTGAANGGACACAGGACTCCAGGTGAGGCCTGACCAGGGCAGAGTAGAGGGGCAGGATCACCTCCTTCGACCTGCTGGCTATGCTCCTCTTAATGCACCCCAGGATCCCATTGGCCTTCTTGGCCACCAGGGCACACTCTTGGCTTATACTGTTGGCTCACGGCCAACCTGTCATCCACCAGGACCCCCAGGTCCTTCTCTGCAGAGCTCCTCTCCAGCAGGTCATCCCCCAGCCTGTACTGATACCTGTGGTTGTTCCTTCCCAGGGGCAGGACCCTACACTTGTTTTTATTGAACATCATCTGCTTCCTCATGCAAGCCTCAGCAGAGCACAGCAGGGGTGGCCCATCCCTAATGCAGGATGCTGCTTCAATCCGGCCCTAATTATGAAATTGTGGTGTACGCTACCATGTCTCTATATCCAGCCTTCACCCTTAAAAAGATAAGAAATCAAAGTGTTCCAACGTGGTGAATAGGAGTGTAAGCTGTTTACATAACCACTGTTTACATTCTGTTAGAGGTGACAAAATGATCAAGAAAAAAAAACTTGTCGGTGTTGATAAAGAGCATATCAGTAAACAGCAGATTAAGCAGGACACTGAGCGCCTCACAGCCCAATTATACATAATTTGCCATGGACATGGTTTGAGAAAGTAATGCACACGATGACTTAGAGAAAATTGCTTAGCTTGGCCACATCCTTATTAACAAAACAGCAGTGCCCGAGGGCAAATTGTCCTTGAAAAACAACTCCCAGGAATAAATAGCATGTGGAGGGTGTCCCTGCTCATGGCAGGATGGGCAGAATTAGATGATCTTTGAGGTCCCTTCCAATCCAAACCATTCAATGATTTTATGGTTCTATGTCCTCATCCTTTGACTCATGATGAAGAAGAGTCTTTTGTCCCGTTACTGGTACCATCTACAGCTGTGGTCTGCACTGCCAAGCACTAACGGGCCTTCAGCAGCTCATTTTCTGGGGATCTATGCATCCAGGTACCACAGATTTTGGAGCCTGTGACGTCTCTCCCACACGTGATCCACTGTTTTATCCAACAACCACTCCTGTATCCTGCATGAGGTCTTACTCCCACATTTTCCTGCACTCGTGCATTGACTGCAACCACAAAGCAAACCAAATCCCCTGAGAAGTGAGTGTAAGCCTACCAGCAGTCTAAAGGAAGTGTCTCTGATGCCATATTTGATCCCAGCTGCTCATGAAAAATGAGCTTTTTGTTCCACCACACCTTCAGCAATGAACCTGTGGGGCATTCTGTGGGTTATATTCCAGAGTGGCAGTCAGCTTACAAGTTTTCAAAATCAGAATGCATCAAGGAGGAGAAGGATGGTGAGTTGTAGTCCATTGTTTCCATGTAATGAAAAAAGGATTTTAGAAAACTTTTTAAATTCCATTAAATTAATGTGAATACTAAGGAGTAACTATAAAAAATGACAGCGCTAAGAAAGACTGAGAGGTGCGATGTCTTTTCTCGCGGCTTAATTTTTCCTAACGAGAAGAACTAAGACCCATTGCCTGATGGACTTTAAAAGTAATAGTGAGAAAAGAGGTTATAATAGGAAAACAGCCTTTTAAGGACTATTCAGATGAACTGAAGTTGCTCAAACTACCATTCCTGTGACAGAATCTCAGAAATCACAGAGCATTCGTGAGTTCACGGAGAATGGCAAAAATCCTGAGGAACAAGAAGAATCCCAAGAAGGACAGCCATATTACCACTTTTAGAAACTAGGGAGTGGAATTATGTACAGAAAACCTGGCAAGGGAACAGTACTGCAGGAAAGGACCTAGCCAAATGAATAGAGCTGTTCCACTTGCCATGTGGAAGGCATGGGTGGCAAACACTGTCCTTCACGGGACACTGTTAACAACTCGATCAGAGCAGTGTTACTTGTAGTGGAGTCCACATTTTTAAGAGATATACAGATGTAATAGATTTATTAATTAAAGAAATGCTTTCTACAAAAAAGCACTTTTTGTAGAAGCGCAGAGATGAAGGACGAGGGGCTGGTGCTAGCTGTGCAAAAGGTTGCTATAAATGTGAAAATAGTCATTCTCCATTTGCACTGAGACAGCAACCTGTGAATGTGTAGTAACATTAAAGCTTATGTTAAATATCAGAATTTTCTTACCGTCAGGATAGTCGGGTACTGCATCAGGAGATGGTTGGATTAGCATCATGGGAAGTTTAAACAAATGTCTTCTGGCCTGAGATCAACGGTTGGACTATGTGACCTTTAGTGCCTGGCATTTCAACAATTTGACTGTTCCTAGCATATACCTTGATTTTTAAAGCAACCCTCTTTGAGCCACATTCAAATTCCAGCTGCAAGCTCTTTGTTTTGTTGGCCATATGCTTTTGAACACAGAGCAGTGTGCTGTGCTTGACAAGCTGGAAAGCTCCAGGGACATCCTGCTGGAACAACACAAAGAAGAAATACTGGGAAGGTGAATGAAGAAGGAAGGAGGAATATATTAGCTCTGTGTCTCAATGGCAGTGTTACAAATGCCACCAACGTAGAGCCAGTTCTTCAGTGTCGTTGAGCTCAGCTAATCACAGGCTGAGTTTGCAAGCTCAGCACAAGGGTACTGTGTAACATGTATATTTACGGTACCGTGACCACTGCTAGGGTTTAATGAGAATTTCAGTGTGGGAGGAGACACCAAGAACAGATGGAAAGGCAGCAGTAATCCATAGACATATTGATGAGGCATGCAGGCCAACTGGGTGCTGACCAAGCCCAGCTGTCCTAGTCTATTTGAAAGGGGAAAAAAAGAAAAGAGCCAGTCTGAGTTTCAAGTAACACTCCCAGAGCATGAGCTTCTGGTTGGTGTTGATATAGAATGACTCTTTTTTCTACTTATCCATCATGAAGATCACTGTCTTTGAAGAACCACCATTCACAGCCTGCATCAGGTCACAGCAAACAACTTTTTTTTTTTTTTTTGGTAATGGATTTGTACAGGCAAAACTGTCACAAGGAGGAAGATGTTAGCCTAGAGAGGAGATGGTCTGAAAAGGTGCCTGCTCTACCCTGGCCATGATAAATCCTTGACTGTTCCAGAACCGTAAGGTTATTGGATAGAGACCAAACCTTTGTACATGTCTTTTCATATTGCCTCCCCTCATGTCTCCCAAAATCTTACACAACTACTATATACAACACATGTAGTAGTATATGTTAAGGAAATATCCCCAATTTGGCCAGCTAGCACCACAAACTCCCTGGGGGTCTGGGGAGGAAGGTACATGCCCTCGGTCTTTAAGAGGTCTGCCAGTCTCCAACTACTCAGACACTACAGTGCCAAAAACCACTCATCATCTCAGAGACTGTAGAATCACTGAATAGTTTGTGTTGGAAGGGACCTCAAGGATGACCTAGTTCCAACTCCCCTGCCATGAGCAGGGACACCCTCTACTAGATCAGGTTGCCCAAATCCCCATCCAACCTGGCCTTCAGCACTGCCAGGGAGGGGGCAGCCACAGCTGCTCTGGGCAACCTGTGCCAGGGCCTCACCACCCTTACAGGGAAGAATTTTTTCCTACTATCTAACCTAAATCTGCCCTCCTTCAGCTTAAAGCCATTATATCTTATCCTACCACTACAAGCCCTTATAAACTGTTACTCTCCAGCTTTCCTCTAGGCCTCCTTCAGGTACTGGAAGGTTGCAACAAGGTCTCCCTTTAAGTGCTATATTTCCTCTAAGTAGCTGAAATATGCTCATCATCTCAGAGATGCACTCTGAACATGTTTTCAAAACACAACTTCATAAAAAATAGAGCCAGTTTCAGCCAGGGCCAATCCTGAAGTAAATATCGTGTCATGAAAGCAAAAGTCCCTATGCAAGACCAAGAAACTTTCCCATCTGATAGTTCACAATGTGGGGTGTCACCCAGGTGCCTTGCAAGACAGTTGCAAGCCTCGTGATACATTACCCCTTACCATGGTGATTGCCAGTCGTCTCAGTGTCACTGCTATCAGCCCAGGTGGGACTTTAGCCAGAGAGATAGAGGATAACAGATTCACACAGTTTAGTCTGAACAGATTTAGTCTTCAGGTAGGGCAAAGCATGCGTCAGAATCACAGAATCACAAGGTTGGAAAAGGCCATTTAGATCATCGTGTCCAACCATACCTGTCCTCTCCTAAACCATATCCCTGAGCACCCCATCTACCCCTCTGTGACATACATCCAGGGATGGTGACTCAACCACCTCCCAGGGCAGCCTGTTCCACATCCTGCTTGCAGAGAAGTTCCCTTGCACTTAGCAATGCTGGTTACGCTAAAACAATTTATTCTGTCAACAAGACCTCTGAAACATAAAGCTGTGGGAGATTTCTTTATGATTTAAAGAGAAACTGGAGCAGACTGACTTTTCAAGGACAAAAAACCAAAATCATCAACTTGAAGCTCTTACAAAAAAATCTCAACACGATGAAAAAAACATTTTCTTTATGAGGAATAACTCTGGGGCTTAACCTGGAACTGTTCCTCTTTTGGGGAGATTTCAGACCTGTTTCAGACTTAAGAAAAGCTTTTGTGTCTCAGCACTTGTCTGCGTGGGTGAGGTTTTTTTTACTGTATCATGAAGTCTACAAGGAAGATACTATGTCCCCTTACAAGCTTACTTATGCTAGGACACTGGTGCTGTAACAACATTACCTCATTAGTATAACAACATCACATTACAAATAAAACATGGAATTAAATATTTTATCTTCTTTGTATTGGGACTAAGGGTCAAATAGCTTTTTCCAGCTTTTTTTTTTTATCATAGCCTGGGCCTGTTAAATATAAAAGCGAAGTGACCAAGTACCAGAACTCACAGAGAGCCCAGGGGCTTCTGAAATGAGTTATGTGACTTACAGGGTAGGGGTAGTCAAACAGCCCAATGCTGATTCTGGTCAAATTATCTGAAAGGGTAAATTAAAAGGCTATTGATAGTGCAAAGGCTGAACCTTAAGGCAAGTGCTTGAAGAGACCACTTTAAGGTACAATAGGCAATTTTAATTGTAGCGCTTCCCATCCCTGAGTGCCCAAGTTGGCATTTCTGCTAACACCCTTGTAACACGGGGGTGGGGGGTTGCACTTGCAGTTTTCTGGGCTGAAAAGCAAATAAGGATTTTCCCTTCTGTGTGTCTGTTACCCTGAAGGTTACCTCTGGAGATCGCATCTTTTGCTCTGCCCCACCAACCTTTGTCATTTGGGTACACACTGTCCTGGCGAGATGACACCTGAGATGTTGCTCAGAAAGGGAGGATACTCACTGGAACAGGTTTCAGAGCTGTTCGCTGGCAGCAGATGTTTGGTGCAAGCATTGATTTCCATCCATACCCTTGCCTGGAGGACCTCTCCTGAGCAGGTTGTCCGTTTCACACTTCCGCCAGCCTTCATCACCAAATCCCACAGCATGGGGGGATAATTGAATCTCTTCAGTGTTCAGGATTCAGCTCTGTGTTTCAAACTTACTTCGCCTTATGTATAACACATTTATTTTCAATTAAAACAATGTTTAATATTGGGATGGCTTCCATCAAGCTACGGAGAGCCCTGTTCAGTCTGGATGTCCCCCTAGCAGTGTGTCACACTACGGCACACCTGCCTCACCCCGCTCTGTCCCTGAGCGGCATTTCAGAGGTGTGGGAGGCAGGTATGATACCTCGCTGGTACCAAGTGCCTGTGACCATAGAGGTCCAAATGGGCATTTGCAGCTCTTCCTTCCAGGACTCTATCGCTGGTTGCTATAGTGATAAACAAGTTGGCTTATTAGGAAAAGGAACAAAGCACTAGAGAAAATTATTTCAAAATGGCCTATGTGCATACATAAACATGAAATCTCATTCTTCATTGTCAGCTCAGGCAGCTGGTTGCTTGTTTCTGGAACAGCACAGACTCCATATACATTACTTTAGCAAGCCCAGCTCAGTTTCCACTGCCTGTCTGTTCTGACACACAGCGTCCTGCGTGGGAGCGCGGGGTCCTTCACTTCTGAATTGGATGATTAAATTTCTTGGGGGTTTCCACAACTGGATGGTGTAGGAAAATGTGCTCTCTCAGAGATAGTGTTAGGTGATCTAATGAGGCTGAAATAAGTATAAAGAAGCAGAGGAGGACAGCAGAAATTACACTTTTGCCATATCATGTGTTGTTGTTGCTGCTTGTTCTTTCTTTCTTTCTTTCTTTCTTTCTTTCTTTCTTTCTTTCTTTCTTTCTTTCTTTCTTTCTTTCTTTCTTTCTTTCTTTCTTTCTTTCTTTCTTTCTTTCTTTCTTTCTTTCTTTTTCCCTCACCTCTTTCTTCACCTCCTGCTGATGCCTGCATAACTCTATGCAGGCAGTTAGGGTGACGGTCTGTGCCTGTCAGATGGTAGCACATTACATTCTCTGTGAGATGCCTGGCTTAAGCACTGGTCTTTTCGGTCTTCACTAATGTATAATAAACCTCATTTAAATCCCCAGGTATGCAGTGACTCCACTGGGATCAGGCTTGTGCCCTTGAATGTGCAGGAGACAGTGGATGCTCTTTGACGCTCCTGTGAGATGCAGCCTCAGACTTCTCTTTTTTTGCTAATCACACATTTTGATTGACTGAGCAATGCCAAAAGGTCTAAATTCAAACACTAGAAACTACACTGCCTATATTTAATTTAGACAGGCAGGTTAGTCTTCTGCCCGCTACGATTTGAGTTGCCTGGCATCTGGTGTTACCCATCAGAGAACACAGGCTGATGAGCCACCTTTGCATGCCAGAGCCGATTACCTGCTTTCAGTTATCACCAGTCGCTGACATTGAAAGAAAAACCATGAAACAGTCCAAAGAAATGAACCATCCCTGGGTTTATTCTATTCAATTACAGCCATGTGAAATAGGAACCATTTCTCAGCAGTATTTTATCCACTAGTTAAAAATAATTGCACATTTTTATATGTTTATCCAAATGGCTTTGCTTGGGCTTCCCACGGGACTCTAATAGTTCTATTGGCCACAGAACCTACAAAACCATCAATTTTAATGGCTCGTAGGGTTTTTTGGGGGTTTGTTTTTTTTTTCCCAAATGCTGTCTAGAACTCTGACCATCTCTCCAATATCTGATAGAGAACAGTCTGTAACGCTGTACTGAGCTTGAGCAAATCCTGGCGTTCACAAATAGATGGAAAATTCAAATGGAGAAAGCAAAAGGCTTGTCCAGCTTGCCCACCCTCTACCCCACAGGGGCACATCCAGCTGAGAGACTGGCTGGGTAAGCTGGGTGGTAGCAGAAGCCTCTTGACAGAGCTGTCTGATGGGTGGGTGACCCCGAGTGGTCAAAGCAAAAAGAACAGAGTTGTTGCGGCAAAAGTGGAGCGATACATCTATGGCACAGCTATAAACCCTGCCTATCCTTCTCTCCAAGCGTTGGGAAGAGTGAAACCAGTGAAAAAGGACAAAAACTAGGGCACAGAATGGCTGGCTAGCATTACAATACCAGCATTACAATTACTGCGTCCAGCCAGCGCAAGGCAAAGAGTCTGCTGTGTGCTCTGATTTGGAAAAAGCCTCTGTGGTCCTGTAGAGAATGTTCCTGGGGATGTGGTTTCTCTTGCATGGGTGTGCACATACATGTTTGCACACACACACGCACCCGACACGCTTTCCAGCACTGGGTCTAGCATTCCCCTGAAGAGCTGGGCATCCTCAGCTGGTAGAAATGCACAAAACTGAAATGGAGATAGGTCTTTTTAAAAAAGAAATGAAAAATCGGGTGCCAAGTCCTGACGCATCTCTGACAGGAAACTTTGGAGAATGGGGGCAGCAATCAGCAATACCGTAATAGATGAGCCAAGTGATAAACTCCTGCAAACAAACAATTCTGGACCAGATCCTGAAGCGAGATGCCTGCCCACACACCCTCATACAACCCAGAATATGCGCTGTACTGAATGCTGTGCGTGAAACCATAGGAACCGCCTGAGTCACACCATGATTGGTACCATCCATCACAAGTTAGAAACTCGTCCTTTGTTTCAGAGTTGCACCTGAGGCCTCAAATCAAATGTGACAATTTTTATAATAACCAGTGCTAAAGTGTTTGGTAGAAAAAACTAACTCTGTAGACAGTCTGTCCCCTCAAACAGAGTGGATATTTGACTGGGTTCCTCCAATTTCCCAAGGAAGAACATTTTGTTTCGCTTATCAAGAAACAGCAGTTTAATAAATAACTTCTGGCTGGTATGTAGTCCCTTCGTTATCTTTTACCTTTCCATTTAAGATAATCTACACCACAAGCTAACAGAAAACGCTGCTGCATCACTTGATATCTCACCTGATGTACTTGACTTATGACTTCCGAGTCTGTTCTGTGGCACATGAAAACATGTTACAATGGTTCTGGGCTAAAAAAATAGTTATTGCGATTCGTTATCCAACAGCCAAGTGTGTCATATCACTGCATTACAGATCTTGCAAACAGTTAGGAGCAGTAAATAGGATGTTAGCAAGAGTACAGAAGCATGGACTTACCAGCTTTCAGGAACACAATTAAAGAGATGGAAGAACACCAAATAGTTCATCGAGATACCTCCCTGGTGCTGAGTTAGTGTTTGTGCTCCTTCCTAATCTGCTGCAATTACACTTAGCTATTCTTACTGCTGCTTTTATTAAGGTCTTATAGCCATAAACTATTAAGTAGACTCTATAGGCTAAGCTCTGAATACAACATGCAAGTCCACTGAAGATAGCATTTCGGGATGAAAAATAACATAAAGATAAAAATATTTTTATACAATAATATTTTTTGGCTGTAATGTCAATTGAACACATCCAATCTGTGTTTCTAGGTTCTGCCCCCGTAGGTTTTAGGCTCCTGAAATGGTGTCATATAGCATTTAGAAGTGACTAGCTTTGAAATAACTTTTCCAAATGACTACTGACTTTGAAATGAGAACAAGCAATAGCTTCTTGGTATGTTGCTTCGATACATATGTTTGCATTATTTGAACGAATTATCTCTGTAAATAGCATTGTACTGTAAATGAGAAAACAATGGCATGTTCAGTCATCAGAGACAGTGTTTAGATGATTGTCCTCTAGATAAACTGCATCAGTACAAAATGAGCAACTGCAATTTTATGTCCGAGATCTTTTTGATTTGGATATATCGAATTATTTATGCTCACTGCATTCCTCCATATTATTTCATTAATCACATAACAACCCTTTCACTCCTTCACTAAACACGCTAACTCTAATTAGCTCTCTGCTATACAGATGTTTCCTCATTTAGATGTTCGGCGCCTGGTCATGTGTCATCCTCACTTTCACATGGATTTCAGCTTACATTACATCACTTCGACATCCTTTCTGTGTGTGAGCCCTCTGGGCTAATACGTCCTTCTTAATAACAAATTGATCGCAGACAGATATGACTGATATACATACACGCGGTGACCACATTATCTGCATTTGTTATACCTATGCAAATGTGAAGGATGCATACAAGACAGAAACGAAAGTGGTTGTTTAAGCCAAGGATGCTGGTGCGATGGCACGACTGATTCCTCTAAGTCACATTATTCCTACCGGTAAGTCAACGTATCGGTGACAAATCACTCTATTCCTGATCTCAAGTAGTCCCCAAGACCACCATTTGATCTACACGAGGGTAAATGTTTTAATCGGGGAATTATCGGTGATTCAGGAATTTGTAAACACTAATGCTGTGCCTCGGTGGTTTTATGCAACATGAAGTTTTAAAAGCATAATTCAAGCTGTAAGTGTTCAGTTATGACAGCAGGGAGTGTTGAAAAATGCATCGGAAACTTCCCTGGTAGGCAAAGATTCACAAGAGGGTTTAGATGGAGCGTTCAGTGCGTGCCGTGGCCCCGGATGAATGCCTTTTCCTCAGCATAAGGCCAGTAGGACTATTATGAAGTTCTCCTATCTGAACGCGGTTTGGAAAGGAGTCTCCAGTCCGTCCGATCCATAGGGAAGTAGCACGGTGCTGAAGCCGGCAGGACGCGGTTCAGCCGGGCGCGGGCACGCAGGGCAGGTCCCTCGGGGTGCGGGGACGGGAGGGCGACAGCGACGGGCGGGCACCGAGGAAAAACGAGGGGGACCGCACAAACCGGCCGCCTTGTTTACAACTTCTGACTCCTGCGGAGCTCAAAAATACTCTCCCTAAAAAAAAACGAACCGAAAAGAACCCCGATATAAGCACCGAAATGTAGCGAGAGGCTGCCCGCCGGTACGAGGGGCGAGTGCTTCGGACGCGTCC
Organism: Heliornis fulica; assembly: GCA_013399135.1. Classification (NCBI taxonomy): domain Eukaryota; kingdom Metazoa; phylum Chordata; class Aves; order Gruiformes; family Heliornithidae; genus Heliornis; species Heliornis fulica. Next base: position 1,415,168 of record VXBZ01005298.1, on the reverse strand, counting down.
CCTCCGCGGCGGAGCACGGGGCTTTCTCCCAGCCCAGCTCTGCGGCGCTGCCCGTGGGAGGCGTCCCGGCCGCGGCCGAAGTTAGAGCCAGCCAAGGGGAGAAGGAG
>VXBZ01005298.1:1403399-1414274 GCA_013399135.1 Heliornis fulica | reverse complement strand
CGCCACCGAGCAGCGCAACGCCGGGCTGGCCTGGCTGCGGCAGCGGCACCAGCACCTGCCGCCCCCGCAGCCCGGCGTGCTCTTCTTCGCCGACGACGACAACACCTACAGTCTGGAGCTCTTCCAGGAGGTGCGTGCGGGGCGGGGGTGGGCGCGGCCGTGACTGTCCGCCGCCGGCCTCCCCTCAGGCGCCTACTGTTTCCCGCCTGACCTCCCCTCAGGCGTCCCTCTCGCCTCCCCTCAGGCGCCCGCTGTCGCCCGCCCGTCCTCCCCTCAGGCACCTGACGTTCCCGCCGCTGCTCGCCTCCCTTCCGCCGCCCGTCCCGCTTCGCTGCGCGGGGCTGTGCCCCGGCCCCGTTTCGGGGTGCGCTCGGTGTTCCTCACCTGAAACCCGGGCACGGGCAAGTCAAACCCCTGTCCCCGTCGCCCCTCCCCGGGCTCCCAGCGCTGCCTGCGTGTGACCGCCCCTCTCTTGACTTTAACTTTCTTCCCCTCTCAACTTTTTATTGCTGTTTCCTCGCTGTCCTGTCGAGCGAGGCGAGTTTGGGCTGTGTATGCGGGGTCCCGTCCTTGCGTTAAAACCGCGTTGAGAAGCGCGCTTTGACGGCGCTTCCCCGGCCGCCTCCCTCTCCCCGTAGGGCAAGCTCGAAGCGGGAGCCGCCATCCTTCTCAGCTCCTAGCGCGAACGGATTCCCCCAGAGCCGGCTCCTTCGTGTGGAGTTGCCTGGTCTTTTTGAAGCTTTTCGCTCTGAAAGGCAGCGATGTATAATGACTAAACACGCTTTCAGGAGCCCCTTTTGTGAAGGGACCCGGTTTTCTCTATATTGCAGCCCCTTGGTGAAGCGCTTTGCTCCCTGTCGGTGGGAGTCGGCCAGCGCTCGAGGAGGGGTTGTCCGGCTTTCCTTCTGGGATCTCCCCTGCCAGGGAGAAGGGCTGTTTAGTCAGTGCACCCAAGACGGCAGGAGAAAGATCACTTGCATTCTCAGTGATAGAAGAATAACTGTGGCAGGGGAACCTGGGAGGGAAACGGAGAAATCGCCGGGCAGCGGAGCGGGAACATGCCGGACCCGAGCCCGGTTGCCGCCCGTGACTTTCCGTGGGGGACAGCACAGCCTTTAGCGGTGTGCACCCAGCCCCCGGCGCCGAGCTTCCCCGGGTCCTTACAGTCAGTCAGGTTGAAGCACCACGGCACGGAGACGCGTGGAGCACGTGGAACTCCTTGGAGCAAGTTGGTTTAGGAGCTCTTATGTTTGTGTTGAGGTTCGCGACCCGGCGTGCGGGGTCCCCGCCCGGCGGAGATGCCCTGCTTCCTTTCCCCGTTTGGCACCCAGCAGTGAGGCTGCTGATTCGAAGACCTTCGCCTGGAGGCTGAACCTTTGTTGTAATTGATTTTTCTTAAAATATCTAGCGCATTATATTTCAGAGCAATTCCTACTCCCTTTACCGATGTGATGGGAGTGCCCACCTCTGGTCTGAGATATAAAACTAATCGGCTTCAATCTTGGGTAGTCTGTAAATTGATACAGCAAATGTACTTTGCCACAGTGAGTAGCGTGGGATGGAAGATATTTGGAGATGAATTTGTGTGCTGCTTTGCTTTGCTTTTCTTTTTTCTTTTTTTTTTCTCCGAGTACAGACGTTAGGGACAATCTGAAGGAACAGTGTTGGCAGGCACATTGCTTGAGTGGCCCACAGCTACAGAAAGGGGGTCGAGTCGGGTTTATTCTTTTATCATTTCCTCTAATATTCTTTTGATTGCTGTGAATGGTGAAATAAATCGTTACAAATCACCTCTCTAATCAGCTAGGAGATGCGGTAAAGCAATGGGATAAAGCATCTGAAGGGTTAACCTTGTGCTCGCAATTTTCAAGGGGCAATCTGTGTTTCCTTTTGCTACCAGGAACGCCTGCAGCTTTGCAGTCCTAAGGCTTGTCTTTCACCAGGGTTCAGCTGCAGGCGAAGAGGTATTTATTCCGAGTCCTGTGTTCAGAGGCAAAAGGGTGCATGAATGAGTTTTCCCTATGAAACATGGTGGTCGGAAAGCTCTGTTGCAGGAGGGGAGAAGGACCTTTTGCTTTAGTTACCAGTGCAAGTTTCTGTGGCTTTCTTGGAGTTACTAATGAGCTGTACACAAGGTCTCTAGGACGCTGCTGGTGGTAGCACAGGGAAAGCCTTGTCGGCCAGGTAGAGTTAGCAGAAGTCCTGTGGCAGGCTTTACTAAAGGGATGTGCCATTGAGAGGAGTGGGAAGTTGCGTTGGGAGAGAGCCAGTAGTCTTGCTTTCAGCTGAGGCACTGTCTGAGGATTTTTTCCTTGTTAAAAACACTTCTCTGTCTTTATGGATTCTGGCTTGACAGCTCATGTAGTAAATCTCCTTCAGGAATTGATTGATTTATGAAGGTAAACCATGCTCATCCTCTCCAAGCATGAAGGGAACAGCTTCAGATGAAATCTGATAGTAATTCCTGTTGTGAAAGGGGCAGTAACAATACCTGAGAGAGTTTTTTTTCTCTTTGTTACCCTGCCAGGAATAATTGTTCAGACCTGCCAACATGTAATCCCAAAGGATGCCTGATAAACTGTAGTCTGCTCACTAGGGGGATGAGACAGGAGCTTTGAATTCTGGTCCTACCACCATGCTGTGTGGGCTGGGTGGGTGACCTTCAGCATGTCACTGACATGGGCCTGGGGACACGTGGGTTCCTAACTGCCATCAGCAATGTCTGCTTGGTGTCTGCCCGCAAGCAGTTATGTACATTTGCTGACTTATGAAATAGTAGGTCTGCTCTCTTTATAATGGCTTTTTTTCAGAGTTGGTTTCAGTAGCAGCAGTGAGGGCTTGGGGGAGTTGAGAACCAATGCTAGTTAGGACCACAAAACCAAGATGAGAGAAGCAGAAGTGCTAGAGATATGTTTTGCTCAGAAGTTGAAAAATCATTACTGTGGAGCAGAAGGCGTGCCAAGGACCTGCATGTCAGTGAAGGATCACGTCTAAGGTAGCTCCTTTGCTGTGGATTTCCCCAGTGCCCTTGCAGAAGACTGAGCCTTTTAAACAAAGCAAAGTCAGAGCAGGCTTTACTGTGAGTGGGACTGTATAAAACATAAGGGCATGATCAAAATGGAGCGTTCCTTGACATGAGATGCCATGGGATACTTCTGAGAGCTTTTGATGAGGAAATTCTAATCTTTGTCCAAAGTACTTCTGTCTGGTACTTACACAAATGAGTACCTTATATTTGATATAGGATGAGCTGGGCCCAGTAGACCTGAGCAAAAATGTCTGTCACAGAAATGAGGAAAAAATCCCAGCCCAGCTTACTGTGGTGTTTTTCTGGAAAATGTCACCATCTGTAATAATCTGGAACCCTCTGGTGCTGTTTGTAACTGCCTTTTTTTCCTAAGATGTTTGATGGCATGTAGGTATATGGCTTAGCTTTTGACTGGCAAAACTGTGCCCTCAAAGCCAAACTGGGCAGGGTCTGAGCAGATTTAGTTGCTGTGTCTAGAATAAGGTGTGGAGAGCCTGGTATGTCTTTCTGCTGCTGTGGTGTATTCGGCATTGGCAGAGCATTGTGTTAGGAAGGGCTCACCTTTCCTGGAAAGGCTCCAGGGTATGGCCCATTGGTTCAGTGATTGTGAAATTCTTTAGAGTACTGAAGCAGGGCTGCAGCAATGATGAAAAAATATTTTCAGGAGTGGAGGTGTGGTTTCCAGCTGTTTCCCCGTGAGAGTATAATGGTGGCCAGGTGAAAAAAAACATGCTTTTACTTCAATGCTGGTGGTTCTGGCATATGGTATTTAGTAATTTATTATTTTGGGATCCAAGCCTCAAAAATAAGTTGTTTTTTTTTTATTATTATTTTCTGTTCAGCTATGATCTGTTCACCCGGAGGTGTCTGTTTGTATCTCTCCATGAAAAACAAGTCTGCTTTCTGAAAATATCTTTTATTAGTTGAATGTCAGCCTATGTTCATAACAAAGCTGCTGAGAGGCCTCAAATCTCAACTACTGTATTTGATATGCTGTGCAGATGTTTCTACATGAATCATTATAACTTCTAGTTTTTACTATAGGCTGTTCTTTTTGGAGTGACTCCCTTGTAGTTTCTGTTGTATTTGTGCTTCATCTTATTCCTGGATTCTAGTTATTGTAATATTGTGACTGATGCCTAGCAACTGCCAATTTTGTAGAGTTCCAGAAATAAAACCGTGGATAAAGCTGGCATTCCACCTTCTTAGATTTTTTCAAAGCAAGCTTAGCCTAAGCACTGGAAACCAAAGATAGACGTAGCTAAGTTCCCCCGCCCTTAACTCTTCCCATCGTTCACGTGTTTCCATGTCTCAGGCATTTTCTCTGCCCTTCCTGTATTTCCAGTAGTTGGCCAAAGGCTGCCGTTTCCCTGGTCCGTGTAAGGAATTGGTGTCGGAGGTCCACTCTGCCGCTGATTGTGCAGGCTTCCCTGAAACCTTCGGGGGTGAGGGGTGAGCAGAGAGAACAGGAGTAAAGGTCTGCAACATGTTTGAGAAAATGAGCTTGCTGCATTGATTTTTTTAAGGAGATTCCTGTCTAGGCTATGTCTGTCACCTTTGCTTGTATTTTGCTCAGACACCTGAGCTGTGTGTGAAATTATGATGCTCACTTCTAAACCGATGATCTCCCTCGCTGCCACCCCTAGCCCGCTTATCAGTGTGTCTGAAATTCTGTAGCAAGATTTGCTAGGTGCCTGGAGCACACACGTGTGGCACAGAGCATTGTCTATTTGCCTGAGTGTGAGATGAAGACTGCAGACTGGGTCTCTTCAGAGACTCCGTGCTGTAAGGTGTGATCTGAATGCAGCCTTGCAGCATGGACTTCAAAGTATACTACAGCATTAATTGTCATTTGTAAGGGGGAAAAAAAACAAACAAACATTTTATTTAATAGCTTGACAGTTAGCCCTGTTGCTGCCTGCTTAATTTGGGACCAGAATTCAATTAGCTGTAGCTGTTGCCTGCACGAGAATGCTCTGACAATGATGGTAGAGCTGCAGCTGAAAAGGAGGAAGGAGAAGAGAGAGCTCAACCCCTTTGGAAATTTAAGTAGTCTTTACAGATAACTCAAGATTCATGGAGCTGCAGAGAAGGTACAAATCCGGTCAGTGGAAAGGATGGTCAGCTAGATTGCTCTTCACAGGAGTAACTTAAGCAACAAATTAAACAAAAAATCCCTAATATTTTGAAGATGTTGTTTATTTAGTGACCTAAATTGCCTAAGTAGGATTGCTCTCAAATCAGACAGGTGGGAGCAAAGATTCATGAAGAACAGAGGAAAAATAGGAAACATTTTGTCTCGACTAATAGACATGACCTTCTCAATGAAGATTAGGGCTGTACAACTCTGGTAAGGTTCATAGTGGCACTGCAGAGCAGAGGGCAAGTTGTGTGAGGGTGTTTTGTTATGCCCCTGCCCATCACAGAATCACAGAACATTGGGAGCTGGAAGAGACCTTGAAAGACCATCCAGTCCAACCCCCGAGTAGATCACACAGGAACATGTTCAGACTGGTCTTGAATGTCTCCAGAGAAGGAGACTCCACAACCTCTCTGGGCAGCCTGTTCCAGTAATCTGTCACCCTCACAGTGAAAAAAAATCCTCCTTATATTATGATGGAACTTTCTGTGTTCCAGTTTGGAACCATTTCCCCTTGCTCTATCACTGGCCATCACTGAGAAGAGCCTGGATCCATCCTCCTCATACTCTTTACATATTTATAAATGTTGATGAGGTCACCCCACAGTCTTCTCTTCTCCAAGCTGAAGTGACCCAGCTCCCTCAGCCTGTCCTCATAAGGAAGATGTTCCACTCCATCATCTTGATGGCCCTGCTCTGGACTCTCTCAAGGACTTGTATGTCCTGGAACTTCCCTCCCCACAAAGGTTTGTGTGAAGGTAGCAGGTATTCTAATGGCTGCCAACGGTTTGTAGCCTGAAAAAACCAAACCCTTGTTATTAATAGCACGTCAGAAATACTGTCAGGCACTGCATGTCACACAGGCTTCAGGTTTTCCATGATCATCTTTGCCAGATATGTTGAGAGCTTCTTAAAGACATCATGGAAGAGGTGAATATCTACTATTTATTTCAAGCTTGACTAGGGAAACATTAGTGTGACTTCAAAAGCTTAATACAGCATATAAAAATTGGGACAGTAGAAGTTAACTTTTGTGTATATTTTTAATAGATATATTTATGCAAAAGATTTAAAAGTAGTGTAAGTGAATCTGTCATTGAAAACAAGGAGATCTGTTGTATCTCTTGAGATGGTTGGTAAAATCAGATTTTTGCTATAGTCTTAAAAACTACATTTGGTAGTCTAGACAGGATTAAAAATTAGCTGGCTGTCATTAGTTATTTTCTTCATAATAAGAAAAGGTCTAAATATGAGTTATCAGTGCATTAAATACCTTTCCAGTATATAAATGATTTAGGAATACATGACAGATTTTAAATGCACTCTGACATTCTCCTTGCACATAGACATGTAATACCTATGCTAAAGAGGTTGGATTAGAAGAGACTGGTAGAGAAACAATGAAACAGCTTAAAAAGGAGAGGAAATTGTGACCAAAAAAAAAAGCTATATGAAACAGATTTATCCAAGTGAGGGACTAGGTTGCAAAATACCAAGCACAGTCTGATTCTGCATTTTGAATGCAGTCTTTTTCTTTCTACCTGTGAAATTGATACTGTTACTATGAAATAAATTTCCACCTTCTGCAGCTCTTCAGAGATACAGTGAATAACAGAAAGTAAGATGAGGGAAAAATTAGGAAGTAGAAAGTCCAAAAGGAAACATGAATAGCAAGTGTTTTGGAAGTCTTCCCAATCCAGAGAAATGGGCTCCTAACTGCTTTAGTTAAATTTAGTACAGTTTTCTCCTGCAGGGAAGCAATATTGACATTTGTGCCCAAGGATGCTGGTATAATTTAGAAGTATTAATCATAGTATCTGATATGTAAAATGTTGTTTGTGAGAAGGGGGAATGAATGCATCCTCCCTCAGCAGTGCAGAGTGGGTACAAATCAGCAGAGGAGGCTTAAGGCAGATGTTTGGACAAGTGCTTTCTAACAGGAAGGATGGTGAAGCACTAAATCAGACCACCAGCGAGGGCTGCAGAGCAGGCTAGATCAGTGATTGACAATTCTTAATTTTTTTTTTATTTGTAGAACCTTCCTACAAGTTTTCCTATGGAGACATATCCTTTACAGTCAAATTTACTGACAACAGACTTGCTTTTTGAAGTTACTATGCCCTAAGTGTCACAGTTCCTGAACCACAAAAACTAGTGGCACAGTTCTCTATGAGTCAGTACCTCCTTTGAAGTAATGGTGTGTGGGGGGCAGAAGCTCCATCTAATGCCCAAGTAAAGGGGTGTAGCACTGTTGCAGCTGAGCCTTCCCTGTGACTTGCAGTGCAGCCACCTAAGCTTTGTGGAAGCAGAATGTGGCTTTAAATGACCTGTGAGTAATGCAGGATGCCTGTCGGGGAACTGATAGGGAACCTGGCTGTTCTTGTGCATTAACCCATAACATTTTCCCTTCTGGAGGACTTGTAATGAAGATCTAGATCCTGTCTTTGGTAATAATCAGAATTTTGCATAGAAATCTGCCTGAGTCTTGCTGGGGATGCAGGGGTGGGGGGCAAGCCTGGATGATAACCTGCAGCCTGACCAGTACAGATCACAAAGGGGTTGAAGTTACTGAGATACTGAGGACGGGGGAGAAAAGGAGCTTTACTGTATGTGGCAGTCAGGTTTGCACTTGCTGAGAGCTTTGAATCCTCAGCAGAAACACACCAACATCATCCTGCAAAAACACTTGGATGGTTGTTCCAGCCTGGAAGCCTTTTCACTGTAGGAAGTATGGCCGTATTTTCTTCTGCCCATCATGTGCTTTCATTCCCCTGGGGCTTTTAGATTTTGTTACTGTCTTGGTATCTTCCGTATGCATCAGTACAGCACATCCCATTAAACAGCTTTTCATGATTGACTAATGAGATGCTATTTTTGTCAGTGCTTTTATCACTACCTATTTTATTGCTCCACTACATTTTCTGCATTTTCATGTGTTACTCTTCAGTGGTTCCTCTATTGCTACTGTATTTAATGTTATTTGCCCACCACCTCACTGGGATTTCTTTGGCCAGGTGTTACTCTGCTGTTATTTCTTGCCCACTCCTTACTAGTTGTGTGTGTCGTCCCCCCTCCCCCAGTTTTATTTCGGTTTGTCCCACCAACTTACGGTCCTTTTCTAATCTTTACCCATCCAGTACATCACTCTTCTCCTGTGACCAAGATCCCTTTTCAAATAATCAAAAAGCAAATAGAGGATAAACAGAGCATTTCCATAGGGGGATTCATCCTGCCCTGAGGTAGCTGTCTAAGCCAGGCAGGATGGATCATGCCAGTAGGTTGCTATCTCTGTTTGGTCTATCCCAGTTAGACTTCTATAGTTAACAGTTGCCTAAGTTACAGAGTTAAGCATAAGTAAGATGAATACCATTCATGTAATCTACTTGGACTTAAAATGCTATGTATTAAGACAGCATATGCTACTGCACATTGAAATGACAGATAGAAGAGTAATTTAGGAAGCTGTTTCTAAGTTATAGGATTTTGGCAGTTGTTTAACCCACAGCATTAAAGCTGTATAGTATTAACTTATTTTGAATCACCTTTTTGTGTCCCAGTGATTAGCAGCATCAAATTCAAGATGCAAGCTGGCCTTTTAATCCAAATAATAACTTTCTCCCCATCGTACATAAATACAGCCTTAACACATCAGTTTGTTAAATGCAGTAATGCTATTCTCAGAAGATTAAAAGAAATATTCCTACTTTCATCTGCCTAGCATGCCCTGAGACTGTAAGGTATTTCAGAATTAGCATAAATAGCAGTCTAGATGTACTCTTTCAGTTAGTATTTAAAGGGATTGCTGTATTCTTGACACCCACTTATTTCATTCCCCAGAAATGTAACCTGTGAGAATAAAGAAAGTAACCCAAGGACAAAATAAAAGCTCTGCAAAGGATTCCTCACTGCCCTCTGATGTGTGGTGGCTTTATGGACTGAACTCAGAGACACTGAGATGGACCCAAGAATATAATAAAACTTCTTGGGTCATTTCATGCTGGTTTGATGAGGTCAGTAAGATACTTTACATTGACAGGATTTTCCTGTGCACTGTGTATGGTGAAGTATTAATGTAAGTCAGTCTGGTTCTACTAGGATAAATGCTGTGGCCACTGTTGAGGTGGTCCAGAAGTCTTGTGTGATCAGGCTCATTGTGCAGGACAGCCACCCAAATGCTGACTGTGGGAAAAGGCAGGGTATGGGCTTACCATGCCTACATCTAACTACAGCTTCTTTGTTGTTGTTAGATTGTGCCTGACACTTGTGTTGCAGCATTGCATGTGTGCCATGGGGACGGGCAGTTGGCACGGGGTAGCTAAAGATGCTGTAAATCTGTATGCTAGTCATTTGTTCAGGTGCCCTTGCCCACTAGAAGGTATTAATGGCAAGGAAAAAAGGTTAGTGGGCACCTGTGTTTGTCCTGAGGTTAGTACTGCTGTGGCATAGTTGGGTGTATGTGGTTTTACTCTGCCCTTGGAAGCATACTGGAAGATCTGCCTGTACAGACAAGCCCAGTGGGATGATGCCCTGATGTATTTGGATGTTAATATAAATATACTGTCACCAAAAAAAATTGAAAATGGCTGATTTATTAAAACTAGAGCTACAAGATCTTTATGAGAAGGTTTGACCCTTTTCCCTATTCACAGAATCATATAACATTAGGAGTTGGAAAGGACCTCAAAAGATCATTAGTCCAACGCCCCTTGCCTGAGCAGGGTCACCTAGATTAAATCACACAGGAACATGGCCAGATTGGTCTTGAATGTCCCCAGAGAAGGAGACTCCACAACCTCTCTGGGCAGCCTGTCCAAGTGCAAAATAATAAAATTAATTCCTAACTTATATTTGTTAAACTTATATTTGCTAAATTCAGGAGTAGGAGAGATGATTTGGGATATAATCTTAATCAGGGAGAGCACTTAGAGAGAATCACATTTAACAATAACCTGTGTAGACATTAATGGCAACTAAACAGCCAGTGGCTTGGATAGAATCCTCATCACAAGAAATCCCTATACTGCTAATTGTATACATACCCTGTCCTTGCATGGACTCAGGCTGCTGAGTGACAGCATACAGCAGTCACTCATGAGAGTGACGTGGTTTGTCTTGCTGAAACAGGTATTAGGATTTTTGTAAACAAATGTTAATACACACAAAGAATGGGAGGGTGATAAGATGCTTGCCTCTCTTCTGCATGTACATATGTATTTGTGGGCTTTTAAATACGTGTTTTATGCCTTCACTGTGTGAAAGTTCTCCTAAGACTCTTCTAAAGTGCCTAGCTTAGAAATGTGAACCAGAGTGACGTGATGTCTTTGGGGTTTTTTTCTGGTGCATCTCCTGGGATCTAGATGATATGCATGATAAATCTTTCACCTTGGCAGAAATAGAGGGAGGTGATTAATATTTAACCAAGGTTGCCTTTTACTTGAACATCTATCGATAGGGGACTGCAGTTACAAATATGTAAAACTGTGTGTGTTTTTCTAAGAGGAGTGGCTGGAAGGAGAAAAGCATAACCTTTCCCTAAGGAACAGGCCTCAACTGTGACAGGATCACAGAATGTCAGGAGTTGGAAGGGACCTCAGAAGATCATCTGGTCCAACCCCCCTGCCTGAGCAGGCTCACCTAGATTAGATCACACAGGAGCGTGTCCAGATTGGTCTTGAATGTCTCCAGAGAAGGAGACTCCACAACCTCT
>VXBZ01005298.1:1302644-1402777 GCA_013399135.1 Heliornis fulica | reverse complement strand
CTGGCTTCTTCCCTTCAACCAGCTCTCAACCCACCTCACTACTCTGCCCTCCAGGCCACACTTCCTCGGTTTGCCCACCAGGATGCTGTGGGAGAAGACAAGAGATTGTTTTTAAAGTTGCTCAAATTAAGCCCAAGTTACACTGAAACAGCTTAATACTGGCTTAAATAGGTCCATATTTAAGAATGATGGTTAGAACAGTGGTTTGGAGTCAGTGTGGGTAAACCGTGTGAGGTGCTGTGTCCATGTACTTGTCTTCCCCAGTTCTCGCAGCAGGCTGTCACGGTATCCCGAGGGGAGCGGTGCATCAGGCTCCTGTCACCTTATCTCCTGTTTCCCGAAGAAAATGGTCTGTGAACCAGGGAACTGAATTCACTGTCTCCCAGTTGTGCTGCATTTTGAAAAAAAAACCTGTGCAATTTTTCAGTATGTCTAAGATTCCTGAAGGATAGATGAGGACCGTGTCTCCAGAATTGCATCTAGTTACGTTGACACCATGGGGAGATGCTCCTGTTACTGACAGCAGCCTAGCAGAAGCATCCTGCCCGACCCCATGTCTCTCCTTCCTGCAAACTTTGCGGAGCTCTTCAAGAGGAAATGTGGACGTTAAAAAAGCCTGAGTCTTCTTTTGTGAGCTTTTAATCAGTCTGGGCTGCCTCTGTCGTGCAAACCTTGTCACGGGTAGGGGACGAGCTGTGGTTCGTCCTTTTCTGTACACAGTGTAGTTGTTACCAGTCTCAGACTAATGGTACTTGTCTTAATCAAGTGTGAGTTCGTTAATCATTACAGTTTCTCTCACTGGGCTTGTGTAATACCTATGGAATCCATAGAATTAAGCCTACTGTGAGAAAGCTATAGCCTTGCGGATAAAAATGATCCGGTACATCTTCGAAAGCCCAAACAAACCAAGCAAACAAATACTGTATTTTCACGGCTTTAGAAGATTTCATAAAAATAATATGGACAGTCTGTGTTCAGTAGAACTGAGGTGGCTGTGGGCTGGACAGCTGGGGACCTCACAGAAAAGGAGTCCACATGTGCAGCTTTCAAGGCTGAAACCTGTAAGTGAAGAATTGCTTTTAAATGCCCAGCCTTGATGATTAACGTGTAGGCTTTCCCCTACACTTGCAGTAAAGCTTGGCAGGGAAACCTACACGCAATCACGCCGTGCCTGCCTCTTGCAGATGCGTACAACCCGCAAGGTGTCCGTATGGCCCGTGGGACTGGTAGGAGGACGGCGGTATGAGCGCCCGGTGGTGGAAAACGGCAAGGTTGTTGGCTGGTACACTGGCTGGAGAGCTGACAGGCCCTTTGCTATCGACATGGCAGGTAAGGCCACGTTTCATGGTACGTGCTGCTTGTAGTAACTCTTCTTATGGGGTTTTTAATGAGCGGGGCAGGAACCAATGTCTCGGTGTAAGGAGCTTTTGAAACTTCTGAAGTGCATCTGCTGCTCTGTGGCACCCTTTGGCACCAAGTATCCTGGAGGTCTTAGCTTGCACATCTCATCTAATTAAGTTATTTCTTGGTGATATCTGAACTTTCACTTGGTTTTAATTTTATGCAGCAGCTTGGCTTTTATGTTGTGTAAATACTTTGTCTGAAACAGGTTAATTGTAAATTAATTCACCCAATTAAGTTTTGCAAGGAGCCCCTGCCTTTCATCGTGTCACCGGGCAATATAAATGCAGACCCTTCTCAGACCCATATTGTAAACTACTTTATCATGAAATGAATCCTTTTTTTCATTGGTTGTTAGGAATGACAGGGATGACTATAGATGGGTATAATTTGAAACACTAGGCTTAGGGAAAAATCACTGACAGCAACAGCCTGGTAGATGAAGGCGGAAAAGCTTCAAGATTCATCTAATCAATCTTCTGCTGTGAAGTCAGCACACCACATAGCTCTCTCTGCTGTTAGTCCATGCCTAGATGACTTTTTGTATATATTCACATGAATCACCTCTGTGTAGAAGTCTGATTTCTGTTGTAGCACCAGCTGGTTTGCCAGCAAATGATAATGGTATTTGCACTCAGGTGTATTTTGTGTTCAGGAAGGAAAGTGAAGTGAAAAACCCAGGGATACCCGGGCAAGAACCGGGTAGGAAAAGCCACCCGTGTTCTTTTTTCTGAAACCCTTATGTTTTCAGAGTTGGAAAAGGACAGTGCTTTCTTGTCTCAGTAGTTATTTTTTCTTATGGAATGAAATGTTTGATGACAAATATGTACAGCACTGAATAAAAAAGAGTAATAGGAGAACTAACAGTGGTCAGTGTCTTAAAAATAGAAACATCAACACATGATTTGTTTCTGTACTATAGAAGCATTTCAAGTCAATAGTGTCACCTGGCATGAAAACAAAGTATTTGAGTGCCCAGGTAGAGGTGTTCCTCGGGGGAATGAGGGAGCCCCTAGCCCTGTGCAGCCTGTTGAGGACTGCAGCTGTGTGTTTTAACAGGCTCTGCTTATGGATTTGTGCACACCCTGGCACTGTGCTACAGAAGTGGTTACTTACAGGCATTGTAAACATGATGGCATGGTTTAAAATTCATTAGCAGCAGGCAAGATGGCCGTTACACAACACTGGCTGTGAGGGACTCTAGCCCAGGCTCGAAGAGATGCATAAAGACCACAAGTTGCTGTTTGCACTGTGGAGCTTCTGGCTGACACTGGCACAAGGGAGAAGCAGCTCCAGTCAGAACATTACCTGCTCGTATTTTAGTGAGGTCACGGAGGGGAGGTTATAGAAACAGAGATACGAGGGCTGGAGTACAGGATGTTATTGCAGACCCACAAACAGGAGTTACTACTTTGTGAGAGAACTTTTATTACTTTGAAAAATAACTGAAAAAATTAATTTATGCTTTTGATTTCAGCAGTGGGGGGACAAATGCTGTACAGGCTAGTGAAAAATCCTTCAGTTTACATCTTCATTCCTCTAAGGAATAGAGTGGAAGGGCACAGACAGACCAGGAACCTGTAAATTCAGAACTGAACAGGTGTCTGAACAGGTGCAGCTTACCTGATGTGTGTTAACACTCAGTTTTCCAGTCCTGTTTTCCATCCCCCTGGCCCCCCAGTATACCTTTGGGGCCTTGGAGGACTTGCTGACAAACCACAGCCCATGCTGTAGTACATCACTGGAATTCCTCCTTCTACTGGCACCAAATATATAAGCAACTGATGTTATACCATATACTGCACATGAGGAAGATCAAGGATCTTTTTCTGAAAATACTGCCATGAAAAAAAAAGGTATGTATTTATTAAACAGCCCGGCTCACTACAGCTGTTTATAAATACCATTCCAGTTCCCAAGGCACCAGGAAGGAGACTCTCTGTGCTTTACAGAACTACCTTTTTTTACAGAACTACCTTTTTCTTTACCTTCCCACACAGCTCAAGGTAGCACCTTGAGCTGTGTGGGAAACACCAGCCCTGAGCACTAGTGTTTGTACACTCCGGAAATCACAGAACTTCAGGAGTTGGAAGGGACCTCAGAAGATCATCTAGTCCAACCCCCCTGCCTGAGCAGGATCACCTAGATTAGGTCACACAGGAACGCGAGGAACACGGCAGGTTTCTAGCTTGCCTTCAGCCACTGTCCTGTCAGCAGGGTTCGGGAAGCAAAGTCATTAATCACAGCAGCAAACTCTAAAGACTGCCTCGGTCTAACCGATGAAGAAAAATGGTTCTGCCTTTGAACAGAAGCCACTGATCTAATGCAAGTCAAGGCGGGAATTAGCAGACACAGCTTCCGTAGAAAGCAGCACAGATGTAATCTTTGCCATGTCTCCCAGGTATCTTGTCCTCTAACTAATTAGTTCTTGACCAGGTGGCTCTTCATCCAGTTAGATTTAATTTACAGCCTTGCATTAAACACAAGGAACCCCAAAAGGCGTCTTAACGCCCAGTTGGACCTCGTATGAGTAACAAGTCAAAGAACTGTACGTGTGCAGCATTGTTCTGTTACACTGGAGACTTATCAATCCCCGTTTGGGGTTAGAAATCAAAACAACAGTGTCCTTTCATCTGTTATCACAGGATCATTAGCCACTGAGAGAAATGAGTAGTGTCACTACGGTCAGAAACCTGAGCCACCCCCCCTCTTTTTGATGCAGAAATGATCCACCCATGACAAAAGGCCAACCGAAAATTGTCTCTAGGAAATGGGTTTCCTTCTAGTCTGTCCAAAGTGTGTGTAAACACAAAATAACGTACGTGTAAGTGCTTTAAGTACTCTGCCCAAGTAGAGCTGGGTAAGCAGAGAGGTCTCCTCGAGTTACTCTGTGTCTTCAAGTCCCTGCTTTATTGGATCCCTTTATGAAACAGAGACTGCATGAGCTCTGACCAGGGGACCAAACCTCAGGCCAGTCAGCGTGTGGTAGTCAAAGTCCTCACCACCTACAAGGCTCCGTTTAACAACTTGACCTCTACTTATTTAACACTTGAAAACATGGGGAATTTTTGACAGCACCCTGAAATGGTGGTTTGCAGTAGCATGGGAGCAAGGGCTTGTGTTCCATGCAGGGGGTATGGTGCATCTGAAGGTCTGGGTGTGGAAGAAATCCAGCTGCAGAACTGAATCCAGCTGTCTCATCAGAGGACCAAGCTTTGCAACAAGAGACCCTGGGAGACGTTAAGGCACAGATTAAGTGTGGGCTGTGGGGGCCAGGGAGCCAAGCCAAGCTGAGACACACGGATAGGCAGTAGAACATGTCTCTTCTGCTTAGAAAGGATTCCGTCTTCACTCTAAAACTGGGATGTGCTCATTTTGGTGTTTACTTCATTTTCTTCTCCATGGACGAGCAGCTTAAATCTTAAAAATTAAATTGTAAATCTTTCTTTAAAAGAAACAGCAGCTCACATGGCTGGTGAGGGCTCCAACACTGCCTTCCCTTGCAGAGCAAACTTTTTTCGGTGCCCAGAATAGCAAGCACGCTAAAGCCTGGTTGCACAACAAAGCTGTAGTTCTGATTTAGAAAAATCCCAAACCCTACAGCACTGGGATGGAGCCCACCTCATGCTTCCTCACAGCCAGGCCACAAGACAGAGGAAGCAGTGATGGCCTGTAGCCTGCTGAAGACAAAGCCCTGCCTGGGAAGACCAGACTGCCATTCTTTTTCCCTAGAACCACCTGCCTAAAGCCAGCAGCTGCTGCAGGCAACAGCTAGATCCCAGCATTGCTTTGAGCAGGTGGTGCAGACTGCAGAGCTTTACTGCACGGTGAGGATAGGCTGTGGCCAAAGTCTGACACCTCCTGGGAATCTTTTACATGCTGAGTACTCTGCAAGGGTGGATAAGCCCCTTCCATCTAGACACCTATGCTTCTCTATCCTAGGGGGTCAGAACGTGTGTGGTTAAACATGTTTTTTTCACCTCTGACAGTGACTCATAGAATCTCTTGAAGTGGAAGGGACCCATAAGGATCATCAAGTCAAGTCCAAATCCTGGCTCCAACCAGGGCCAGTCAAGTCAGAGCACATGACTGAGTGTAGGTGCTTCTTGAGCTCAGCCAATCTCGGTGCTGTGACCACTTCCCTGGGGAGCCTGTTCCAGTGCCCAACCAGCCTCTCAGTAAAGAGTCTCTTCCTGATATCCAGCCTAAACCTCCCCTGTCACAGCTTCATACCATTGCCTCAGGTTCTATCACTGAGGTCCCAACCCACAGCATTCATGTGCAATACCCAAATATCTATCTTAAAAAAATAACTAATTTTAAACACCCCACTTTATGATGTCTTCCTGTACTTAACACACAAAAGCATGATAGTTAAGATAAAAGTGGTTTCAGTGTGCAATTGTCACATGTGATGTTGTAATTACTTCCTTACATTTCCTCTTTTAAAGGCTCCCATAAAAGCCACAGATGCTTTCAAGGAAAATCCAGTAGCAAGATAATTCTAGTAAAAAAGGAGCTGGATTTACATTCCATTAGAGAAAGTTATACTCATTTAAAAATGAGCAGACTTTAACATTGGCTTTAGACTTACACTGTTCTTGCAGTTCCTTGCACAGCTGCTGAAACCGCTGCTGGTATAAAGGGACAGCTGGAACCACTCTGAACTGAGGAAACCAGGAGGCACAAATGTCATTTTTCTTTACAGATCTATCAGTCGAGTTCTGAGTCATGCTTAAAGAGCACAGATGCGACTGAACCTTGCTGAATGAAAAGGGGCAAGTCCTATAAATATCAGCAAATTGGAGATTCGTGAGAGCCGCTTCAGAGAGAGCGAGTTTTTCCGGGTTTGTCACCTCCCTCTGAGGGACCTAATGCCACGTTTTAGAGGAACACAGCGCGAGGAGAGGCACGTGCACGTACAGAGGCCTTTCGGTCCTGCTGTGCAAGGTGTCCATCAGCTGCAGACTGACCAGCGCTGGTGGAAATGATTCCCAAGCCCACAGGAAGGACCTGGTGTGCAAGGCAAAACACTAACGTGACTTCTCTTCATCGACAGTAACGTTAGAACTCTCTGAAGGTTGGAAGCCTATAAAGACCCCAGTTGTCACAAGTAACATTTAACCTTTTTTCCCTGACATTCACCTTTAAACATGGAAGTGTTTGTACAGTTTAAGTTCCATCCATTTTATTTTACTTAAAATTTAGTTTTATTCCCTAATAGGAACTAGAAGGGAAGGGGAGCCCAGGATCTCAGCAATACCTGAGCTTTCAGGTAAAAGAGCAAAATTCTGTACATGGCAGGAGACTGACTGAACGTACAGTGCAATTAAAATCCGACTGCACCTTCAGGGCAAATCAAAACAGTGTAGGCTGTGCAAACCCGACAACTGTTGTCCATCCATCCCATCTAATTTACATTTAAAAAAAAAAAAAACCAAACCCAGGAGATTTCTAGGCTGAAGTGTAACTTGCATAAAAAATGTGAAGCCTAAAGGTTGTTCTTAACATCTCTCCCCTCTCTCCAAGGATTTGCTGTGAGTCTTCAAGTGATTCTGTCGCATCCGAAAGCCGTATTCAAGCGCCGTGGCTCTCAGCCAGGAATGCAAGAGTCTGATTTTCTGAAACAGATAACAACAGTGGAGGAGCTGGAGCCAAAAGCAAACAACTGCACAAAGGTACCCATTTCCACACGTCCTACGGCGCTTCCGCGTCGCCTCCATAGGTGGCTGCACTAACCCAGACGTTGCTTTACAGGTTCTGGTATGGCACACACGAACGGAAAAAGTCAATCTAGCTAATGAGCCAAAATACCACCTGGACACAGTGAATATCGAGGTATGACCTGGAGACACAGCTACGCGGGAGGCACAGGGCGACGGGGGTGTCAGGAGGTGTTTGAATCCAGCCAGTTAAAATAGTCTGCTGCCTGCTGCTACCCTTCATTAGCCGTCTGATGGACTTCTGTGGAAAAGACAGGCGGCTGTCAGGTGCTCTAATGAGCAAACTGTGTGGGTGTGCTTTGTCCTAACGTGTTTGCATGCGTTTCCGAACTCCCATCTCAGTAAACCGACACGGCTGTTTCCACATGGTAGAAACAATCAGAAACACGGCTGCAGTGGGTATTCTCAAAGTCATCCTTTATGTATATACCTTTTGTATTTATCCAGCTTAATGGTGTGATTATGAACTGATTTTAAATCACAAACTGTTGACCTACGTATCTGCATAACTGGATCCTCCCATGGAACAGGTTTCCCTTCGTTAGAAGTAGACTTCTTGAAGAAACAGCGGTCAAACAGGTCATACGATACCGAAATAAAACCCCACAGCCATTTATGGGTTTATCCTTTTAATATAGGGAAATAACATTTTATCATTACGAGGCACCATAAAATGTAAACACAATCACTGTCATAAACCTGGGTGTCTCTGCAAGGCGCAACCTGTCTGTTCACACCGCGTTACCTGTGTACGTGTCGTGCCGCTAGTTCTCAGCAGTAATACTGTGTGCGTGCCTCGTGAGCCACAGCGGGTACTTTGTCCCGGGAGACTCGAATGGATCAAATGCTCATTTTTAAAAGAATAAAGTACTGATTTGTAGAACGACATCCAGAACATCCAGGTTTATCTTTCTTCCAACAACCGCATTCTCTGTTACGCACACCATATCAACGTCACAGGGAAATGTATGATGGAACAAAATTTGTTTGATACACTAGAAAACATTGCTCGGTGATACATTTACATTCTATTTATATATGATTAAACATTTGTTCATACAGTACCTTCTACAGGATTACTGGGTCATCAGGGGGCAGGGGTCATAGTTTTGGATATCACTAACATGATAGCTACATCCCTTATATGCGAACATTTGGTCTAGAATTTGGAGAGGGAAAAAAATCAGTATGTGGTTAAGCAGCTTCTTAAATATATGGTCTATGAAATCATATGCATTGTATGAAAACGCTGCCAATGATGTATAAACGTATTCTTTATCTGCTTTTCACTACATCAAATTTAAATCAATAGAGACCACGACACGGTCAGTCAGTTATATTCTTAATCTGAACAGCTGGGGATAAAGAAAGAGAGTATGTACATGGAAGGAACAGCAAAAGTAAACGCGTTTGAACAAGGAATGTTGTTAGGTGGCTGTTCTGGGTGAGACTTCCATCGCAACGTTCATTTCCACAGTTGTGTGCTCAGAGTCTGACCAGAGGAGCTTCCAGTCCATCCTGCCGCTGTGCTGGGGGGCTGACCAAAGCCCATCACGTTGCTGGAACTGCTGAGATTCATTCCAGCCATCTGCTGATTCATCTGTGAAGCACACACACACACGTGCCTCGTTAGCACTGCTACTCAAACGCAACGCCCCACTAGTCAGAAAGCAGTCACGCTTCCTAAACCAGCTGCCCCGTGAAAGAGCATTTCCCCAAAATTAGCATTTCTCAACAAATAAAAATTTCACCGACTCAATCGAAGCTTCTAAGCACTCTGTGCGTGTCCTGGGTTTGGCATGGATACTCCAGAAAGAAAATTATCCCTACCAAAACCAGGACAGCCAAATAGCAGCTTCTCTGCAACCACCTTCTGTCGAAGCGATCACTGCCATGCATCATCAGCCCACCCCCCAGATACATGCTGAGCGTGACATCATATGGTATGGAAGGGCTCACTGGCCAGTCTGAGTCAGCTGTCCTGGCATCGTCCCTCCCAGCTCTTCGACCCCACCTTCTCATTGACAGGCGGTGTGAGGAGCGAGAAAGTCCTTGGCTGCTTGGCAACAAGTGAAACACCAGTGTGTTACCTACACGATTCTCACCCTAAAGCCAAAATGCAGCACTAATGCCAGCTGCTAGGAAGAAAATGAACTCCTTCCCTGCCGACACCAGGACTTACCTAAATCTAACCATGCTTGCTAAAGAACCTACTCGAGATACAGCGATTTCTTAGAAATAGGTGACTTCATTCATATGCAGTTAAGAACAACACCTAGCTAAAGGTGGGAAAGAGTTCAGAATTCAGCACAGTTACTTCAGGAATGGTGCAAAAATATTTCTACTCTCTACAGTGTCTAGTCACTAACCTGCAGTGCTGAATGTAAAAAACACCCTTCAGGTTAGTCTCCTTTGCCTTCTGAAAACAAACACTTACTGCCAAGGCAAAAGCCTAGCTTAGAGGTACAGTAAAGATGTCCCCTCTTGTGAGGTCGACTGTGAGCAAAGGAGCGTTCGGAGCAATCAATAACTGGAGTCGGTGAACAGGGGGGTTGGATAAGCAGCATTAGATTCAAGTTAAAGATGGGATTAGGTAAAAATCAGAGTTTACGTCAACACGAGTGAACAACACCGGGTTGCAAAACCAAACCAAAACACTGGGGGGAAAAATTGTGAAGTAAATTGCAAACTAGTATTTTTCAGGGTAAAATTCAATACCCCGTGCTCCCACACATGTGCTCACAAAACCACCCAGCACAGAACATGGACATTTAAAAAGAAGCTGGTGGAAACATGCTCTGCCTGACTGTGGTTCTCTTCCGGAGTAGAATTTGTAACGAGTAGACTCGGTACAGATACACAGATACAAACAACACTGTTGTGGGAAGTAAAGCAAGCTCTCCCTCTTTCAACCAGAGGCAGAGATCACACCACAGTTCCCCTACGAACTGTGGGCTGTCAGCACAGTGAGAACGTCTGATGCACAGGGAGTACAGAAGCTTGGGAAGAGTTTGTTCTGTGAGCCACCTTTTGATACATGCACGTTTGATAAGCAGCATGATATTTATTTCAAAGCTGATATGGGTCTTTTCCAAGTTAGATGCCCAGAAAATACTGCTGGCAGTAAATCCAGACCGGTTTGGTTGGACGTTTTGAAATTCCCGACTTCTAACCATTGCTGTCCAAAGCAGAGTGACAGCCTGCGCTTTCAATCGGGGCTGGTTTATCCGTGTAAGAAATGCTCCTCACCTTCATAAACGTTCGCACTGCAGGGCTGAGCAGAGCACTGAGAATCAGCATTGTCCAGTCTGAGGCAGTCCCTAAGGCTCACTCACTTCCTGAGTGACTACAGCAAGCAGCATGGGGCTGCTACACCGCTCTTATAATTCAAAGTATTCTGAACAAAAATAGCTGCCGTCCTCCATACTGAACGGCAAGGTCTGTGTCGTGTGCCCCCATAACCTTGAGAGACCTGACCTCGGGGTACTTCACAGGATGATGTACACAACCAGCATTACGTGTGCGCTAACGCTTCCAGAGAAGCTCGTAAACATCTTTAAGAAACACAACAATGGCGTGGGAATGCTACAGATACATAGGAAATTATCCTAAACAAACTGTCTGCAGGAGAACGCTGGGCTGCAAAGCACTGCACATGCCACTGACACTGATCCTGAGTCTGCGGCTCAAAGCATTAATTGTTAATGGCCATCCTCACACAATTAAAGGCTGCTTCTGGTTACAAGGGCTGTGCTTACATGTCAGTCACTACAGCTAAGCTGATGTTTTACCTGGCTGGTTCAGATGCCGGGATGAGAGCAGCCGCAGCAGCAGAGAACTGACTTCACTCTACCCTGGTAATATTTATTCTCTGCTCCTCTGTTAGTTAATTCTCTTTAATTGCATTCTTCTCGGCAGTATTTCTCCCCACGACCCTCGGAGCAGCTCTCAGGCCAGCAGTCAGTAGTAACTTGGCTGCAGCATGGTTCCTCTCCTGCAGCCAAGCCGTTCGTGCTGAAAAGCTGCATCTCGCCTAAAGCGCTCTGGAGTGGGAACAGCAAGTCCTTACCTGAGAGAGGTTCCATTGAGCTGGCTGGTTTTGTTGCAATCCGTACTTGTTCTGTGGCGTGACCACCTGTCCCACCATTCCACCTTGAGGTCCGACGACATTTTGAGGAAGTCCCATCACACCAGTTTGTGTAGTACCAGTAAATCCATTGGGCATTCCCATTCCTACCATCACACCTGTGCTCTGTCCCATGACTGGCACCGACTGTCCCATCATGTTTGGCATCATCCCAGTTGCTGCAGGCACAGGAACTCCCATGGCTGGAAAGCCTTGAAAATGAGTCGACGGTTGTGTGGTAAAGGGCATGGAAGATGACCCCAAGAACATACCTGTACCACAGAAGGGAAGCATTCAGCAACAGTTTCTGCAGTCTCACCCCCCCACCCCCAGGAGTTAGAAGTACAACAAAACAGTTCTGAAGGATAATTTTGGCCAGTCGTATGTCGGTGCTGTTAAACCAGTGTCTGGCAAAAGAAAGAAACCTCTTACAACCTCTCAAGAGGAAAGGACTCTCCACCAGAGGTTAACTGCCAAAAGGAGTTTGGCAAATCCCTGGGGTGAACCAGAATCTTTTAATTGCTGTATCGGCGGTCTTTGGTTTCGTACAAGCATAGCTGAAATCAAAATCTGACAGCTCCGAACTGACCCTGGCCGCTTGCTGTTTGCACAGCGGGCATTCAGAATCTGAATGATGAGTCAGACAGCAGAAACCGAATTCACCAATCTTGCAGTAAACTGTAATAATCTTAACAGCTATAAATAAATTAAAATCTCATACAGGTTTTTACTTCTGTATTACATTTCAGCAATTTTCTCATTTTTGTAAATAATAAAAATCTCCACTCAAATACAGGTAGCAGGGTTCCCTGTCTCAGTTTCACACTTGTAGGAGTTAACTACTCTAGGTAAAGCTTACAACAGGAGTGCACAGAAACCTTTACACAATGATTTACCTGGAGCATTTTGTTGCTGCATGGTTCCTGTGCCGTACAGTGACAAGATGGAGTCCTTGGAGAGTTGCTTCTTTGCCGACTCTTCGGATTTTGTTGTTTGCTCAGTGAACAGGTCGAGATCCCCGGATGCTGCAGACAAGGTGGCAGCTGTTGGTTTAGTGGAAGTGCTCTGGGAAATACAAGGTCAGGACAGGCTACTGAATGCAACTGCAGAAGATGTTACATTCAACATCTACTGCTCATCCTCACTACTGAACTAAATAAAACCCCGTTCATTTACAGGAATTAAATTTAAGTAAATGAGGTCTTTGAAAAGATGTGGTATGACTGAAGAGGAACAAGCGGTCTGCACGAGATGGAAAGACCACCAGACCAGATGGAGGTTACAAAACAAGGATAACTAAATCCCTGACCAGCTCCAGGGTGTACACACACAGATTATTCACTCCTGTAGCTCCTACATATTTCATCAGTGAGAAGCACAAATCATGAGCTGTAGCTAGATTATGAAAAATAATTGGGAAATCAATAAGGAGATTACAATTCACGTCTCATTAATCTTCTCACAGGAGAATAGATTAAAGAGCTAAAACAAAAGATTAAGTGCTTTGAACTATGTTACTACAACTAAGATGTACAGTATTTTTGGAGAAAAGGTGGAAGTAAAATTTTGGCTGATCTACCTAAAGGAATAACATTTCTCAAATACCTTGTTTATATCTGGCTTAGACTTCTTCAAACACAATTATCTAAAACCTCCTGCGGACTACCACTGAAAACCCCAAATACATGCAGACTGTCAGGCTTGCACTAAAATGTCCTGTAAACAAGTGACATCCAGGTGTCACTCAGTGCTGGGATTCTGCTGCTCACACGCACACGGCTCCTCCGTCTGGGAGACTCGTTCCTGTTATTTCTCTTAAGATATCCAAGTCACCCTGTTACCAGTGGGAACCTTTAACACACATCAACACCAGGACTGCAACACACACTTATTTATGGCCTTATCTTAGTCCAGCGAAATGATCCCCAGCTGCTTTGTGCTCCCCTGCCTAATCACACACTGCTCGCACAGGTGAGTTTCAGCTCTCCTACACTGAAGGGAAAGCCACCACAAAGGGACTGGATCTGTGGTCAGGCCCCTCCGCTTGCTGTCCTCGCATGCCGACATTGATCAGACAGACCAGAAGCCACCATGGTGGACGCAGCTATGGAACACACCTATATTCCTGCCTGGAGCAGGATCCTCCCACAGGTCTCCTGATTTTGCTGGCAGGCCGCGGACTAGGCCCTGAAAAATCCAGTACGGTCACGCTGTAGTTGTACAACGTCGCGATATGAACAGCGGATACACAGCTTCAGAAACACCCAGCTGATTCCTGAAGTGCTGAAAGTTCTTCAACTAAGGCACTGCTGTAAGTTAGGAGGGAAAAAATGACTATGAAACAGTTCTGGTACCAGCCATCCAAAGAAGGGAAAGCCCATACACATGGCTGATGGCCTCCAAAACTGCTGTGGAAAAGGCCAGGTAAAAGAACCAGAAGTAGGAACTCTGACAACCAAAACCCAGCGTTTATACCACAGCTAATTTGAGCCAGGGTGACTCTGTAAGCAACACAAGGCAGGGTGATAGCACTACAGAGGGAAAGCAGACAGACCAATACTCCTGTGGCACCTTCCCTGTCCCGTCCTCAAGCCACCGCGCTTCCTTGTGTACCTATCACAAAAGCTTCAGCCTCTTGCTTATTTCTGACAAAGATTTCTGTTTGCAAAGCAAACTCAGAACATTTCCGTGGGTACCAGGGACACCTCTCCATTTGAGACAACGCTCTGCAGTGTGGCACGACCAGTCCCAGAAAACACCAGGCTCAGATTTAATAATGCGTTCAGGTAAATGTCCATCTTAAATAGCAGCATCTGTTTTTACTGGGAAGTCCCATCACTCCTGGGTTCTTCCATACCGACACTGTCCTCCTACCACGGCACCTGCCTAGGACAGCCTCTAAACAACCACCCTGCCCACCGCACTGGAGACGTACACCGAGGAGTGGAAGTGAGTGAACTGAGGGGGCTTCTGGACTGCTGGCGCTGCGCTGAGGAAGGGCATTGCTTTCCTCCAGCTGGGAGAAGAGCAGACACGTCTGGGTTTGTTGTTGTTTGCTTTAGATAAATAACAGCATCAGAGAAACTGGAATCTGGGATGAGACACTGTGTGGAGTGCCTCCAGATCTGTGGAGCAGTGTTACTATAGGTGCCTCAGTGGAATGAAGTGTGTCGCTACGGGCATGCAGAGAAGAGAAGGAAGAGCTGAAGACCGGGAGGACCAAAGACCTGTTAGGTTTATGTCATGAGACGAAGTGTTCATTCAGCTTGTTTTGGGAAGATCTGAGAGGAGCCAAAGCACTGAACAAGCACTCCCTGAAGTGCTTCACCAACTACATAAATGGAAGGTAACACAAAACCCATGGCAGGGCAACAGCAGGTGGGATTCAAGTTTAAAAAAAACCCCTTTGACCCGATTTTCACACATCGAACACCCTCACACTACCCAATGCCTCTGCAGAAACACACCTGGCACACACACAATAGCTTGTCTTTAAGAAAGGCAGCACACAGGGCTCCCAAACAGCCATCACACCACGACTAAGTGCTCAGCAGGCAGTCTGGGAATGTTCTGCAGAGCAGCCTCGTGGCAGCAGCATAACCGAATTTTTCAGAATTACTGGAAGTCACCTCTGGTAAGTTTCATATTTAAACATAAATATTTTTGTCATTGGTAGCTTATGTATTACCTATAGAAGTTAATACCTACCCAAAGGAAGTTCTCACTGTGAAATACTGAGCAGATGTGTCAGGACCGCAAAGGTGGTAGCTGCATCTATCACTTTACGCCTGCCATCTGACTACACAAACAGCACACACCTGACAAGAAGTTTAGATTAATGCATGAGACTAAAAGTATTTTCATTTTAGTTTCGATTTCCAAAAGACTGCAAGCCAGCAGATAAAAAACACGATGATGTCTTCATTATTTTAAGTTGGTCAGACAGCTGTAGTGGTTGAGATGGCTTTTGTCCACTGCCTGTGGTCCTGTCACTGCACCACAGGAAAGAGCCTGGTTCTGTCCTCTCTGCACCCTCCCATCAGGTATTTCTATACACTGATGAGATTCCCCTGAGCCTTCTCTTCTCCAGGATGAACAGGGCCAGCTCTCTCAGGTTCTTCTCATAGGAGAGATCCTCCAGCCCTTTCATGATCTTGGTAAGCCTTTGTATGTCCACATCTCTCTTGTACTGGGGAGCCCAGAACAGGACACAGGACCCCAGGGGCTGAGGTGAGCCTGACCAGCCTGTAGTTCCCTGGGTCCTGCTTCTGGTTCTTGTTGAAGATAGCAGTGACACCTGCTTTCCTCCAGTCCTCAGGTATCTCTCTCAATTGCCACAATCAATCAATGATTATCAAGAATAAAGACAAAGGCCATTTCCCTCCACACCTGTGGGTACATCCCATCACGGCCATGATCAGCATCCAGTTTGCTCAAGTGTTCTTATTCCACCAAGGGGACATCCTCTCTGCTTCAGCCCTTCGCCCTGGTCTCTGGGGCCTGGGGTTCCTGAATGCTGGTCTTACTGGTAAAGTCCGAGGCAAAGGTGACATTCAGTAACTCACAGTTTCCATTATGTGTCCTGCTGTGTTGTCCCTCCCACAGATACTGGACTGGCTGAAATCCCCCAAGAGCACCAGAGGCCGTGAGTGTGAGGCTGCTCCAAGCTGTCTCCTGCAAACCCTCTTGCCATCAGCAGCTCCACAATCAACTGTTGATACACAGCATCAGTGCTGTCCTCTTTACACTTTTTACCTTCACCAGCATGCTTGAGGAACACACCACCTGGGACCCTCTACAAATCACCAACCACCCCAGAGCTCTGTAGTCAACTCTTCTCTAGATTGTCCCTGGCAGTGCCCATACTGAAGAATAGGAAGGGGTAACAGAGGGCTGGACAAGCTTCAGCCCTTCACAACATCCCAGATCCAAGCCCCTGGCAGGCAGCAAACTTCTTCAGTCAACAGGTGAAGTCAGCAGATGGGTGTTTCTGTCCCCTGCAGCAGGAAGTTGGCCACTACAATCACTTGCAGCCTCATCCTGGTGTTGTTGAGCAGCTCGGCATCAGATGCCTCAGATGTTTCCCTTGAAGACACCTCGTCAGCTTTAAGGGCACGGAACAGGTTGCATAGTTACAAGTCTGCAGGTGAAGCTGGAGCTGCTTTCTCAGTGCCAGAAGTCAACAGCTTCCACTCTTTGCCTTCCCCAGGGTTTGCACTCACTGCTCTGCCAGGAGTGGATTCTGCTGGTGTCTCCACTGCAGGTGGAGTCTGGGGCTCCTGAAGCTGCCATGTCTTTGAAGAGATCCCGTCTGCCTCTCATCCTCTCTGCTGTTGCACAGCCTGCTCACTTCCTGCCATAATTCCTCCACCTGGTGACACAGCTCTTGAAGAACAGCACACCTCCTGCAGAAAAGAGCATCTCTTGTGGCCTCAGGAAGAGAGAGGCTCCAGGCACTCTCCACAGCCTGTGATTTGCATGGCTGCATCCACCATCTGAAGCTCTGTCTGGGCCAAAGCCTCTGCCCTGGCAGGGACAGCTGCTCCAACATCTGCCAATGGAAAGAATGGTGGCAGCGCCGGAAATGAGAGAGAGGGTGGGACGCGGGCAGTCAAGTGAGGGACCAAAGAAGAGAAGATGTGACACGTGCACTTTCCTGCTCCCTGCAGGTCTCTGGCACTGGCTGTATCTTGTAGGTGAGCAGGGGTGGGCTGTACAAAATCCAGGCCTCTATGGTTTGTCATTTACAGAGCAGTGAGTAATGGCCCCACGTAACCAGCTGAGGTTCTGCCTGCTGCCTGGAGAGCTACCTTGCAGTCCAGGGAAGAGGGAGCAGAGCCTAGCACGTGGTTGTTATGTTAGCAAGTAAGAGAGCACACTACCCAGGTCTTAAATTCTGTGTGCAACTCCTACCCTTCCTCTCCTTGCAGTGTCGGTGGACTTGCTGGCGGTTTCCACTGCTCCTCTTTCTGACTTTGCAGATTGTGTTTTTAAGGCATCTATAGACAGTTCCACTAAAAACCACCAGCTGTTATTTCCTGGAAGCAACTGATGGGGAAACGGGCACTCAACTGTATCCAGCTCACAGAAACAAAGAAAAACACTAAGAAATCTCATCTGTTCTCTTGCTTTAATAAATTGTCAGCAATACCTGAAAATGCCAGATGAAGATTTCTGTCAGTCTCGGGTGATGCACCAGAACAGAACTATCCCTGCAGTGAGTTTAAAAACACAAATTTATTTCCTGCCATGCCTCCAGTACTCAAGGCAAACGATGTAGCACTTCCTTACAATCGACCCTTTCCAGGCTTGAGGAAATTCATCTCCCCTGCAGTCTCATCTCTAACTCTTTCTTTGGATTTCCCTTCTCTAGAATTTAAAATACTTTTCCTTTCCTCCAGACTCTGTCCAGCTGGTCCATTCTGGTTTTGAAGTGTGCTGCCTACTGTGCTCCACCTAAAGCATTACCAGCACCAGAGAGTAGACAATGACAGAATCATGGATTGGGGCTGGGTTTAGGTTGGAAAGGACCTCAGAGACCATCTAGCTCCTACCCCCCTGCCACAGGCAAGGATACCCTCCACCAGACCAGGTTGCCCAAAGCCCCATCCAACCTGGCCTTGAACACTTCCAGGGAAGGGGCAGCCACAGCTTCTTCTCTGGGCAGCCTGTGCCAGGGCCTCACCACTCTTATCATAAAAAGAATTCCTCCTTATACATAACCAATCTGCTCTCCTCCAGCTTAAAGCCATTACCCCTTGTCCTATCACTACATGCCCTTGTAAGCTGGCCCGTCCCTCTCCAGCTTTCCTCTAGGCCCCCTTCAGTACTGGGAGGCTGAGGTAAGATCTCCCTTGAGCCTTTGTTTCTTCAGCAACTGAGCAACCCCAACTCCCTCAGCCTCTCCTCATCTGGGAAGTGCTCCAGCCCCTGGTCATCTTGGCTGTTTGGGTTTGTATGGCAATGCCGGGGAGTGTGTGTGTGGGTGTGTGTACTATAGGAGTGTCTTCTGCAAGCAGCTGCTAGAAGCTTCCCAAGGTCTGACAGGGCCAATACCAGCTGGGCTCAAGGGCAGACCCACCACTGTCCAAGGCTGAGCCAATCAGCGATGGTAGGAGCACCTCTGTGATAACAGAGTTAAGAAGGGAAACGAAAAAAAAATAAACAAACATAAAAAGCCACCAGTAGCTTTCCAGCTCCAGAATGTGAGAAATTCTGTAGACACCAAGGTAGGTAAAGGAGGGAAGAAGGTGCTCAAGGTGCTGGAGGAGAGATTCCCCTGCAGCCCATGGAGGATGATGGGGAGCAGAGATCCCACCTGTAGCCCATGGAAGACCCCAAGCTGAACCAAGGGGAGGCACCTGAAGGAGGCTGTGACCCCATGGGAAGCCCAAGCTGGAGCAAGCTCCTGGCAGGACCTGCAGCCTGTAGAGAGAGGAGCAGATGCCAGAGCAGGTTTGCTGGGGGTACTTGTGAGGATTTGTGACACTTCATGGAGGACTGTCTCCTGTGAGAGGGACCCCAGGATGGAGCAGGGGAAGAGTGTGAGGAGTCCTCCCCGTCTGAGGAGGAAGGAGCGGCAGAGACCACGTGTGATGAACTGACCCCAACCCCCATTCCTCATCCCCTGTGCTGCTTATGGGGAGGAGGGACAGGACTGGGAAGTGAAGTTGAGCCTGGGAGGAAGGGAGGGGTGACAGGAGGTGTTTTAAGATCTGGGTTTGTTTCTCATCGCTCCGTGCTGTTTTGCTTGGTAATAAGTTAGATTAGTTTTGTCAGAGTCTGTCCTGCCCATGACTGTAACTGCTGAATGATCTCTCCTTATCTCGACCCACGAGCCTTTAATGATATCTCCGACACCCCTGTCTAGTTGAGGAGGGGGAGTGGCTTTGGGGGCACCTAGATAGAGTGGCTTTGGGGGCACCTGGCCTCCAGTCAGGGTCAACCACCACAGTGGCCCTCCTCTGGACCCACTGAAGCAGATCCATGTCTTTGTTACGCTGAGGACCCCAGAGCTGGATGCAGGTGAGGTCTCACCAGAGCAGAGCAGAGGGGCAGAATCACCTCTCTCCATCTGCTGGCCACACTTCTTTTGATGCAGCCCAGGATGGGGTTGTCTTACACTGCCAGCTCATAAACACCCACCAGTACTGCTGAGTCCTTCCTGATTAAATAACATTCACAGTAAAGCAAACTTTTGAAATAACTAATTTTTTCCATAAAAGCTGAGAACTTTGACACGTTATCCCCACCACAGTTCATTAACAAGTTGAAGCTTGCCTGCTGATCTATGGCAGACATGCTAGGAACACAGACCTAGCCACAGGGGAAAATGAGTCTTTAAGAGCATCTAGTTCTCTAAAACATACCACTGCTTCACATGAAAGCAGTAGTGTCGTGTAGTAGCAGAAGACATGAATCATGAAGAACACACACTATCTCTACAAGATAGACTTTGTAGCCAGTGAAGCAATTCTCAGCTCCAGGTACAGTTCAAATCAGGCACATATACACACACACACAATCCCCAAAATTAAAGCTCACTGGATTTCAGAATCCCCCTTAGAGAAAGACTTAGGTTAAATGTTTCTGAGAATTCATATGTCCAAGCTTAATGCCTCTCAGTTCTCCCCTTCTCTCCCTTCCTACAAGTTTCAGTGAAGAATGAAGATCCCACTGTTGCTGGAAGATATGCCCACACAAAGTCTGAAAATTAACATCTGGCTAAAACAGCTTAGGGAATGGTTTTCAGTACATCTAAGAATGACAGACCATTGTTCAGTGCCTGTACAATGTGTGGCAACGAGAAGAACTCTGTTCTAACAGCTATCACAGACTCACAGAACGACCAGGTTCGGTTCTGTAATTCAGTGCACTCTCTTAATAGGTACTCAAAGGAGTGCTACTCATCTCAGCGTAACAATTGTCTGTGGGTTTCTTCGCTGAACCTTCCAAATCCCAAGGTAGAAACTCGGTGTTAGTGTTGCTGAAATGCTGGACTGAGTTCTAGTTTATGTCCCCTTTCCCATCTGTGGTCTCATACATAATAATTACACCACTTTTACACTTCAAGAAATAAACAGAGTCCTTAAAGTCTCTCACTATGAAGCATTGTTTCCAGTTTCCAACCTTGTCCTGACTCTTTTCTGAATCCTGTACCACGTTTATCCATAACACAGGGTGAAAGATCTGCAGAATACTCACACCACTGCCAAATGAGAGGCACCCTCAAGTGCTGCCCAGCATCAGTTCCCAGATTAGACACTACCAGCCTGCAACGCAAGGCCTGCAGGGCTGTCTTAATCCTAAAGCAAACCAGAATATTCCCTCTGTCCCAGTTTACCAAGCTACCCATGTAATCACCACAGGAAACCTGTCACCAAAATGTCACTCAAAGTCTGGAAGGGTTTGTTCACAGCAAGTAAATATATTCATGCTTTCCTGTATGCAAGCAAGGTGATACTTGCCACACATTAAGAATAACATTATCCTTTGTACTGCTTTTTAATCCATTTAGTGCCATACTTGGCCTAGACACTAGCACAGTAAGAGAGAAACTACCCACAGCAAAACATTTCTCTCACAGAAGGTCTAGTGACCAATCTTTATCACACAGATGCACTTTAAATGATCTGCTGTATTTAATTGCTAATGCATATAATTCAGTATTCTTTAGCAGCCACGCCATTACCCAATCCATCTCCAAATATTACCATCCAAAGACTTAGCATTCACTTTGCTTTTTCTCACACTGGAATATTTATCCTTCTTTTGGATTTCCTGTACTCTACAGCTAAATCAGCAGGTTATGTCACTTGCTCATGCAATAGAAACAAGTAAAAATTCTGAAAGGTCTCAGAGAAGACTCATTACTGAACGTTAGCAACAATGCAAAAGCATCTTCCTCTGCACAGACAGTACCTATATACAGAAGTTGTCACTTCAAGCTTCCGAAAAACGCAGGAAGGGGAGGAAAAACAGAAGTCAACCCCATCTGACACACGTGTTACTACCACTGACCCATTTATTATGGGGCTGAGGGGAAACTTCATGATTCTACATTTCAATTTACCCAATCTGCAGCACAACTGGATACATTAAAAAAGTTCACTGTAGCTAGAAATGGTTACTGTTTTTCACACCTACCTCTATAGGTAGGTTCCTTTAGATCAGTTTTGACATACTGGAGCAGAACAGCAGACAGCAAGCACTCAGATACTTTCTGGTATTTAGAAGAGTTCCACAAGAGCCAAGAAAATATGCACCACACCTTCCTTTGCAAATTTAACTAACACATCCAACCATAAATGTATGCATAGGGTTTATTTCCCTCACCATTTACAGGTGGCTTAAGGCATGTTGGGAAGCTTACTCTATCTGTAGCTTTATGTTTAAAAAGAAATGTGATTCACAAAATCACAGAGCATTAGGAATTGGAAGGGACCTCGAAAGATCATCTGGTCCAACCCCCTGCCCAAGAAGGATCACCTAGATTAAATCACACAGGAATGTGTCCAGATTGGTCTTGAATGTCTCCAGAGAAGGAGACTCCACAACCTCTCTGGGCAGCCTGTCCCAGTGCTCCATCACCCTCACCGTGAAAAAGCTGCTCTTTACATTCACATGTAACTTCCTATGTTCCAGCTTGGACCCATTGCCCCTTGTCCTATCACTGGCCAACACTGAGAAGAGCCTTCATCCATCCTCCTGACACTCACCCTTTACATATTTATAGACATTAATGATCCAGTGTCTAGATCCGTACCTAGCAAGTTGCACAAGATTAGCCCTCAGCAACAAGAAGGGAAAGGAAGAATAAAGCATAAAAATTGCAATCAAATCTGCTGAACAACACAGGCATGTGCATGCACATGTTTATGCACACACAGAACTAAAGAAATTTTACCTGAGCAGGAGGAACAGCAGTGGCTGGTAAAGGATTAGAGATCATTGGACCAAAGATATCCAGGTCATCATTCAGTGCTGTGACAGCAGCAGTGCCTCCATTTGTAACAGATGCTTCAGCTGGACCATCTTAAAAAGACAAGAGAATCACATGCAAAGTGAAAATTGTTAATAATTTAACAGTATGAGGATAATGAAAGCTGCCTGTTCCCTCCTCCTCTGCCCCCATCAAAGATTTTTTCAATCTCAGACATAAGACTGTGATGTTCTTCAGATTTCTGTAAGGTCTTTCCCTAAAAATATGATATACTTCAGGAAAAGAAAAAACAACCTCAAACAAAAACATTTAAAGACTTCCTCAAGGACTGCTACATCAATTTATCAGTACAGATTACCACTTTTTTCAAGCACACCAACATTTTGAGTGAGGATTTAAACGGACATCTTACTGAGATGGCCCCAACTCGATAGCCACGAGTTCTTGAATTCAGACGTGTGGTTTAGAATCCACAAAGTTATCCTTGATATGCTAATTTGCTCAGAGGTACATAATTGAACTTTGCATTAGGAAAAAAAAGTTGCTCCTTCTCCCTTTTTCCAAGGTGCTTTGGGCTGACTTCATTCTATGGCTCCATGTGAAGAGCCCTGCCAGGCACACTGGGCACCCTTAGGACCCTAGAGCTCTTGCTCTGTCCAGAGCTGACCTTCCACAGCCCCAGTGCTCCTCACTGCTTCAGCACACAAACACTTGTAGGGTCCTGGTGAAACACAAAAGGGCTGAGGAATTACACCAAGGAGAATTGCAAGAAAATGCTTTAAAAGACGCAGGGACATAACCATCACAAAACGTGCTAAAGGAGTAGAGCACCCACGAGTGGAAAGAACTGGCTAATTACTTTTATTTCTAGGCATATCACAAGTGCACTGGTGTTACACAGAGCTCAACAAATACAAGGGTGAGTACAGGTTCTGCTGAACGCTGCGATGACTGCACAGTATTAGCAGCAAACCCAGGAAAAAGCTTCTCTAGGAAAAACACATAGTTAAGTCTCAAAGTTTCCAATACTCACTGTGTAAGTCAGACTTCTCTGGCAGAACAAACTAGCTCAACTAAGTCACAACTCTCCAACTGAAACACCATCATGACAACTGGCATGGCTTTTTATACATCACAGGAGGATAAATTCTAAAATCCCTAGCTTACAGTACACTGAAAAAAAGCTGCTACTAAAATCAAAACACAATTTCTACTTCATTCTTTAGCATCTTTAAAGAACAACTCTCCTTCTGGCTGCCTGTGTTTTATCCCCCATTCTCATTATTCCGAGCAAGTTTCTGTAAAGACAATTTTAACATAGCCAGCATCCTAATTAAAGGATTTGAGTTTGTTTGCGTGTTTTCAAGTCACACAATTGCACTTAGGTAGCTGACTACAAATCTATCCATGAAAAATTCCTGACATACATTTACAAATTAACACAGGAATATATTCCAAATTTAAAACACAACACAACAGACTGACACTTTTACACTGTAAGAAGCATCAAGGACATTAATAAAATAGTTACTATACATTTAAGAAAAGTGGTCACTTCTTCCTTTTCCTAACCTGTGAAGAGTTATTCTCCAGTGTCCTACACCCAGGGCAGTTACCTGCCTGAGGGAAAGATGCCTTTCAAGAGCAAAGATCAGCCAGTCATCAGGATACCAGAACTAAGTTTCGTGGTAACACACAAAACGTGTCTTCTACCACCCAAGGTAGGACACTTACATGTAAGGCTGAAGGGAGATCACATAACTGCAACGCACTTCCCTGTCTGCTAAAGAAAATTGCAGAACTAGTATTTTATTTTTCTGAAGAAATGAAGACAGAACAAAAGAGTAAGTTTCTTATTTCAAAAGAAGCTCTCCATTTGCTCTCCTCTACTTTTTACTTAAGAACACGAATAACTGGCAGACTACAGCAAGATCTCTCTCCTTGCAGGATGAGTATCATAACTTTTCTTTCTCAAAGAATTTTTTCAAAATTCTTTTCTCAAAGTAATTATAATTACTTTGTTCTGCCACATGCAGACTCACTGCAGTGAGACAGCCCATCCTGGTAGCCCAGGGTGCTGACAAGCTGCAACGAACCAGCAGAAACAGTCAGAGGCACCAGTCACTGGAAATCATGTGGCTGAGGAAACTATCAGAGAAGGCTGCTGAGATTTTTGGCTGTTAATCCATACGAGAAGGCACCGCATTCTCAAACGATCCGTTCAGATTTGCCCCCCTTTAGCTGCCTGGTGTGAAGT
Organism: Heliornis fulica; assembly: GCA_013399135.1. Taxonomy (NCBI): domain Eukaryota; kingdom Metazoa; phylum Chordata; class Aves; order Gruiformes; family Heliornithidae; genus Heliornis; species Heliornis fulica. Next base: position 1,378,328 of record VXBZ01005298.1, on the reverse strand, counting down.
ATTTCTTTATTTTAAAGATAAATACTGTCACTGCTGTGTACGTGAAAACTTGACACAGAAGTCATGAATGTCAAAATCCAACAACGAGGAACACGGCAGAAGGAAGCTACCACCACCCCGGCATACCCACATTCAGTCTTACTGTGGAGAGGCTAATCTTGGTGCCTCAGTACATACAGGAAATGTGGCACAGCTGATACAGAAACCACAACTCTGAACTCACTTCAGTATATGTAAAATCTCCAGCGTGTTTCAAAGCTCTTACTGTACCTTTTTTGTAAGGGAATTACAAACCAACGTAACTGACAAGCAGATCCAGTTACAAGGACCAAAGTCCCTTGAAGGCAGGATTATGAGAAGGACAGAAGCCTTCACAAGAAACTGAATCTCAGCAATTGTAGTTATAGACCAAACCTGTGCAAAGTTTGTGAGGATAACTGTGCTCTCTGCAAGGACTAAGAGAGACCCAGCTCCACAGAGGCAAAACGGCCACGGGAACGGCTTGGCAGTACTACAGCTTCTATGCTAAGCCAACAGTGAGTGGTTTGAACAATGAGCACAGGAGTGAGGCAGTAACAAAACCAGCTGAGGTGGCGGTGGGGCGATTTTATTTTGCTGGAGGACTGCCATTCCAACAATTCTGAAATGCAAAGTTACAGCCTCAGCTACTGACATCACAGCTACCAGGATCTTCTCCTTCCCTTATTTCTGTTCCCAGGAATGGAAGTCAATGGACAGCAAAATGACCATATGTATAACCTGCTCCCCCGTTCCCTTCACACTAGCATTGTGCAAATAAATATACTGGCAAGTAACAAGCTTTTTTTGAGGTTATGCTGTAGACAGGCAGTTCCAAAACCATTTCCCCAAAGGTTCGCTGTTTCAGATAAATTTAGGAATGCACAGTGCATAATTCTCATGCAAAAGGACTGTCCGGAATGAATAATTTAGTGTTCTCATTTTCTCAGTGAGGCACATGTAGTATAAAGGAAAGAGAAAACAAGAAATATCTCTTGTCATGCTCCAAAGTGGTTTAGTTTCCCTGAATGTAAAAAAGTCTTATTAACAAATAAGACTGAAAACTTAAACATAATCATTTACTAAAACAAGCAGTTAGCATACCGAGAACATTCATGGGAGAACACGTTCGTAAAGGCACAGTACTTCTCTAGTCTTTAATATCCTACTTTATAAATTAATACTCTGAAAACCCAAGTTTCTGCTGGATTGCTTCTCCAACTGTTATTTGGTAATGTACATAACTTTCACCTCTTACTGATTTTTACACTAAAAATAAACATTTCGCTCTCCATACCCATGCAGAAAACAGACATTCTGAATTACTGTTTACAACAGTTTTAAGCCTGCGTGAATACTACTATAATAAGGGATCTTGTCTTACACATTTATCACAAATGTAATTATAAGAATATTTTTATGTATTTGAAAGCAACTCCAAACCCATTTTTACCCCGTAAAATGAAAAGATTCCAGAAAGAGCTACATTTCAGAATATAGAAGCCTAACAGTGCTTTCACTCCAGTTTATTACTTATAGCAATCTTAGTATCGTAATTTAAGTATATATATACACACACAAGAATGTGCAGGCAGACACAAAGAATATTCAAACTTGAATATGGTGTTTCATACTTTATAGAGATTATGGATATTCTCAACTTCAACGTGTCAGGCCATGGATTAGGACATAGCTCCTCCTTTGCCACCCCATTTAAAAAATGTTTCTTCAGTGTAAGAAAGATGTTCTGGTGGAGATTGGTGTTCTAAATTATTCTAAGTGTATTACTTCTCATTCAACCTTTGCTTCCTACCATTAAAACCTGTTTGGAAGAGATGGCATGCATATGACAGAAGGACACATGGCTGTAGTCCTTCCAGGGAACAGGAAAATCAAAGTTACATAGTCCTGTCTGATTCTTTTGAGAAAGTTATCATTTTAACCAACAGAATTCTTATTCTGGAGACCATCATGGGATTACTGTGAAACAGTTAACTTTTGATTAAAAATTCTTCCATCGCTTCTCTGGAGAATGCATCCATAGCTAGGTGTGAAGCACCAGATGTGGCAATGACAGTGGGGCCAAGGCGAAGCCTCCACGCTCAGTCAGAGAAGGTGTCGTGGTTTGTGTTGTTGCTCCTAGTTGGGGTCCCAAAACTTCTCCTTTTGCATTGATGAAAACCTTACAGAAAATACCTGACTGCTGCTGCCATACTGTGCCCTGCAGATGCTGCTGCTGCCTCTGCTTCTGGATTAGAACGCTTTGTTTAATTTGGTAGCAGAAACAAAAGCTATTCACCTTTATACAGTAAGTGATGGGCTCCAGTGAAGTTTATCTTTATAGTGCTTTTCTGCATGCATTTTATGCCTGACATGACAACTTCCAATCCAGTGCTGCCTTCTGTTACAAAGGTTTCACACAGAGCAGTGTGGTATACTTATCCACACCAACAGCGAGAATGACCGACTGAAGAGCTTCAAGGAGCAGCAAGCAAGGGAAACAGCAAGGGAGATCTGCTCTTAAACGTTAGATTATGGTTCTGAAACTCTTTTTTCTACGGGACAAAGTATTTACAAGAACTTTGTTGCTAAGCTGCCATGTATTTTTTTAATATATACAATCATTTATGATAGTCATATCAAGACTTCCAATGGAGGGAGAGGTGCTTTTGAATGTGTTTGAACATTTTTTACACCAAATTATTAGCAAGGCAGTGCTGAGAGAGACAGTTCAATACTTTACACAAAATCTTGTGCAAAGATACAAAGTTTTCCACATCACTGTGGAAATATTTACTGAATGACTAAAATTTTATTTACCACTAAAACCTTTGTAGAAGTGAAATAGCATTCACAGGGAGGCTATTTCCGTATGATGCTTACTAAAATGTGGATTCTTATTAAAATAAAATGTGGAAAGCCAGAAGGCTAACAGTGCTGTATGCCCTGAATGTTTTTATTTTGCATAGAAATGTTGCTTACCTAAGCATAATCTTAACAAAGCAGTAATACTGTAAATGTTAACATGTCCCTATATATGCACATATGATGTTTAGCACTTGCACATATATTTTTATTATTTCTTAAATGCAGCTTTCCAACTTGTGACCACCGTGCTGCTTTGGGATTTACCAGACAGTACTGACAAAAGTCCATTTCTCAGGTGTGCACCACCCCACTCTATTCCATCTCATGATTAAAATCTCAAAACTCCACAGATTTCCTTCAGAGAATATTTCCCCCGACACAAGTGGATATACAGCTTTTAGTGTATCACACCTTACCTCCAACAATGCCAGGTGAGCGCCCCACACAGCACATTCAGTTAATAACGACATTATGCATTTCTTTTCTCTTGGTCGTCCATTAAAACTTGCTACTATAGGGTTGTTAAAGGGTGTGTGATGGTCTGTTTTATGAAGGGCATATGTAAACAGGGTAAATTATGTGGAATACATAAAATACATTTTCCTTCTTTCTAATAATTCTTTGAAGTAATAGTACCTTGACAAACAGAAATAGTCTAACAAGAGATTCCCACTTTCATACATATGTATCACAATTTTTTATTTTAAAAACTATTTACATTAATCTGACATAAGTGGAGACATCCTACCTGTAAGACAAAGCTCAAGCATCGAGAAGCACCGAGCACGCTGTAACAGCAGTGGGATGAAAATACAGCACTGCCAACATCCCAAATGCTGAAGAACTTTGGTTTACACACTAGGACTTTGAAATGGACAAATGGTTCCTATTGCTCCCAATTAAACATTAATATTATAAAATCCCGTATTATTGATTTTGGGATCAATTTTAAGTCCCTATATATTTGACAGGGCACACTCTCAGTCTGGACAAGTAACTGTGGAGATCATTTGAACAGCTGCTTGGTTTTAGCCTACATAAGCAGGGTGTGATTTCTCATAGCTCAGGGAGACAGGGAAGTATTCAGGGTTGCACAGAAGAACACACGAGCATTTAGCTTGTACATGTCCATTTCCCCACCCTTCTGTGTGTGCAGCACTGAGCTAAGATCTACTCTGAATCCAAAGGCCAAAGACCACGAATGTTTATGTAGCTGGATCATCAGAAAGTGAATATCCAAACTCTACCATACCAATACACCTCCTGAACAGGAACTCGAGGGAACCACATAAATCTATTTAAAAATGCTCAGAAGAAACACAAACATGCTAGTGCAGTCACTGAGGATATTACAAGATTTAAAGATACAATTTGTCTAAGCATATTATCTCGAGAATTTTCCCATTTGTAAAGAAAAATAAAAACCAATTTAGTTTTAGAAAATTACCTTGTGTAGCTGTAATAGCCACTGGGTAAGGCCAATCTCACAGGGTGTTTGCCTTCTGATGAGGCCACTACAAAAAAACCCAACTGAGACAAAAGGAGCAACAACAAAGGTTAACCCCACGCCCAAAGCCAGCACCAAGCCTTGCACAAGAAAATACTTTGCAAGAGGCTGGGCTGCTTTGAAAGCCAAAATTATTCTAGCATGAATTGTGAGCCATTAAAATTACTTAATCTGCCATCACAAGTGATTTTGATCTGCCCCAGTAAAAGCCACTGCTGCTCTTCATTTGCAGAAATGAAGTCCTAAGAGAGCTAATCCTCCTCATTAAAACCGTGTCTACTTGGTAAGAAGAATGAGCCCTGCAATCATATCCATTTTAAAACTGTTTGATATGATATAACAAAGGCAAATGGGATTCTGGGCTGCATCCGCCAGGTCATTGCTAGCAGAGACAGACGTGATCATCTCACTCAGCGCCTGTCAGGCCACACCTGGCATCTGTGCCCAGTTCTGGTCCTCACCACGCCACAAAGATGAGAACAGACTGTAAAGAGTCCAAAGGAAGGCCGTGAAGATGGTGTCAGAGACCAACTGGAAGAAGAAATGATCTGAAAAAACAGTTGAAATACCAAAGCTGATCTGTGACCCCCTGGAACAAAGGACTGTTTGGTCAGAAGAGTTCTGACAATAGTGAGACAAAATATGGTAAGGGAACAGGGGGTGAAGATCCCTGAGCCTGAACGATGAGTGTCTCAAACAAGATGCAAAAGCCCTGGAGCAAAGCTCTTTGAACACAGCCCAGAGAGCTTAACTGCTGCCATGAAGAAGGGAGCCTTATGGCACCACCCTATTTTGGCTAGAGAATAGGGGATAAACAGATGGTTTCTACACAGAGCTTTGAAGGACACAGTGTCCAGGGTGCGGCTTTTTGCTTTATTAAAGCAATGATTATTAAACTTGACATCCTAAATACTGTAAGGAGCACAAGCTAAACATGTATGGCATTTTCCACCCAAATCATGCTACAAGTCACCTGGGAGAGGTGAAACCTGAGATGAAACTTCTCTGTGGGCTGCACTGATAGGGCAAACAAAAAGAGGGGAAGATGAGTGTACCTAGGGGAGGAGAAAATCCAGAAAGAAGCACTCCTGCAAACCAGAGACATCCCCGCCCCATTAGCTGAATCAATGCTGGAACCTGGACTGATGATATCTATTTTCTTCCTTGGTTTCTCTTCTCTCCCCTTTCTTTCTCCCTTTCCCACTCTTTTGAGCCTTAATCATTTCTGGTACCTCACTATTTACTATTTTCTATAGCTATGAGCCTAGCTATAGAATAAAGTCTTTGTTTACCTACAGACTTTAAGTGTTCCAACAAAGTGAATCATCAAATCTGACTCACTTGGCCCTCCCTTTTGGACCAGGATGTGCCAAGTGGTCAACAGCTGAAGAACCTGCCCTATGAGTAAAGACTAATGGAGTTAGATGTTCTCTACCTGGAGAAGGCTCAGGGGGACCTCATCACAGTATTGCAGTACTTACAGAGTGGCAAAGGGGACAGACTCTCTCTTCACAAGGTGCCCCATGGAGAAGTCAAGAGTCAATGGGTACAAGTTGCACTAGGAGAGGTTTCATCTTAACATAAGAAAGTAAGTTTTTACAATGAGATCAATCACTGGAACAATTTCACCAAGATGCAATCAGTCAGGATGCTAGAGAACCTCATCTAGGCTCCCTTTCCCATATGTTGGGTCAGATGATCTTTCCAGTTCCCTCCCAGCATGGCCTATTCTATGGTTCTATGACATATTGGGTTGAAGTGATCATTCCTATAACACACTCTGAAGTAGTCTACTGCAGGCATTAACTAAAACACAACTCTCTCAATGATATATGCAGCCCTGCTCTCATTAACACAAACTCATTTGCAGCTCAGTGGATTCCAAGTGATATTAGCTTATTACACTGCCTTTCAAAGATCTTTAAACACTCCCTCCTCTAAAATTATGTTTTGTCAACATACAAATTATAAACTTTGCCCTTTGTATATCTCAATATACTTCCTTACACTGAAGAAGCACAGCTGTTCAACACCAATTATAAGACTCGTTCTATTGCATATTACATCTCAAGCTAGCCTATGCAATCTGAGTTCATTATCATATCATAAGACAGTGTTACCAAGATTCTTTTCAAATCATGACTGAAAGGATAAAGAGGCCTGAGAACCTCAGAAGCACATATTGATTAAATTTTAGGTTTTAATTAGGTTGTTGGTCTTATGAAGGAAAGTAACGGAGGATCAGCTTTCCATTAAGTCAGAGTTACTTTTGCTTTTAATAGGTTCATTCTACATCTGTAATCTAACTTCTGTGTTAATTACGACTTGCTTGCCTACGGCAGCAGATTACTTGGAATGAGATATGGATCCCAATGCACACATAACAAGTACAGAAATAGTATTCCATAGCTACTCTACATCTAGAGGGAAAATAACATGCATTTTGAATGATACCCTGAATTCTAGAACAGGGAAGACATTTATTGTTTTGCTGCAAAATTATTCATACCTTAAAAACAAAAATTAAAAAACAGAATAAATTTATACAAATTCAAGTTTTTATAATTACATCTTATCAGCCTCCTCCAATATCCTGTAAAAAATATTTAGAAATTCAAGAGTGACCACTATATTGAGATATATATAGAATATTTTAATATCTACTCACAACTCTGAAATTTTCTTAACAATGAGCAATAAAAGGGATTAAAAATAGTTACTGTAATATTTCATTCTTCCAGTTCCATTTTAGGATTCCATCCAATCAAAAAACACACTTAAGAGTAACATTAGATAAAAGGAAAGCCTGATTTTATGAATAAGTCAGAGAAAAAGCATAAAACCACAACAATATAGCCAGACAGTACAAATGAAACAACTTGGATCCAAAGCAGTTTATTCACAAGGCAAATACAATTACCTACCGGTCAGAAAACAACAGGTATATTAGGTATAAAATGAGTGAAGGTCACAGTCAGTACACAAGACTGAAACGTTTGCCCAATATACGCCCACTGGAGATACTCAAGACCAATCTGGACACATTCCTGTGTGGTTTAATTTAGGTGATCCTGCTTGGGCAGGGGGGGGTGGACCAGATGATCTTTCGAGGCCCCTTCTAACTCCTGACATTCTGTGATTCTGTGAATCCTAGTCGGCCGCAGACAGTTTACTGTTCTTTTTACTAATGTAGAAACTTTATGATACACGGTATTTTACAGATATACAGTCCAGATGACCTCCACAGTTTCATTAAGAAGTACACTGGTACCATAAATTTTGAAATACCACAGCCCACAAGCGCTTTGAAGATCATTTTGATAACTTCCCCTTCCCACAGGAGCTCATTACTCTCCTTAGCAAAACACAAGTATTGACATACACAACTCCCTGTGGCATTTTCCTTTATCGTTTCAAATTCATATAGACTGAATCTTACCATTTTCAAATTCACCTATTAGTAAGCCCAGAGAAAATAAAAGTATATTGATTTAAATGTAAAATGACATATTAGTGTTTGATTGAAAAACAGGTAACAATGTATTTCTTACCAAGTCCTAAAAGGTCAATAGTGGGTTCTGATGATTTTTTCGGACTTGCTTTAGCTTCTGATTGCTGATCCTCTTTTTTCTGTGGCTTGACAGAAAAAAAATAAACAAAACACACCAGTAACCTTTTTGAGAAAGATACAGTGCTTAAAAAATTCCCATTAAAGATGATGTTCCAGTATCAGAAATGAAAGTCCTTTTTTTCTATTTGTGTATCATAATGAATTTGATATAATGAAATAACTTGCAGTTATGGTCAGAAGGAACATGGCACATGACTGTAAAAAATTATCCTTAAGCCTTCACTGGTATGTAATCAACTTTTAAATAAATGTTAGCTCCAGGAGAGGTTAAAATAAACTGAAAACTTAAGTTGAACCTCTGTGTATCACACACTAGACCAAAAGCTGTCTACAGTTTAATTTATTGACTAATTCTAGTATCCAAAATCTACAGTTCTGCAGCATTAAAGAGAAAAACAAAATCAAGTTTTAAAAGCTTAAATTTAAAAATAGACATAATCTTGGTTCATGGTTTTTGCTTTTGTAAACCCAAAGACAAATTACCTTTTCCTCCTTTGAAAAAGGAAACAAGTTAAAAGCACAAGTTTGAAATAAATTACAGCTTGACAGGGTTAGTTTAGAGTGCAAATGTTTTACAGAAACAAACCAGTTTTGCATGCATTCATAAGGACTAAACAGATGGAATTCAAATAGCTCTCTCTTTTACTTAGTACTTATTACAGTAGCAAATTATTCTCATTACCTAAACTAGAAATTTTAAAATGTAGCATGAATAATCTACTTGAGTCCTCTGCTTTTTCAAGATGAACATACTGTATAATTACTAAATGCATATTTCTGTTTCATCACTCATATCATCAAATAAAAAAGGCAATGAGCATCCAAGAGACAGAAATATGAATTTCTGTAAAAGCAAGATCCTTTAAGGTACCCTTTCCCTATAGCACTCCCGTACGTCTCAGTCGGTACTTTCTTTCCCATGTTGCTCCCTTGCTGGGATGTAAGCTAACAAGTTTTAAGGTTACTTCACAGTCAGTTACCTTAAGGAAGACTGTAGAATGATTTTCAAGCTTCTTAGTACAGCAAGTAGCTCTAGACACCAATACTGCACATCATTACTTTGATTACTACTCATCAAAGTCGTATTCAGTTTCTCCCTTACCAATGCAGTTTTCACCAAAACACTAACCTTCAGTCTGAAATATGGAGGGGATGGGGGAAAACTATCTGTCACCTAACAATTTACCAACACTTCCCTGTACAGCAGTGGCCACACAAAGCAGTAAACAGTAGCTATATGGAACAAAACCACCCTTCATTTTACCGAATCATAACAAGCACCATTTGCTGGCATTTCCTATCCCCCTGCCTGAGATCTGAACCAATTTTAAAGTCAGTGTGGCTTTATTTCTGGGTAAGATGGTGCATACCACAGGGCTTGTGTGCAAGTGTGGAAGATGTTTGCTGCCTAAGGTCTGCCATGATTCAGAGATGTCTAAAGTCACATATGCTTAGGCATAAATTAAATTAGGTTGGCACTAACGGGCTGAGTTAAAACAAGAAACCTGCCTTCACATAACTATTCTTAATAATATCTACACACAAAAAAAAAAGGCATGGTAATGGTCTTAAAGACTGTCTTGTTCCTTCTTTGGCCCCACAAACTGCTGTGTGGTCCACCTCAAGAAGATACAGTGAAACACAGTGCCTTTCTGAAGTACTTACTCTGCTTCTACAGCAGGTACAGTGGCATATTTCTGGGGCTGGAGCAGAGGGACTCCAGAGTTCCCTTCCAACCTAGGTAATTCTGGCATAAACAAGGCACTGAAGCTTTCAGAAAAAGAAGAAAGAGGGAAGTCACACAGGAGCTGCTTAAAAAAATTTATTTCAAATCATAAAGAGAAATATGATGTTTCATTTCTTTTTAGTAGTTGTGTTCCAACAGGACTCATACACGACTAAGCTTTATGTAGACAGCAGTCTTTTGAGATGTTAAAGCTAAATACTGCAGTAAGCACAGAAGTGTGCGAGAGGTAAAACCTGCATAACAAGGCACTGACATTTCCTGAAGCCAGTGGTTAATACTGTCCTTCATCTAAACATGAGGATGTTCTGTAGAGGTGCAATACAGCATGACAAATGCTGGGAAATCCTCCTGCACTAAGATTCGGCTGAGTTTCTGTTCCTAGCCTGCTGGACTCCCTCAGCAATTATTTTTAAGCATTGACACCAATACTAGATAAACTATGCTTTGTCGAGTTCTTTGGAAAAAAAGGCTGCACAGGAGACTAAGCAGCATTAAATAAACTAAAAATAGCACTAAAAATCTGCTATTAAAGTGCCAAGTAGAAGGAAACAGGTACATAATTTGGTGCATTTATTTTCAAGTGAAGCTTTCAAGGTCACTGGAGCTACTATTTATTTACAACAGCCAAGGCTGGCTTAGCAACATACATGGTTTTATTAAGTACGCGCTTATAGCAATTCCTAGATATATTTACTTTGGGTTGTACTCTACTTACAGCTTCTCATTCAAAATCATCTTTATGGTAGTAGTACATTCTTCTGAAACACTACTCTCAAAAAACAGCAGAACATCAAAACATCTGATATACAGGTCTTACATTTCCATTTTTCACAGTTGTCACTAATGGCCACTACACTATCTTCAAGGTTGTTGTCACGTTGGAGTATCTGTCCTCTGCCTTAAATTATTCTGAAATTACTAAAACAATTTCTTTATAAATATCACTGAAAGAAACTGAGGCCAGAACAAGCTTCTAGGGAATCAATTCCTTTCCATCCTCTACATGGTCAGCTTATTATTTATTATGGCTTAGATTTTTCTGCCATAAGAAAAACTGAGCCCCTGGTTTTGAAAAGTGTCATAACAACCCATTTAAGTTATCCCTTGTTCAGCAGGTCTTAGGCACTTCTGCCAACTTAAGGACACTGATAAAGAAGTAACCTTGCAACCTCTTGTAAATATTTTCACCTACAAAGCACATCTATTCAGTAGAGAAGGAGGGACACACTCATTACTCAGATATAGTACAGGCAATCATATTTTGCAATCATATAACTGGGCTACAGTAACTGGTTTGTTTTCCAATGCTGTCCTTCTAATCTTTTATCTGAGTACATCTTTCTGTGACTGCTATCTCCAAGGCCAAGAAGGAAGATCCAGGGCACTACAGGCCTTACCTCAGTCAACCTTACCTCAGTACCTAAGAAGCCAGCGAAACAACTGGAATTCTGGAAACCATTTCTAAACACATGAAGAACAAGAAGGTGATTGAGAGGAAGTAGCATGGCTTCGTAAAGAGTAAGTTGTGTTTCACCAAACCAATAACTTTCTATGATGTCATGATTGGCTTGGTAAATAAGGGGAGAACACTACATGTTGTCTACCTTGACTTCAATAAGGCTTCTAACAGTCACCCATAAGATCCTCATAGAGAAGCTGATGAAGTATGACCTAGATGTGCAGATACTGAGCTGGACTGAAAACTAACTGAATGACCAGATGCAGAGGGTGGCAACAGCTGGAGGACAGTCACTAGTGGTGTACACCAGGGGTGAATTCTGGGTCCAGTCCTATTCAATATTAATTAATTTTGACTAATGAGCTGGATAATGTGGCAGACTGCACCCTCAGCAAGTTTGGAGGTGACACAAAACTGGCAGGAGTGGCTGATATGCCAGAAGATTGTGTTGCCATCCAGAAAGACTTCAACAAGTTGGAGTACTGGGTTGAGAGGAACCTCATGCAGTTGGGCAAATAGAAGTACAAAGTCCTGCTCCTGGTGAGGAGCAACCCTAGACACCACTACATGCTGAGGAACAACCAGCTGGAAAGCAGCTTTACAACAAAGACCTTTTGGGAACCCTGGTGGATACCAAGTTGACCGTGAACCACTAATTTGCCCCGAGACCAGGAAGGCTAAAGGTATCCCCTGGACTGCATCAGGACGGTTATTTAATGCTAATGGGCCAAGGGAAGTGATTCTTTCCCTCTAATCAGCACTGGTGAAGCTACACCTGGAATGTTGTGTCTTGTTCGGGGTTCTGCAGCAGGAGAGACATGGACACACTGGAGCAAGTCCAGTGACAGGCCATGTACATGATAGGGAACTGTAGCACCTCTTATATAGGCTGAGAGATCTGGTACTGTTTAATCCAAGGAAGAGAAGGATCAGGGGGCCTTCTGGAAGGCCCTACAGAGGGACCTGGACAGGCTGGATGCATGGGCAGAGACCAACCTTATGGGATTCAACAAGTGTGGGGTCCTGCACTTTGGTCACAATGACCCCAGGCAGCGCTACAGCCTTGGGGCACAGTGGCTGGAGAGCTCCCTGGAGAAGGGCCTGGGGGTGTTGATTGCCAGCTGACTGAACATGAGCAGTCAGTGTGCCCAGTTGGCCAGGAAGCAAAACAGCATCCTGGCCTGTATCAGGAATAGTGTGGCCAGCAGGAGTAGGGAAGTGATTGTCCCATTGTCCTCAGCTCTGGTGAGGCCACACCTCGAGTGCTGGGTGCAGTTTTGGGCCCCTCACTACAAGATGGATGTTGAGATGCTGGAGCATGTCCAGAGAAGGGCAATGAAGCTGGTGAAGGGTCTGTAGCACAAATCCTACTAGGAGCTGCTGAGGGAGCTGGGCCTTTTTAGACCTGAGAAAAGGAGGGTGAGGGGAGACCTTATTGCTCTCTTCAACTACCTGCAAGGAGGGTGCAGAGAGGTGGAGGGCTCTTATCTCAGGTAACAACCGATAGGATAGGAGGAAATGGTTTTAAATTGCACCAGGGGAGATTTAGTTTAGATATCAGGAAGAATTTCTTTAATGAAAGGTCTGTCAAGTATTGGAACAGGCTGCTCAGGGAAGTGGTGGAGGCACCATCCCTGGAGGTATTTAAAAGGTGAATAGATGAGGTGCTGAAGGACATGATCTAGAGGTGGACTAGGCAGGGTAAGGCCATAGTTGAATTCAATAATCTTGAAGGTCTCTTCCAACCCAAGTGATTCTGATTCTATGGATTTCATCAGCAGGGTTGCATTACAGGTATGTGAAGGGTGGGTGTGCAGAAGCTGGAGCCAGGCTCTTCAGTCGTGCACAGGGACAGGATCAGAGGCAGAGGAGATGCTGTCCAACATCAGGGAACACCTTTTCACTGTGAGGATGACTGAGCACTGGCACAGGTTACTCTCTCCTTGGAGATACTCAAAGGCTGAATGGATATGAGCCTGGGCAACTTGCTCTGAGGGACCTGTGTTTGACAAGGAGTTGGACAAAATGGTCTGAAGAATTCCTTCCAACCTCAACCATTTTGCAATTCTGTGATTCTCTCAAGTGAGAAAATGCACAGGAATGGTCAGCTATTTTATTCACTCTTGGAAGACATTTTTGCTAAGGTTGAAGGCCTTCCATGCTTCCTGGAACCTTATACAATCCCTCAATTTTCTAAGTAGAGGAGGCTAAACCAATCTTCTCTGGAATACAGTGGTTTCTCCGGGGCTCATCCATCTTGGCCAGTATAATGTCTAATGCACAGAAGCACTGCTCCAGGAGCAACCAGCCCTTTTCTTTATGAGCAATCATTACTTCTTACAGGATTTTGCTAGATCTATACCTACTCTAGCCTCATCCTGAAGCTCTCTTCAGAGATCACTTTAGTAGCAGCTCTTCAGATTGCTTCAGAAATTAAATGCAAATATTCATATTCTATGCTTAATAAAAGGAACCTGAGAATAAATAATCAAGTTCTACTGCAGAAGTAACAGTTGTGAAAAGGTGTCCCTGAGAGGCATACCATACTGATAGGGTCAAAGTACTTCACACAAGCCAAGAAAGAACGAACCAAGGTCAAGCACAGCTTTTTCTTCTATTGTCTGATCAGAATTTCTATTCTTATTATTCCGAGAAGACTGTGAGAGACTTAGGAGACTAAGACAAATGCTACTCCTTCACAAAATGTCTCAATGTTGACTTCATATTTAGAAGGTAGACCAATTGTCAAGATGCAAGATAATTACATAGTTAACATTTTCCTAAGAGCTGTATTGACTGCATTTTATAGAAAGTATATAAGACAAACATGTGGCTGTGCACTAAAACCTGACACAGTTACTATCATGGAAACAATTCCCTCTAAGTTTCTACTCTTATTCAACTCTCTGTTTAGTATCCAGTGATGACTAAAGCCCAATCTTATACCCAGATTTGCTCTGGCAGAGGGGTTGGGCTAGATGATCTTCCGAGGTCCCTTCCACATCCTAATATTATGTGTGATTCTGTAGGAAATCAAGCTACATCTAAATCCTGCCTGCTGTACATCTACAATACAATAAAAACATCCTCTGATGATATGGTACTAAAAATCTATCCACTAGAAGACCTTAGGTTACGAGATAAATCATCTTTCTATATCTACAAAGCAGATGTTTAAAAAACAGTTAGGATCTTCCTGAAACTTCCCATCTAGCAAAACAAACAGGTGAGAAATTATGTCTACAGGTAAGAATCATCTCTTTCCTATATGAAATGGTAATATCTAAGTGAACATTTGGTTCTTCACTCAATGTCCACACATTTTCACTAGAAGTAGATTAGCCAGAAATCTGTGGGTAGAACCACATATGCTGGTAATGTGCATATATCTCCCCACTGCAACATGGTCAAATTCAACGTTTTGTGCTAAGAAACCATCAAAAACAAAACTCAAAAGCAGATAACTGTAGAGAAGATCAGGCCATCTGTAATTTATTTAAATGTTAAAGCAAGCAAATGCATAAGCCTGTTTTAATAATTTTACGTAATGTAATTGTCTTAGATTCACACTGAGCTGATGCCTTCATTAGTGGAAGCTACACCAGCCAGTCTGCTTGTAATTCAGAGATACTGGCTATGATTTAATCAATCTTGTCCATTTTCCTACCATTTCATCCCTAAGATTTTGAGGTATTTTCCAGTTTATCAAGTTTTGGTGGAAAAATAAAAAAAAAAATAAATTTGAAGCTTTGTATTTTACTCAAATTCTGACTAGAATCTTAAAAGATCAAATGAACACAACTGTCAAAACTTTCCCAATTTATCTAAAAGGGGAAAGTTTTCTATTCAGTCATGGGAGAATAACCTCTAATTCAGCAACCTACATTTAACATTGCATTGTTATTTTACCCCCATGATTCTTTCTTTACCCATTTTGTGCAATAGTAAAGGTTATCTAAGGTTTAATTTAAAAAACAGGATAAGAAGACTAGTTTAGGCCAGCAAAAGAAAAAAAAAGTCCCTATCAGGTCTCAATTTAAAAAAAAAACAAAGCCCAGTTTTATACAAACCAGTATTACCTTTTATTGAACTCTCACAATGCATTGCTCTCAGTACACCACTACCACCACCACTGTAGTTCAATCTAATTTATGTGAAATACTTGAGTTTGTTGGAACCAAATAAATCAGCAAGTAAGAGCTGTTAATTACTCTATTCACACATCGAGTTCTAGGGATAATTTTACAGATTTGTTTCTCTCTCTTATATGTTATTCTAAAACATATTTTCTAGTAAATAAGGGTATTTCTTTGACAAGGAAGAAAGAACTGAAATCTACTTTACACCATATATTTTGAAAACTAATTGCTTGTATAGGTCTGGCTGGGATGGAGCCAACTTTCTTCACAGTAGCCAGTATGGTGCTATATTTTCAATTTGTGGATTGAACGGGGCCTGTAAACCACCAGTGTTTTGGCTATTGCTAAGCAGTGTTTGAACAATGCCAAGGCTTCTCTCTTTTTTACCTGCTCTGTCCCTGCTGTGACTCGGCTGAAGGTAAGAAGTTTGGAGAGGACAGAGCCAGAACAGCTGACCTAAATTGACTAAAGGGGAATTCTATACCTCTGCCTTCTGAACTCATCCCATCAACACATGCAATACTGAGATAATACTTTGCTAACCCTATCATTTTAGTTTTACTTGTTTTATGCAGCCATATTTCTATCAGCCATTGTTTTCCCAGTTAAAACAAGCCAACCTCTAAGCACCTCCTGTTTAATTAATTCAAGGACTACACACACATACAGAGCCGTACTTCACCACTGTTTGTCCATTTTGCTCATAACTAACTTCTCTTCCCTTCACCAAGCAGACACAAGGAGCACATTAAACAAGTGAATCAACCTGTTTATTTTGCCCTACAAACCACAGTTAATCCCAAGTTTTGTTTTCTCTTAAGGTTAGTGAACACAAGCCTCCAAGCCCTTACTGCCTTAGTTTTACAGCAGAATCACAGAACACTGGGAGTTGAAATCCTCCAAAAGTAAACTCCCACTCCCTGAAGGAGCAGCTGTATTTTCTCCCAGAGCTTTAGAAAGCAAGTTTGCAGGAGCTGATATTATGAAGAACATGAAATAACACCTCAAGCCTAAGTGGCACACTGTAGGAAGTCCAGTGTCTCAGTCAGGCTTTTAATCAGGCTTTGTTTAGCTAGTTATTTTTGGAAATAATTGTTACATGAGTAATTCATTCTGCCCCAGAGAAAAGAAAAATAATGAAAGCATTTCCAAGCCAGCCCTCCTCCTTCCTCTGTACAACAATTACAGTACAGCACTGAGGTTCTCTACAAGGGATATGGCTATCTCATGGGTAAGAAAAGGAGGGTCAGTACCACCCTGACTGACAGTCACACACCTATATGAGGTCTACTGCTGGTGTTACACTGTTAACCCTCGTTATCCACAAGAACTCTTGTTCTGTACAGCAACAGCTTGTCCTTTCCTGACTCTCAGCTTTGGGCTCATATGCATGTTTGACCACCACGTGTAGAAGACAACAGGTAGAAGACAAGTGGAAAGCTTTACACCAGCATCTGTGGTTGACAGGACAGAAACCATACATGAGGTCCTCTGATATTTGTTATACTTAGAAGAAAACACAAGAATAATCAGATCTAGCAGTAACTATGTTGCTCTTCAATTATGCCAATTCTTTTTTTTTTTTTTTTATAAATTATCATGGTAACAAAATAGGAAATCAATCCAAGTTTGTAAAATTCTTAAGGATGCTGCAATCCTTTCAGAACATTTTGAAATAAGACCATACACTCCAGAGCCTATGGACAGTCTATTTTTGGGCTACTCTTCTGCACATTCCTTTACAGCAGATTATTCTCCTTTGACAGAGGTAGCTGATGACATTTTGAGCCAGACTTGAAACTGGTGAAACAAGGTGCTTAGGTAACATCCGGTTCAAAGGTGCCAGTGCACAGTGAAAATACAGTGATCATTTTTCATTGTAACTGAGTGAGTTTGGGGGAAAAAAGAATAATGTTAGCTAATTCAAATTGCCATTTTCTGCTTCTGCAACCTTATGCCAATTATCTTCATGTGTACAAACATTAAGGGCTAAATAGTTCTAAAAGCCAAATGACACCCAACAGAAATGTAACACACCCCACACCCCCCAATACTTTAAAAACAAGTGAAACTTTTGCCAAATTTATTACTACAAGAAATTCATGTAAATAATTTAGCAAGGTTCTATGCTAGCATTTTTTAGGATTCACATAGACTATACTCCCATTTAGATGACCTGAAAGCATCAGAAGAGGCAGCATACATGGTGAAAGACATAATCCACGTAACTAACAGCTCTGAGGCAGAAAAACTCTCCAGTCAGATCAGTCACGTGTTACTACTGTAAATATCTCTCCCCCTCTGAAAATATCAGTCAATGTCAAAAATCTGATCCATCAGCTGTCTGGTCCTATTATCTGCTCCGATTTTTATACTGTAACATTACACAAAGAAAGTACTTCTCTGCACATTTTCTTCAATGTTCTACTTCAATGAAAAATGCATATGAATACAGTATTCAGTCTGTTTCATACACATCTGGCTACCCATGCATTTCTTATTTCTATAGCCTACCTTTAACTTTCTTGTAGTTATGAAAGCTGGCAATCTATCAAATAATTTGTGAAAAGCTCTTCTAACTTACTTAAAAGTGATTTCCAGTTTATTCACTAGAGCTCATAGATGGTTCTATGGTTACTACACAAAAGTCTTCCTTTGCTCTTATTAGGTATGAATTGTATGTACTCTGCATAAAGTAGTTGGATTCCTTCCCTCTTCATTACCTGCTTGCAATAAAACTTTGCAAGACAGCATAAACACTTTAGAAATCCCATATGAGAAAATAACATATAGTTATATGCTTGAAATAGGTTTGTAGATACGATTTTTCCTGTCAGCTTATACACTTCTACTATATAAGTTAGTTTAGTTTGTATCTATTTGAAGCATTACACATGTAGGTATCATAGGATTTAAGAACATGTTTTACAACCTTTGTATCTGACATGTAAGTAAAACCTAACCCTTTCATAATATTTAATTTAAAACATGATAAAGATGAAATGTATCGGTTTTTACCGTCCTATAAGATACCAGCATTTTTTTCAGAATTGCAACTAAATACTAAGCAACTTAGAAATCACACTAACTCTTCCAAACTTAGGATACTTTTAGCAAGTGATGAGTTTCTAGTTTGCCTAACTAACAAAAAAGCCAGAAAACAAGTATACTACATTGAATCATCTCAGAGGAGTGCCACAAAGATAAGAGGGCTGGAGCCCCTTACCTATGAGGACAGGCTGAGAGAGTTGGGGCTGTTCAGCCTGGAGAAGAGGAAGCTCCGGGGAGACCTTCTAGCGGTCTTCCAGTACCTCAAGGGGGCCTACAAGAAAGATGGGGAGAGGCTGTTCAGTAGGGCCTGTTGTGACAGGAAAAGGGGTAATGGTTTCAAAATAGAGGGAGGGAGATTTAGATTGGATATTAGAAAAAAGTTCTTTGCTGTAAGAGTGGTGGAGCACTGGAACAGGTTGCCCAGGGAGGTGGTGGATGCCCCATCCCTGGAGACGTTCAAGGCTAGGTTGGATGAGGCCCTGGGCAACCTGATCTAGTTGGGGGTGTCCCTGCTTCCTGCAGGGGGTTGGACTAGATGACCTCTGGGAGTCCCTTCCAACTCTAATCATTCTATGATTCTATGAATCACAAGTGATACTACAGTGCTATCATTATGAAGTTGTACAGACTAAAACAAATCTGCACTGTGATGTGTTTCTAAACAAGAAAAAAAATGCATGTCAACTAAAAAAGCAAGCTGCCACTCTTAATTATAAAACTAGAATTGCCTCAAACAAGCAGCTAACCCAAAGGAAAAGCGTGAGTTTATTACTTAAGACTCTATTCTAATTAGTTCAATGTGTCCCATTTAGGCACTGAACAACTCACACTGATATAGGTAAGCTGGTTTAAACACTTTTATACCAAGTAAACCAACAAAAGTGAGTTGTCTCTTTTTTTATTAAATAGGATTCTGTCATTCAGTAGAAACACCCTCGTGAAGGAAAACACTTTTTTCAGTGGTCCTTGATCTACATCTCCACTTTAAAACCCTAGGTTTATGGATTTGATTAGATTTTCACAGTTAGGACACAGTACCAGATTATGTAAAATGCATTAAAAATGCATTAAAACTTTGTGACAGAACTAACAGTCACTTGCACCATAATCTATTACTATGATTTCATCAGGTCTATGCTAATATGCTAATAATATTTATGGAATGTGGATGAAGACAATTAATTTGTTATTACTTATCGGCCCCTCACTGCTACCATTTTAACTGAATTTAAAACGTTAGTTCAGACTTCATTTATTTTAGTCAATGTATTCCAAGAAGGCTTAAAAACTTTCATGTCTTGTACACCTAGCTGAATCAGTGTAGTTCCTCTCTAATACAGACAGTCTCAGAGGCCCTTTTTCCTTTCTCAAGGTATGCAACTGCAATGAAGTTGTCTTTTTTTTTAGACTTACTGCCAAGTCTATGGCAAAATCCTAAAAACTAACCCTTTTTCTATAAATATTTATATTGGTGTGTTAAAACTTTCTAATAACAACCAATAAAAAACAAATTTGAAATACTAGTTGTCTGCTTTCGCTTTCCAGTATATTTTATTCTTAAAGTTGACAAGTTCACAATAGGTCTGAAAAAAAGAATACAAGTTTGGCACGTGAAGAAAAGTGCCAGAAGCCTGAAGGATGATGGTAACAGCCACAACAAGAAATAAGAAGCTGAAGCTGAGCTAGAGTTGGCAAGGTTGCAGAGGAGGACAGACACATAGTCTGAGTGCAGAGATATCAAAGTTTTCTACAGACTCTGGAGCTAAAGATTTGCACAGACTTTGCTACGGCTCCAAATCTTTGAAATGACTACATCTGAGCCCACAAGGAAGGACCTATTTACAAGGACACAAAAGGCAGAGGGAAAAGCTGTTTATCAATCCTTTTCCTATTTTGTATTATCTTGTCATGGAACTTGATTTAGATAAAACCCAAACACTCTACTTTTAATCCAATAAAACCTGTTTTTTAAATCTTTTACAAGAAATAATTACAAAATAGAAAATCTAGGCAGATTCATCTTCAAGCTGCAGCTGATCCAGTGCCCCATTACAACATCTCTAAATCGGCTTAGGGTCGATGTGTTCTATTGCACCTCAGTTTGCAAGCTGTAAATGCAATAAACACGGTTTGCATTTTTATAAGCTGTTGTAAATACATCTTCAGGTTTAGAATCACATATCACGGTTATATGAACTCGGCTTACATATTTCTGCTTCACTTCTACTGAGCTAATTAGCCTGGCCAAGTCTGCTGTAACACAGCTATATTAGTTCCAGTTCCTCATTAAACTGTTTTCTTTTATAACTTCCCTTCTAAAGACCTTTCAAGTCATACATAATCTAACATCCATGTACCAAATCAGAACAAAGGGGTATATATTTGTAACTCCTTTGTACATTGTACATCTCCAGACAAGAACGAGCCGTTTCAGACACGCCACCTGCCTGAGCTCACAGTGAAATCCAGTCCAAGCACTGCTTTCTATCCCTATTCCTGAAGACACCGCTTGCATTCATTTCATGGACTACAAAAACAGTGGGGTTTTTTTGCTGAAAAATGCTGTTTTGCATGAAATTTAAATTCATCCAATTCCAAGAGCTTATCCAGTCACCACCTCAGACCACAGATCTTTTCAGATGCTGGTATCCTACTCACTGGCTAGTCCAGCATGAAATTCACTAGCAGTTACACGCGTGTGTGTGATCACACTATGTGTGTCTCCAGTACTTGGTTTTAGACATGCTGCCTTTGCCATAGTGGGCTTCTAGATGCCGGTGTCTCCAACTGTAGACCCACAGGTTCCTCAAACCTGTATACTTATGCATCATTAGCTTTTCATGTCTACAACCATTAGCTGAATTAGTTTCTTCTGCCAATCAGGTGGTTTTTTCCTTAGTTTTTTTTTTCTCATTTCAAAGTTAACTGTTTTGAAACAACTCTTTTAGAAGCTAATTCATTTTAACCTATTACAAGCTATGTCAAAATGGATTTCCATTTATGTGAGTAAACTCCGTTTTAGTTGTCTTTCAGCCTCCATACCATCGTACTCTTTAACACCAGCTATCAAGCAGCATTCTAGCCACCAGCCAGTCTAGCAGTGTGGAACTCAAACTCCTTTCTGATTCTATTCCTCTGGTTTAAATAACGGAACCTATATGAAATTTCTGGCTATTCCAAAAACGAATACCAAGATCAGCTTTACCAAACATTAAGGATCACTAAAACTTTTTAAGATTCTCAGCTTTGAGGATTCTGACGTTTTACAACCGACCCCTGGGGGTCTGACTTGCTTGCTCGGGCATCCATTTCACATTTATGTTGAATCATATATCATAGAATTTTAAGGTTGGAAATGACCCCTAAGATCATCCAGTCCAACCATTAACCTACCGCCACCAAGTCCATATCCTTAGACCATATCCTCAAGCACTGCATCTACCCGTCTTTTAAACACCTCAAGAGATGGGGACTCAACCACCTCCCTGGGTAGACTGTTCCAGTGCTTGATGACTCTTTCAGTAAAGAAGTTCTTCCTAATATCCAACCTAAATTTTCCCGGGCACAACTTGAAACCATTATCTCGAGTTCTGTCACCTGTTACTGGGAAGAAGAGACCAACCCCCACCTCACTGCAACCCCCTTTCAGGTAGTTGTAGAGAGCAATAAGGTCTCCCCTCAGTCTCCTCTTTTCCAAACTAAACAACCCCAGCTCCCTCAGCCGCTCCTCGTAGGGCCTGTTCTCCAGACCCTTCACCATCCTCGTTGCCCTTCTCTGGACACGCTCCAGCACCTCAACATCCTTCTTGAAGTGAGGGGCCCAAAACTGAACACAGTACTCGAGGTGAGGCCTCACCAGTGCAGAATACAGGGGGATTATCACCTCCCTGGTCCTGCTGGCCACACCGTTCCTGATACAAGCCAGGATGCCATTGGCCCTCCTGGCCACCTGGGCACACTGCTGGCTCATGTTTAGGCGGCTGTCAACCAACACCCCCAGGTCCCTTTCCGCCAGGCTGCTCTCCAGCCACTCCTGCCCAAGCCTGTAACGTTGCCTGGGGTTGTTGCGACCAAAGTGCAGGACCCGGCATTTGGCCTTGTTGAATGTCATGTTGTTGGCCCCAGCCCAACAATCCAGCCTGTCCAGATCCCTCTTCAGGGCTTTCCTACCCTCCAGCAGATCGACACTGCCACCCAATTTGGTGTCATCTGCAAACTTACTGAGGGTGCATTCAATCCCCTCGACCAGATCATCTATGAAGATGTTGAACAGAACTGGTCCCAACACTGAGCCCTGAGGAACACCACTGGTGACCGGTCGCCAGCTGGATTTGGCTCCATTGAGATTCAACAAGCCAGCTCCTTTCACACCCATATAACAGTATATGTTAAAAAAAAAAAAAAGTTTCAGTGATATCTACTTACAATGTAAACTGAGGATTAAGGTTGTAAGACAAAGAATATCTGTAGGTTATCTTGAATAGAAGTTACCCCTGTTACTACACAGCGTACAATACACTATTTGCCTAGCAGAGAGGCCTGCAGAACCTTACTCTGACATGAAGTACAATATCACCAAGTTGAGAGACCCTACTTGCTGAGCAGAGAGACAGGACAGATTAATTTTTCAACACTATGCTGACATGCACAGCGAGCAACCTCCGAACTGCCATTTTCTAGCTTCAGGTGCCAACTGTATGAGCTGGAAGACAAGCTCATGTAGTTGCAAGTCTTTCTTCAAAAGACTCAGAAGGCAATTGATTGTAGATGGGTTAACACTGTTGACTGATATATAATGAATTTAGCTGTAAAGAGATTATAGTTATTTGAACAACTACCTAACTGGTGATTTAACTTTCTACCATGCTTATTATTTCTCAAAATTATCTCAAGCAAGAAACTTGTCTGTTTGCCTCAAATCTGTTAAAGATCCTGTTTCTTATCATCTACCACAGCTACAATGCTATCTCCCAAATACCTTAATTTTGTGAAGGCATAACTATGCAATAGGATGAATACAAGAGCCACAGAGTGCAATTGTTCTAGTGTGATGAGCAACCAGCAACCAGCAAAACATAATAAATTGAATAGTCCAAATACATAGTCTTATTTGTTTGTGTGTTTGTAAAACACACACAATCAGCACCCATGTCAACTATGATTTCAAACTGGAAGACACTGAAAGTTGCATGACAGTGTCTGGAAGCGTGTTGAAACCTCCTACAGCATTTTTTCACTATTGTTTTTCAAATAATTTAAAGCTTAAGCCAATGTTGAAGCTTTTAATACTGTCAGGGGCATCTAAAATTATTCTTTATATAAAACAGTTACTATATTTACTCTTAAGTAGGATTTGCACATCAGACAGTGCTTTCCACTACACCACTGCCCTATCTTGATGGTCACACACTCCAGTTGGAGTGAGATCTCTCCCCTGAGGAGTTTAAGCAGATTTTCTAGCTTAAGCATAGTAAAATGACACAGAACACAATGACTCTTGATTGCCTTGCCCATGCTCCAACTGCTTTACTTTAGGAAAACAAAGGAAGCCTATTATTCAAAACAAGATAAGATTATTATTTTGAGTGACACTGTGTAAATTAAATGTCGTCTTCTTGTTATCAACTTCATCTCATACAATCCTTATCGTTCTTTACATTCAGTTCCGTATTTCTGTAAAGATCTCATGCTTTTTGCTCTTGCACATTTGATTGACTATACACAGTCTCTTAACTAGTACTAATTTTTATAGAAGTTTTATAGAACTAATTTTTATAGAACTTTTATAGAACTTTTTTGCTGAGACTGCACTTTCAACCATGCATGCTCCTGTGATTTTAAATGTCTCAGAATGAGTAAGTCTTGGCTGTGTAGATATTTTTATCTAAAGATAGCATCCAATCATGAATAAGGCTGATTTAGTTCATGTTTATTTAAATGTGCTCTCTCTTTTTTTTTTTTTTTGTTCAATATGCCCATAAGTGTATATAGGTGCTGCCTTCCTAATTGTATCAAAGTCACCAGGAAAAAAATAATGTGGAGCTTATCACCACCAAGCAGGAGAAACCTAAAAATGGCATCTGTTAGTAGTACTATCAACCACAAACCCAGGGAAGTTTGAGGTTTTGCCTCTCCATGGAGCAAAAATATAACTGAGGAGCAATTAAAATTAAGCATACTAGACAATCTTTTTTGTTAAAAACAGTTTGGAAAGTTAAACAAGGGCCAATTTAACCAAAGCAGCCCAAATTCAAGCTTGTTCTATAGTTTTAAGAATCCACTTCCATTAATTTTTATATATTTTTAATTACATTACAATAGTGTTCTGCTGCAGACCAGAGTTGAGATGATCAAGCTGATAGAGAACACAGGCTGGGCTGAGGGAAAAAAAAGGCAATACCCTTCCTGCAGGTCAACTCTTTTTCCGACAATAGAAAGACAAATACCCTTCTTCACATCTGACCAAAAAAAAAAAGAGGCTTTCTTTCAGTTGCTTCTACCTGGAATATCTATTTCTTAATTTCTTTGTCTACAACTCCCAATATGCAATAAGAGCCACGACAGATTAATTTCATTAAGTAAGACTATTTTTCAAGGTGATCCTCAAGCATAAGGAGTTCTTTGTTACCTGCAAAAGGAATGAATTGCACAGTTTCAGGAAGAATCTAATTGGATTTGCATTTCTCCAGATTAGCATTAGAAGCAACCAAAGAACCCAAAATAATCTGATCTCTTCCATAAGAATGAAAAGGTATGATTAGAAATATAAAACCAGGCTGGGACGGACTCAAAAAATGCAGACTCAGAGAACAAGAAGCCTTAAAACCCCTACCCCTCTGTGGGGGTAGGAGGCAGGGAAACAGGCTGTCCTGTGTCTTAACACGTAAATCCTGAGCTTCAACTCATATCTGCTTAGACTGAATTTGTGCAAACAAGGACTAAGAGTATAAGTAAGACCAAGTATTCAACTAGAGGGTAAAACACATTTCTCTTTTTCTGTTCCTGTGACAAACATTTGATCACTAATATAATGGATATCACACTTTATAAAATAATATAAAGAAAAACATTTTAAAATTAAATCACTCTGAAAGGCAAATATTGTTCAGAACTCCAGGGAAATGTGGTATTAACAGCTATTCAAATGATTTATCAAAAACATTATTCATATGCTTTCAAAATAAAGAAAACATTAAGAATATTTGTAATGTAATTCTCTATTTAAATCATTCAGGTCAGTATCTGTGAGTCAACTTAGTCCTACACTTTCAAAGAGAACACAAAGAATACAACACTTCCACCAAAGAGGTGTTTAAGTGGAAATCAAGACATTTGCAGTTTTCCATGCGTGCTCACAGTGCTGTACAGTTCTAAAGAAGTGAAGAACACCAGAGCACTACTTGGTCCACCTCATTTCTCCTTGTACAAAATAATTATGATGATATGGGTAGGTAAATAAAAAACATCCCCAGGGAACTAAGAGGACCAGCAGTTGCTCTTGTCTCATTTGCCCAGACAGGTTGATTTTTGTGGGAACTTTAGTCATCTTTTGAGGAAAAACAAACAAAACCACCATCCAAAGAAGCTACAGTAAGTTCTCCCCATTTAGTTCAACAAGTATTTGACAGTTTTTCCTACATGAGGGGAGAAAGCTGCTAATATCATCTGCCCTTGCTTTTATTTGAGGGTTTTTCTATCACATTTTAAATACAAATCAAGATATGTCAGCATGTCTGTAATGTCAAGCATCTGGTGCTGGTTGGTAAGCACTGACTGAGAGCCAGCAGTCCACTTTTATTGCTGAGTTTAAGCTGGCAACTTAGTCTCCAGTTTGGTGAAGAAAACCAACATTTGATATACTACCACTGAAAGATAACCTCTGACCTACTCCCATCACTTAAATCTACACACAGACAAGAGTAAATTTCAAAATCTAATATCATAAAACAAACTAAGCTTTCAGTGTCAAATAGTACTTCAGTTGATCAAGTTTAACTGCTGCAATCCTTCAGAAACATTCACCACCCTGATATGTTCAGCAGAATGAACAGTCCTAACTTTGAATATCAGTGTTACTTTGCAAAAGCACAAGTAGTTTGTGAAGAAAAAACAGTTTGCTCTTTACATCCTAACGATTTAACTTTACTGTCCCAATATAAGACAATCTGTCTTAAAAGGGCTTACTTTCAATAAATTAGATGCTGTTTCACAGTAACTACAGCCTTCAATATGCACAGTTTTACGGTGAAACCATCACAAAGCTTTCATGAAAGTCTTCATCTGATGCAAAACCTCCAAAATAAACACTGTGCAGTGCTGAATCCAAGCACTGTCAAAGCATTAAGTGCCACAGACTTGCCTGAACTTTGTAATTCTAGGTATCAGAAATACTCAAGTTTTGCAAGGACAGTTTTCCAAAATGCTTCTAACTTAATACTTGTCAATGCTGGATTGTTAGAATCGAAGCACATCAAGATTTTCTTACTAAAAATGTAATACTGTATACAAAGTTGAATCCTACAAAAGCCTGAAACTTTAGGGATAAGAATTCTCTCCCCCTTTACTTTCTAGATTGTCAAAGCCCCAAGACCATACCTGGGTTTGCCCCTTTTTTTAATCTGAATTTGTACTGCAGATGGACATAAAAAGGTACATTCAGAAAAACAAAATTCCTACTCAAAAGACACACAAGAAATAAAAAGGAGTTCAGCTCTGTTCCCAAATGCAGAACTCCTTCAGTCAGCTTATGCAGAAAACAAAATCATGTCTGATTTGGGAAATTCACCAATTTCAGCTGTGCAAAGGAGTAATTAAAAAGAAGGGAAAGCTCCCCAGCCACTGATGAAAGCATGGGCAAGATGGTGAAGTTGTAAAAACGCTAATTAAAACACTAGCTGTTTTTTCCCACCTACAAATTAAAAATTTTCCCATGTTACCATCAGTGAAACAGGTAAGACTGGTGGTCAAACTACCAACTCTCTTCCCTCCCAAGTGCTGAAAAGGACTCTTAAACTATTAGATTTACTTTTTTAACAAATTTAAAATCTCCTTAACTCTGTGCACAGAACATCTAAACATTGCTTTCAATGTGTGAGTCTGCCTTGTGTTACTATTCTTGCTTAGTGGCCTGTAAGAAGCATTAAGAAGCATTCAATTAGCTCAGTTTGATTACTTATTCTTGCATTCCAACACATTTTACATTGCAAAAATTGGCATTTCTGTTACTTGCAAATAAACTGGGATTTGACTAGGCACCTCAGCTCCATACAACCTGGACCCAGTTTTCACGTCATGAAGAACTGTATAGCAATTATTCCAGTACCTTCCTTGCAAACTCTTTTTTTCTCCAAAGTAACTGTGAGGATAAGATAATTTTAACTATGAGCACTGAGAAAACTTGGAGTTTGCAACGTGGAAATGGCACAAACAAAAGGGAGTAAGGACCCCGGTAAGTCTTAAAACATAATAGCTTCTAGTAACCTGGCAATGTTGTTTATGTTTTATTTTATTAAGAATTCTGCAGATCTGATGTGTAACATCATGTTTGTTGGCTGCTTCCAATAAGCTGCTAATCACTGGACTGGATTAAAACTGTAGCTGACATAGTTAAGATCCAGTTATGTTACAAATTCCACAATAACTTTGTCAAAGTGAAGCAGCCCATTAAAAAAAGTCAAACCAGTATCCTTACTACTCACTCTTCTGCAGTAGATCTCTCTGATTCTGAGGAAAGTCTACATCTGAAATCACCATCTCAAACTCAAGTGTTCATTTTATTTACCCAAGTATGCTAATCAACAAAGTATCTTTTATGCCACAGTGACCTGACACATTAATGCAGTACTGGAGGAATGCAGTTTACTAAATCAAGGCTACAAGCTATCAGCAGCATTTTAAAATGTAACAGAAATCATACTAAGCTTTCAGCTTGTTAAGGGCTGAAGACCAGTTCAATCACCAGAGAAAAGCTCTTACATGGACACAGAAAGATCAGACAGTTCTATGAAACAGACCAGAACATGAGAACTGAATGTGAACATTTTGAATTTTGGATGCATATCCCTGTTTTAAGAGCTAAGAAACATAAATTCGTTGTAAAATATAAAAAAAAGACACTAGGAATTAAAGACTTACAGGAGCATGTCACTTGTAAAGAGACCTGAACCCTTACATAGCTTCAACGTTTTACTAGTTTAGAGCCAGTAATTTTTTTCATCTTTACTGACTGTCCTACAGGAAAGCTAAAACACTGCCTGAATTACCTTAATGAAGAAAAGTCTCAAAATGGCTTGCTCAATTATTTTTAATTCATTAACCTCCCAAGCATGTAATGTCTAGACTGGAGATCTATGCCTCCAATAAAGGCAACCAATGGCTTCGTATCTGAAGTGTGAAAAGAATTCTCCTACTCTGTTCCCTTCTCCAGAAAGCTGAGAACTGGGACAAGCAGCCACCGGCTGCTTCATGTGGTTGCTGAAACCATGATACTACGGTCAAGATTCCAGTACTGCCCTACTGATTCAACAGGCAATATTTAAAATATCCCATAGACAGCCCATAACGGGATGTGCCGTGTACCATTAGTAGATAAAGAAGAATATTAATGCTTATCAGCTCCCTGAAGCAGAATCCCACGACCAAAGCAGCGATGTATTGCTCCATATAAAAAATAAGAACTTTTGCTCCTCTATCTCACAAGTACTTTCTGATGGAAGCACAACTATTTGATACTGGTCTCTTTCCTTTGGATTCTAGAAAGTGACTGTCATCTTAAAATACGTAAAGTTTACAGTTTATTTTGAAAGATCATTAAAAGTCTTGAAAAGCCTGAGCTTAAAGAATCTCTTAAATTAAAAAGAGGACACACAGATGAGTTCCATTTAGGCAATCAGTGCTGACACATTAATAATGAAATAAAAGATGCTGCAGCATTTCAAACATTCTGCAGCTGTTACAACAGCACTATTATCTAATGCAGATATATTTACCAAATTCTACATTTTGTAGTACAAGCGTTTAAAATCAAAATGCTTCTTTTTATTTGCTAAATCATTAACTGGTAATCTAATGACATTTCAAATGTAAATTTAATCAGCAGCATTTGAATTACCTTGTGTTTCAAGTGTTAGGGTAGCCCCTCAGCTGTGACCATGCACTGATGTCTCTTCTCCCCACCTAACCAAGCATACCCAGCCATGTGTCAAGGCTTGGGCATCCTTGCAAAAGGAAACCCTCACTCCCACTGACCAAATCAGACCTTTGGGCTTTATAAATCTAAGATTTCCAAACGACAGCAATGCTTTTAGCTTTTATAACTATTCTGCTCTAAGCACTGAAATAAAGCACTGAATTTGACTGCATGCCCTTGTAGAACTTCAGTAATCATAGATTTTAATGTTTTTTTCTTGTCATCCATAAATATGCTTTAATTTCCTACCATATAAATCACAGAATGTTCAGAGTTGAAGACACTTCAAAAGATCATCTAAGTCCAACCCCCCTGCTCGAGCATGATCACCTAGATTAAATCACACAGGAATGTGTCCAGATTGGTCTTGAATGTCTCAAGAGAAGAAGACTCCACAACCTCTCTGGGCAGCCTGTTCCAGTGCTCCGTCACCCTCACATGGTGTAATTCTTCCTTATATTAAGATGGAACTTTCTATGTTCTAGTTTGGAACCATTTCCCCTTGTTCTATCACTGGCCATCACTGAGAAGAGCCTAGATCCATCCTCCTGACACTCACCCTTTACATATTTATAGACATTAATGAGGTCACCCCTCAGTGTCCTCTTCTCCAAGCTAAAGAGATCCAGCTCCCTCAGCCTGTAATCATAAGGAAGATGTTCCACTCCCTTCTTGGTGGCCCGGCGTTGGACTCTGTCAAGGAGTTGTATGTCCTTCTTCAACTGAGGGGCCCAGAACTGGATGCCATACTCCAGGGCAGAGGGGGAGGAGGACCTCTCCCGACCTACTGGCCACCCCCATTTTAATACACTCCAGGATGCCACTGGCCTTCTTGGCCACAAGGGCACATTGCTGGCTCGTGGTCATCCTTCTCTCTACCAGGACCCCCAGGTCCCTCTCACCTGCACTGCTCTTCAACAGGCCAGTCCCCAACCTATACTGGTACTTGGGGTTGTTCCTCCCCAGATGCAAGACCCTACACTTGTCCTTATTAAATTTCATTCAATTTCTCCCTGCCCAGTTCTCCAGCCTGTCTAAATCCTGTTGAATGGCAGCACAACCTTCTGGTGTGTCAGCCACCCTTCCCAGCTTTGTGTTGTCAGCAAACTTGCTGACTGTGCACTCCATTCCCTCGTCCAGGTCATCAATTAATTCATTGGACAATACTGGCCCCAGTACTGACCCCTGAGGGACTCCACTACAGGCCTCCAGCAAGACTGTCCCATTAATGACAACTTGCTGGATTCTTCCCTTCAACCAGCTCTCAGTCCCACTTCACTGCTCTACCCTCCAGGCCACACTTCCTCAGTTTGCCTACCAGGATGCTGTGGGAGACAGTGTCAAATGCCTTACTGAGGTACAGGAAAACCACATCCATTGCCCTATCATCATCCCTCCACCTGGTTATATCCTCGTAAAAGGCTATTAGATCAGTCAGACATGACCTCCCCTTGGTAAAACCATGCTGACTGCTCCTAACAGCCCTCTTATCCTTGATCTGCCTGGAGACAGCACCAAGGATAAGTCATTCCATCAACTCTCCCAGGATGGAAGTGATGCTGATGGGTCTGTGGTTACGTGGTTCCTCCTTCTTGCCCTTTCTGAAGACTGGAGTGACATTTGCTTTCCTCCAGTCCTCAGGCACCTGTCCCATTTGCAGCAGGATATCCTTTTCCAGTAGCTCAATGAAGCCCCGCAAATTGTCATAACAAAGTTTTGTTCAACAGTAACTTATTCCAAAACTACTCTCCAATTTCAGATATTTGTACTGTATTTCTCCCTTCCAAGTGTATGTATATTTTTGTATCTCCTTTTATTATGCAAAACAGAAAACTTCTATTTGAAAATTGAACCAGGAATACATCTGCAATCATAATGTTTGAATAGACAACATTTTTCATAATTGTAACACAGCACTATTGGGGACTAAACTGACAGATGGAAATTCCAATGCATACTGCAGACTACACTGCAGATCAAAACATACTAACGGATACACATCATTTGAGAGGACATCTGTTTTAGAAGAAATTGTTGTATTTAATACTTAAATTACCCATTCCATTTTTGTTTATTAACACTTTACAGTAGCATGCAAGAAATTTGAATTGTTCCTGTATTACTAAGGCTGCACATTATGCCTTAATACAGCTGCATAAAGAAGCACCTTAACTGCTGTGTCCATCATGTTTTGTGACATGATCCAGTTGAGTATTTTCAAATTACCTAGAGTTATTAATCCAATTTTATACATCACAGACTTATGTTTAAAATGGATTAATTTATGAAAGACATTATTAAGTGAGCAATACACAGCACAACAAAATGGAAAATTTTCTGGGCAGGAATATCAGTGGTACATCTGAAAAACCTTAATTATCTGATTCTAGATTTTAACAAATCTTGATTGACTTCCCTCTTCCCTCAAACACATTCCTCATGGTGTGGTGAACCAACCTCTTCATGCAAGCAACAGCACAAGTAAACCATTCATGTGGATTATCCGGATTACTGTTCACATACACACAATGTCGTGGTTTAACAGCCCCATCCAGCCAGTAAGCACCCCATAACTGCTTGCTCACTCCCCCTACCAACCCCCAACGGGTCAGGTAGCAGAATGGAAAAAGAAGTGAAACTTATGGGTTGAGATAAAGAGAGTCTAATAGCACAGCAAAGGAAGAGAAAACAACAATAAAAGAATTATAAAAAAAGTGATGCATAAAGCCATAGCTCACCACCCGCTGCCCAGCCCACCCCCAAGCAGTGATCACCACCTCTCTGGCCAATTCCACCCAGATTATATACTGAACATGATGTCATATATGGTAGAGAATAGCCCTTTGAACTGTTATGGTCAGCTGTCTTGGCTACACTCCCTCCCAGCTTCTTGTACCCCTCCTCACTGGCAGACCATGGGAAGCTGAAACATCCCTGACTTAGTGTAAGCACTACTTAGCAACAACTAAAACGTCAGTGTGTTTTAACGTTATTCTCACACTAAGACCAAAACACAGCTCTACATCCACTACTAGAAAGAAAATTAACTCTATCCCAGCTGAAACATGGATACATGCACAGACATGAAAAAAATCATTTTTTTCCCAAATCTTTGTAGGTATCTAAGATTATTTTTCATTTTTAATTATTTGTGATTTTTTAATACCTAGGAAAAAACTCTGTTCTTACCTTTTCAACTGCTAATTGTTTTGATGGTTTTTCTGATTCTCTTTCTCTCTTTTTCTCTTCTTTCTTTTTTTCTTTTTCCTTCTAAAAAAAAAAAAAAGCATTTTTCTAGTACTCCGTAACAATGCATCTGCAAACATATTGAATGTCTACAGTCATACAGAATATAAACAGAAGCCTTCAGTTACTCCTTCTCAATTCAGAGTTTATACTTGTATCTCCTCTGTTACCAGAAGTGACTCATTCTGCTCAAATAGTACTGCTAAAAATATTGTAACTCTGAGAATGCAAGAAATTCCCAAGTATAGTACTACTAAAAACATTGCAACTTTGAGAATTCAAGAAATTCCCTATTTCACCTGCTCATCTGCATTTCTTCTTATAAGCAGAAAGAAAACATAACCAGATTTCATTCTCCCAAGCAAAACAGAGCTTAAAATTAAAAACAATCTACAAGTCCTCCATTAACCCAAATAACCCCTGTCATTAGGACAGGTGCCAGTCTCTTTAACAAAAAAAAAAAACAATAGTAAGGCAATCTGCACGTAGCTTTCTGCAGAGAGGTTTTAAAATCTGATCTAGTAGTCTTAAAAAAATAATCTTTAAGTTGACTTGAACCATATGACAGACCTGCCGAGTAACAAGATCTTAAATTGTTCCACAGAGAGAAAACTTAAGAAATTCCTTTACTAATTACTTTTACTACCAATGCAGTATAATAACATTACAGAAGTTATTTTCATTTTCAGTTCTGAGCAAATAAATAGGGCAATACTGCAGACCCAGCCTGACTTATGAAAAGCACAACATATTCCTTAAGGCATCATAACATACAGAAGATATAGACTTTTTTTAGACACAATTGCTTTGACACAGAGTTAGTAGCAGTTTTTAGACCTAGAATCTTGTCTACATTTACCTCGTACAACAACAGTATAGTACTAGTGAGTATACTTGAACACTGAAACGAATGGAACACGAGTTTACCATACGTAGTAAAGGAGAAGAGACAGTAGCTCCTAAATGTTCTTTCAGTCATTAGGCTTGGATCCCTTTGTTCAAAGCTTTGAAATAGCTTTGTTCCACAAGTCACTGTTTTTCAGCAAGTTTCCCAGTATTAGGAGGAAGTTTGAGAGGTTAAACAATTGTCTGTGCAGGTCCAGCATTACAAATAAAACAGATTACTAGGCTACAGGTCTTTTGGGTCTTTTTAATATATAATTTTTAAATCTGTGCAATGTGTCATATGATTAAAACAGTTCCAACACTAAAATAAANTTTTTTTTTTTTTTTGAGGGGGTGCAGGGTGGTGGGTATGGGGGGATCCAAGTAACACATTCTCCACAATTTCAAAAAATCAGTTTTGAAAACCTTCACTCTATTCAGCAAATGAACTGGAGTTACTTAATTGAGGTTAGTCAAATCCCAAATAATCTAACCTCTTTGAATTATTTCACCAGGCATTACCCTGAACACTCAGGTCCTGGAAAGTGAGACTATCACACCAAGTGCTTCTTTAATGCAGGTGTCACTCTAGCAACAGGAAACAATGACCAGAGTAATGAAACTGCAGAAAAAGGGAATGTCTGTTTTGAAGAAAAGAAACAGTCCAACTTAGAATTTAGTGAACATCAGGAACACAGTAGTCCAAACCGAAGCCAGGTGCTCAAGAAGTTTTTATGATGGGATAAGTATAGAGCCACGTTTTATTTTGAGGCCACTCTAATAACCTAAGACATGCAGGCTTACTGGACTAAGATTACAAATGCATAGCCATTCCTTTCAAGTGAAGCTTAAGCCTCTCCTTCATAACTGTGCATCCTAGTACCAGTCTGTATTCTAAACACTCAAAATCCTGTGACCATAGTCACGTACTGCACATGAATATACTGGCAGAGCAACAACCTTTCCAAAAGTCTTTAATTCCCTGTCCCCACTCCAATCTTCCAAAGCTGAATAATTGAAATAATCCTACTCTCTTCTGTGGAAGCTTTTCTACATCTTAGGCAACTGAGATTCTTTTCTCTCCTGGGAAAAATCGTTGAAAGTGTCATAACACCACATTTACTTTTAAAAAACAGTACCTTAAGTCTACTTTAATATGTTTAAGGGAAAGTAGAGTTAAAGTTTTTGCATATGATGTCCTAACTTCCAGTTTGGCTTCAGTATTTTTTTAAAATATGTTTTCTTACAGAAACCTTGCTTTGATACCATACAATATCTAGAAACTTTTATTCTTCAAGAATAAGAAGGGCTTGTAGTATGTTTCATAGAGCAAACACTCCATAAAAGTTACCAAATATGCCTCTCATTGCCTTAAATAAATCCCTGACAGATTCATAGTGAAAGTATGAACTTAAAAGAAAATGTTCACTGGTGTTTCTGCCTCCAAACCTCACAATGCCCACAGGAACTCTCAATTCCCAGTGACTTTATTCTCATTCACTTTATTTTCACTGTGGACTTGAAAACACATAGCTTCTTCATCTTCACACTTCACAATTTCCATATGCAAGCTTTCTGCTTCAGCTCCATTAGAAAAAAATAATTCAGACTAATAAAAACATTTTTCAGATGCTGTACTCATGCCAGAATTTCAACTCGAGTGTTTCATTACTTGCAAGAGCAGTCAAAAAGCACTACAAAGATAATAAAATTAAATTGTCTTTATACTGGTCTTAAATTCTAAGAAAAATTATTCCCCCCCCCCCCGCCCCCAACTAATTTCCGACAGCGTGGCATAGTAGCTACACAGAGGCACTTTCAAATCTGAATGCATGAAGAGAGGCAGATAAGAAAGGCAAGTGTCATTCCAACTAGAGGCTGCTATTGCTGGCACAATTTGAAAATGTCAAATTCATCAAGACTTGTGGTCCAGTCCATGACACTGTCATTTTAATTTTAATCAATGTTTAAATATATCTGAATTAAAATCATGTATTGCATCTGTCCACATTTGCTGTATTTAGAAGAAAAAGCATCACTTATGTTTAGATCATAAGTTATTTCATACACTGTATACAGGCTCAATTTAGGCTGAAGTATCCAAAAGTGTCTGACATTGAATATTCACATTCTAAAAAACTGTATTGCATTACTGTTTCAGATTGTGACATTTAATGAAATTTCATACAAATTATGCCTTATCCACTACTTGTCTGTCAAGATTTTCAAAGGCCCTTCTAAACAGTAAATGCAATGGCAGCACATACAAACATATCTCAGCTAGAAGGGACACTATGAATTATCAGAAGTGTCACCAAATTAATTCTGTATTTATGTCCAATGAGACTGAACTATATGTTTGAAACAATGCTAGTAATTTAGATTCTGAAACAATTAAAACAATCAAATTACTGTTGAGGAGACAAGGCAATGTCACCCATGCCTGCCAGCTGGGAACAAAATGGTGTTTCCAACTTTGTGACACTAAACCAGAGCAGAAACAGAATTTTTGACCATGAGAGGTAACAATCATGTGTGTGCTTTGTCCTGTTCTGTTGGTTATTATCATTTACCTAGTCCAGGAACCAAGGGGCAGAGAAGCATAAAATGCTGGAAGTATTACAAGCAGTTCAAATTCTCTAGTAAAGTCAGTGTAATTACTCTATAGGAACATAATAACTTGTGCAAAGCAGTAACCTGACAAATTACACCCAAAACCAATATACCTCTGCTTTGCTCTTCTCAGCAGCAGCTTGCAGAGAAGGAGAGGATGCCAAAGGCTGAGCAGCATCAGAAGAGGATATCTGTACAAAACAGAGGAAAGAAATGAGAAAGAAAATAAGCAGAAAAGCAGGGATGGGAGGGAGCAGAGGCAGCTAAAGACATATGATTTTTATTCTTTATCCCCCCTCCCCCCAGTAATTTTTGGGGAAGGGGCAAAAAAAATACAGCAAAACATAGAAGAGAAAAAGTATTTACTTTTTTTCTTTTTTTTTTTTTGTTCTTTGCTTTTATTGGTATTATTTTTAAAGGAAATTTGTCAGATAGGAATGAGTCATAATGAAATTCACTAGAATAGAATGTAAGAAAATGAACCTAGGTAAGATCATATCACAGGCCTAAGAAAAATAATTAGTTTTCATCCATTGTTCAATTTTATCCAGTGTGACTACTGAAATATTAATGTCTTGAAGCATGAAGGCACACTGTCCCAGAGGAGGGGGAGAGAAGAGAGTGCCTTTGTTCTTGTTCACTGTAAGAAAATATTTTTATTAAGAGGTATGCAAAACAACTCTGAAAGTTATACATTAATTAAAGTTCTAATTAACACTTTTTAAACAGCACTCCAAATGAGTAAAGAACTTAGGTTTAAGATAAAGCCGCATCCTAGCAGCAGCATGCCAGACCTTACAGACAAGTGATGCTTCTTTTCTAGGAATCGATCTGGATCACCTTCATTACCACCATCAGGCTTCCAGAATTATCCAAAAGGTAGAAGTTATATATGAAACAGATGAAGTTTGCTCAAAAAATAGTATTCTCTAAATGTGTTTTCATCTATCTTCCTATCCTACTTCTTTATGCATAGCTGATCACTTTAATGGAAACATTCTCTTTCTAGTCCCCTTACTACAAAAACAAAATGGAATTACACTTACAGACAGGTGAAAGACCTCCACAGCTATAAAGCTGACACTTTACCTTGTTTTGTATCACCTCTACTGCCTACCAGGAAAATTTTAAAACAACTGAAGCTATTACAGAACAGGTCATCATGTTGAATCAAAATAACCAATTTAGATGACATGTTTTTACTTAGTTTAAAACAAAACAAAACAAAAACCAAACTCAACAGCTTGCACTAAAAGGAAATTTGAAAACTGTCAAAAAAAAAAACCCTACCTCATGTCTAAATACCCTAAGTCCCACCAGCACCATAGTTTATAGAACTGGAATATTCTTTGACTACATATAATTTTATTTTTTTTTCAGTACTTGTACAAACTCAGAAACTAAGCTAAACCTAGAAGGTAGTGCAGAGCTTCAGAAAAGATATCTATAAGGTTTAATTTTTAAACCAAATTTCATCTGCAGAAAAATTAAACAGAATCCTCACTTTTAGATTGACTGGCCTAAAATCCTCAGGTTATTAGAAGAGTTACAGATACATCTGCTGCAGTGAAGCATTTTCTCAAACTGTAGCATTCTGTTGCTATAGAAACAGAGGGATCGTGTTTATTCCAATTACACCACATTGTAACCAATGAAAGATGTCAGAAAATTTATTAGGTAACTACATCTATTAAGCTATGAACTTTAATACCATGCTCCTTATTGAGATTTCAATTAAATGCAAATGTGTGAAACTGTGATGATGGAGCATCCATTGTGAGTGTCAGGAGGATGGATCCAGGCTCTTCTCTGTGTTGGTCAGTGACAGAAGAAGGGGAAATAGTTCCCAGGTGGAACATAGAAAGTTCCATCTTAATAAAAGGAAGAACTTTTTCACCATGAGGGTGACAGATCACTGGAACAGGCTGCCCAGAGAGGTTGTGGAGTCTCCTTCTCTGGAGACATTCAAGACCCATCTGGACATGTTCCTGTGTGGTTTAACCCAGGTGATCCTGCTTGGGCAGACTGGATGATCTTTCAAGGTCCCTTCCATCTCCTGACATTCTGTGATTCTGTGATCCTAAGTATACTTTTAAGTTTCTAAAGATAAAGTGGGATTTGGGTTTTGCTTGTTTGTATTCATTCCCTTGTATACTACAGCTTTTAAGAGAATTTAAGCTGGAAAGCTCTCCCAGGTACACAGCGGTAACAGCTGCTCACCACACAGAACCAGGTAAGCAGAACTGCAGTTGGGGCTAGGGGAGAATTCAGCACTGCAGACGTTTGCATCACATTTCCATCCTCAATCTGCATATCATCTTCATAAACGAGGGGATCATCTAACCTCGGATAAGGTAATCCTATGAAGGCCTGAAAGTAGTTCTTACAGCTTTGCCAATCGAGTAATGGAGAAGCGTCATGCAAGCCGTAAGCAGGAAACAGCAAAAAGCGGTTACTGCCTAGCCTGGGACATGGAACAAGTTAAGAAATGCCCCAGTGTAACGTTTCAAGACAAACAGCAGCTCTACACTCACTCCAGGCTGAAAGACAGCACTTGAAAGCACACCTCGCATATGCAAATATTCAAATAAGCAGGAGTACAAAAGGTATATGACTGAACCTAATCATTAAGAGACACATTATAATGTATAAAGAACTGATTATGTTAATGTAATGAAAGCAATAGCATGAGTTTGCGCTGCATAGCTTTACCACCACTACAGCATGTTAAATTTGTTATCTGCTGTGCCAGGTACAGAAATCTGAACTAAACAACCTGATTGAGTTAAACTGAGTGACTGGGTGAAACTAAACCCAAACCAGAATTACAAGAGAGGCCAGTGGCAAGTGGTTAAGCAGCCAGAGTATCAAGAACTCATCAGGGTACCAGAGAAGCCTGGAAAAATCCTTGTCATTGGGACAAACTGATGCTTAAGGGAGAGGTGATCTGATGACACCGCTAAGGCTCCCAGCAGGCACTGAACCAGCTGCCTCCTGACTAGTGCTGAGCCCAGAGGAGCTGCAGCCAGGCCCGACTAGAACCCAGTCCTGCTGTACCAACCACACCACTCCCAGTCTGCATTCATGTCTCATGCTGTGTTGTGTCCACATACCAGAACTAGCATCAAATACAACTAAGAACTGGAACAACACTGCAGTATAAGGGTATTCTTTCATTATCTTGAGGGCAGTCGGTCAGAATACTGACTTTTCACTCACATCCAAGTCATTACTACAAATGCTAATTAACATCTTTGAGCATGAAGAGACACCATACACTTCAGTCATCCAGTGCTGGGTTTTTGGGAGATCCCAAAAGTTACATTCTTAACCCAAACTAACCCCCTATTTCAGCAAATTCGTAAGCTGGTCAATATGCTGAGACATCAATAAAACCTCACAGATTTTATTTTCCCTTGTAATGTCCCCCAAATCAAAACTCTGACAGGTTGTGATATATTCCTATTTTCAAACTGCAGCCCACTTTACAGATATCATGCACTGCAAAACCCTCAACAAATAACCGTTTTCATGGGCACAAGTCAACCCTTAAACATTATTATGATAACTTTATCATCAAAGCCCAGGTTGGACCACTCAAAGTCAGTATGACTAGCTTCTATGTCCTGTTTGCACACAGACATACCATTAGTTGTGGGGCATATTATTTACTGAACAGATGAAACACCAGTAAGGAACAGTGGCTGACAAGAATTTGCGCACTGCTGGCTTATACTTCCAGGAAATGTTTGTTTTCAAAACTACTGAAGTGATAAAAGTGATAAATGGCAAATGAGAAAGCATCTGCTCATTGACCTACTTCTACGTTCATGGTTGGCAGTGAGAGTGCTAGGGTTAGAATAACCCCCAGACCAAACCACTCACCCATGGCAGGTACATGCATCCAACTCTGCCGGGTAAGTGCTGCACTCAGTCCTGGCCAAACTGCCTGCAATTAGTTGAAAGCCACAAATGCACTTTAAATATTTATAGCAGAACCCTGATCAGCACTCAGGACTGCCAATCAAGTTTTTAATGATTTTAAAACTGGTTTTTAGGAGAGTGAGATCGCTGAAAAGCAGCACTACGTAATACCACAAAGTAACATACAGGTTTTCTATTCGCTATTTATCAGCCTTTACAATAACAACTTGTTTATATAAACGTAGTCAGAGGCATAAGATCTACTCCATGCTTGGGTCCAAGTACCTAAAATATGGTTGTTTACAAGAAAACATCCCCTCATTGGTGTAGAAAAAAAAATTACGGTTTGCAAAAAACCACCATTCTACAGCAACAATTGACCTCTGTTGTCACTTTTCTAGTTTGTCAGGTTTAATTCTATTATTAAATTCCTCTAGAAACAAAGAGAAAAAGCTGAAGAACCAGTTTCTAGAAAATACCTGGCCAATAGTGGCACTAATTAGGAACTCTGAAGAGCAGACAGTGGGGAAAAAAAAAATCATTCTGTGATTCTGTGAAAGGCAAAAAATATCTTTGTTTTATTTAGATCCAATGGAATAAGAGACAAAGCCACTGAAAACAAAACCTCTCCTGCCACATGTGTAAGGCAATAAATTCACTGAAATTTCTACATAAAAATCCAAAAATCAATTTCCATCCATCTTCCAGAACTCAAATACAGAATCAGACACTCATCTACTCTGATAACATTTGTTAGCACTACGCACTGGAAAATTGTCAACTAAGACGACCTTGACTACTGGCACTTTAAAGTATCAGACAAATCTGATGGCAACCCCTACAACCAACACACATGCTGCTGCAGAAAGAATAAAGTTGATGTGCTTGTGTGCATTAAGAGTGCATTGCAAACTGACAACTAGCATCTGAATATTTAATGTTATTTTGGGAGTAGTTGAATCTTTTGATTAAGAAGTGAATTCAGAATTGCCAGAAAGACGTGATGAAGGCAAGGAGCTGTTTCTTAAGTTTCCACATCTACACTCATATGTTCACAGAATTCTGATCACATTGCTGTTGCAGTCATTTCATATTTAGGAATTCTTGAATCTCTCTTGTTTAAGTTTTGGGACTCCTTTTCAGAAAGCAGATAAAGTAAAAATAATAACTTTATATAACGAGACTCTTTAAAGCATCATATATGTTCAGTGGTGAGCAAGAAAATACAGGCACATGCAATAGAATGGTTAGATTTTGTTTTCATTTAGGTGCCGTGAGAGACTCTTTGGTTCACAAAAAAAAAAAACAACCCAAAAAGTAAGACTGGAAAGGATAGGATCTGCAGGTTTACAATATTACTTGACTTCCCTGCCCTTATTCCATGGCAAGGTGTCACCCATCACAACTTCTTCATTAAAAACGTACAGCACTATCCAAATACGCACACGTAAAAGCACCAATACAAACAGCATTGGCCCAATGGCTTTGATGCAGTCTGTGCACCAGGCCACAACTTCAAGAGAAAAAAGTAAGCTCAAAAGCAGTATTAAATGAAGCTATCAGACAATATAACATGCAAAATCTTAGAATTATTTTAGTTCCATTTGTACTAACATATTTCTGATGCTAGTGCTGAGGTACTAACAGGCTGAGTCCTGTTCTTATCTCTGATGTCAGAGTGTTTCCAAAGAATGTTTACCAACATGGTGATAGGTGCTTTATATATATAAATCTATACATTTGTATGATATACATAACTATATATGTGATTGTATGACTGATAACAGTCATACAAACAGTACTGGCAACTAAGGTCAATGTACTTAATAAAGTTTTCACCAACTTTCATTTGCAGCCTTTCCAAAATCCTGTTCTCGGTGTAACGCATGTTATTATTAAACCTTTTGTTAAAAAGGATTCAAGTTAAGCCTTTAGAAATCTACATGGAACATCCATCTGAATATGAAATTTATGGTGCTATCACTCAGAAGATTCAAGAGATTTAAAAAAAAGTGCATTATCAAACCATGTCAGAATATTCAGGAGATTAGCAGCTGAACCAAGTACAAAGGTGCCCTCGAGTGGCCATTTTATAGACACACAATACACAGGGAAATCTCCTAAATGGACTGACGGCATTCATTTGACAAATTTTAAGTACAGTTACTACAAATGTTTTTCTTATTTCACCAGACTTTTGGCTTTACTGCCGTACATCTTCAACAAACGGCAACACTAAAATTAGTACTTTATTTTAAAGCAGTAGCAATTACAGGTTATTAGATCATATAAACACACAACCAATTGCTTGTCATTATTTTTGAAGAGGCCTATTCTTAAAATCCCAAAAGGGCTATAAGAATAACAACATGCTACTAATAACACCTACCTGTGAATCTCTGCAGAAGTTCTTTAGGCTAACTGGCAAGGCTTTTTAAAAAGTTACTAAAACATCTCCCCTACGGAGTGCTCTAACCACTGGACATCACGCAAGGAAACCTGAATGTCCCCTGTTTCACAGAATAGCAGCCGCTGGCTTTTCAAAGAAGTCACATGTGCTCTTCTGTCCGTGTCCTGAACACACTCACCACTCCTGTACCTTCAGTGCCCGTATCTTGTTACAGCAATACAGAGAAGCTTGTGCATAAGCGAGGTGCAGTCCTGAATGTCTGCAGGGCTATGGACACTCGTACTGTTTACATCAAGGAGAGATGGGATTGCTTCGTGTTCTGGGAAATACAGGTACGTTTTAACAGTACCTTGCACTTCAGTGCAAATTTATTGTTGAACTGTAACCAAGAGCATCCATACCAAGTCTTGGTTGTGGTGGGGGTTGGGGTTTTTTCTTTTTTTGAGGGGAGGTTAGTTTTTGGGGGTTTGGTTTTGGTTTTTTGGTGTTTTTTGTGGCTGTTGGTTGGATTTTATTTTCTTTAGATTATTTATCTTCTCCTTAAGATAACCTCATCTAGAGATACTACACAGTCACCATGGCTTAATTAAAGGCTGACACAGCATAAACAAAACAGATGCTTTTAATCTTTTAGTGGAGTACCCTCCGTTTCCCCTGCCAACCTAACCAATGTTTTTTCTATCTGTTCCAGGGAAAACTGTCCTTACTGAGCGC
This sequence comes from Heliornis fulica, assembly GCA_013399135.1. Classification (NCBI taxonomy): domain Eukaryota; kingdom Metazoa; phylum Chordata; class Aves; order Gruiformes; family Heliornithidae; genus Heliornis; species Heliornis fulica. The sequence goes on along the minus strand of VXBZ01005298.1, from coordinate 1,334,928 downwards.
TTCAGAACAGTACCTTGTTTCCTCCTCAGTGGCTTGCACTGCTACATGCATGATGCATGTTAAACTGGCAATGAAGTCACCATCGACTTCAGCTCTGGCACAATTTTTTTTTACTTGGACTCAGTAACTTCAAGCTAGATGTTCTAGCTGTGTGAACTACAGCTATGAAAGCACTTACAGAAGTGGGACCCACAGGGAATGTAACTGGCATACTGAAAATCCACACCCTGACTTCCCCAACTCATTCTTTTAAACATTACTGGGGAAAAGTACAGATCTAGGGCATTCACATGGAGTCCAACACTATTTAACTTCTTCATTAATGACCCATGCAATGGGACAGAGTACATCCAAATCCTCCCTGGCACTGTTCACAACCAGGCTGGATAGGGCTTTGTGCAACCTGGTCTAGTGGGAGGTCCAGCCCTTGCCCATGGAAGGGGGGGTGGAGCAAGTTGATCTCTAAGGTTCCTTCCAACCCAAACCATTCTACGATTCTAAAACGAGGAGTAGTTGATACACCAGATAACTGTGCTGGCAGGATGGGCCAACAGGAATCACATGATGTTATAAGTAAGTGCCAAGTCCTGCAGCTGGGGAGGAATAACCCCATGCACCTGTCCACGCTGGATGTCAACTGGCTGGAAAGCAGATTTGCAGAAGAGAACCTGAAGGTCCTGGTGGACATGCTGGATATAAGCTAGCCACATAGACAGTTCTGGGCTTGCAAGTACAAAAGCAACATGGGGATACTGGAGCAACTCCAGCAAAGGGACACACAGACGATTAAAGGCCTGAGGCACCTTTCATACAAGCAAAAGTTTAGTGGGTTGAGACTGTTTGGCCTAGAGGAAGGCAAGCTGGGGGGTCAGGGGGAAGAAATCTTATTACCATGTATAAATCTGGTGGTAGGGAGCAAAGCCTGAGGCAGATGGTTGCCTGTGGCATCCAGAAACAGGACCAAGAGGCACTGAATGTGAAAAAGAGGAAATTCCAGTAACACATAAGAATGTATTTATTTATTTCACCATGGGGGTGGTTCAATACTGCAACAGGTTAGCCAGAGAGGTTACAAAATCTCCAGCCCTGGACATATTCAAAACCCAACTCTGAGCAACCTTGCCTAGTTGGACTCCACTTCAAGCAGAGAGAATTGGATGATCTCTAAGGGTCCCTTCCAGCATGAGCTAATCTGCTATGCTACAACTCAACCCATTCTAATAGCATCTTCTTGCAAAATAATTTATCCCAGTCTCACCACCCTTACCTCCAGTCATAATTCTTGTATAGTATTTCAGTGCTTCCTACTGATGCCTATCTTCACTAGCATATTTTAAAAATACTTCATACCACTTGATTCACTAATTCTTCATAGATCACTAAAAACAACAGTATAGTTCTTACAATATTGTTGAGTGGTACCTAGTAACCTTTCTCCAAGCTAATGACTGAACCCTTCACAGATCCTATCATACCTCAATTGATCCATCTTAATGTGCCTACATCACATATGTAGAGTGGTAAATATATTATGGATTTAATCTCTTTTAATACAACTTTCTGGAAAATGTGCCATCACCATCTCTAAATTCACATCACGTTTTATCTGGTTGCCCAAGTTCATAAAACTTAAAATTATATGCAATGTCTTAAGAAAGGATGGAAACTGTTTACCCATTACTCTTTTCCTTCAGTGAACTTGAGTTACATGAAAATTCTGCTCCATAGATAATTCACACACTTTCTTAAATATAGAAGCTTTGTTTACTATTCTCTAAACATTGTCAGGAGATGATAATGTATTCCCACATCATGTAGTGGGAGTTGTAGTTGGAGTGATTGTGCCAGTTCATAATTTTTACAAGTAACTGGAATCTCCTTAAGTAGTTTCACCATCCACCTTGAATAAGGCAATTTCCATATGCATTCTGAGAAGCTGTGCTCCTTCTTCTCTATTAAAAGATGCAAAGATTGTAATAATATCTACATTGTTAATCTTTATCCACACACCAGTGACCTCACAGTTGATCCTCATTACTTGTATGCCACAGGGGTCATTGTATTAAATATAAACAACATTTAACAAAGCTTGTCTTTTTATAGCTTTTATTCTACATCAACTAGGACGTGCTAAGTTTTTTAAAAATTTGGAAAATGCAAGTTCTTCACACTTGATTTCCTGAACAACTTCAGTATGTTTTTAACTTAGCAGCATGTTGATATAGTCAAATTAAAGGATCTGGATTGCATACCAGAAAACCCTTCTTTAGTACAGTCCTGCATCTCAAAGAATCACCCTAGCAGCTGTTACTCAATAGTGTACTTTGGACAGAGTTTATTCTTTCTGGAACCTTGGTTCAAAATAACATACACTAAAACACTCAACGTTTGCCATTTCTCTCGGCCACTGCATCTAGGAGCATGGCTCATTAACAACTGTCCCTCCACATCCCTCCATCAGTTGCATAGCTCTGATGACAAGTATTTGGGACTCAATAGAGAGATCATCAGTCAAGATGCATACTCTGTTCAGATGTTATTTTCATAAAAACAAACATCCCAAAGCCTGTCTCCAACAAGGTTCCTATTTGCTCCAGATATATTTACTGCAGCAATTCTGAAGAAGCCCTTCAAGTCATTTATTTAAGCACACAAGTTCAGATTCTTGGAGAAAGGTGTTTGTATAATTGTAAGCTGTGCTTTTCTAAGAGTGCTCTAGGAGACAGTAAACTAAAGGAGCAAAGAGAGTTTAATGAGAGCCCAAAGCAAGCAAAAGATTTAATAAGCAACAACCTTCAGGACTAAGATTGATAGAGGAGAAGCTGCTTTGCATGCTTTATCCTTCAGCTCTAGGATTGTTGTGTACAAAAAAAAAAAAACAAAAACCAAAACAAACCACACTATGATGATAACAAAAGGATTTCTTTATGCTTGAATGTGATAATCGGGTTTAAAGTCTAAAGTGGAATGATATTCCTGGACAGTTTCATATCAGTACCCACCTGAAGGGGAGTTTAAACATTTACAATTCTCTCACACCACTTGACCTATGGATAACTACAGAAGTGATGCAAGCCCTTGACTGCATTGTATGAGCTTTCAGGGATAAATGAAGTCAAACAGCACACAGCACATCGCAAACTAAATCACTTATATTGCCATATCTTAGATATCTTACCACATTTATAAAGATGCCCTAATTATTTCACTGCTATATGAATGTTGTTTTATTTGAATCTCTACTATACTTTGCATCATTCACAGCTATGTATTCCTAAAAATTGAGAAGGGGGTTTGGCAGAAAGTTAATTCTAGGAGGATAGTATTATCCTGAGAATACTCAAAGTAAGCTGACTTGCTACTGCTGCTCCTAAACTGATTATTCAAAATGCAAAAGAAAAAAATAGTTCTTGCTACTAACAATACCTAACTACATGTTACCCACAGAATATATATGTATAGGTTTTCCCAAGTAACATCCTGCAGTGTTGTTACTTGCGTCATACCTCTTTTTAAATATAAGCATACATAAAGACCACAGAAGTCCTGAATGTTTTAAAATTACAGGATACCAAGCAGAACAGGAGAGCAGCTGGACAGATCAAAAGACTTATGTTTCTTAAGCAGTTGTCTTTAGACATCTTGACAAACTGAGATCTCACCACAGTAGGACTATCAACTACTTTCTGAGAAAGGAAGGGGGTTTATCAAAGGAAGGGTTTCTCTTTTATACAGTTGTGGCTTGTTAATGTTGGGTGAGAGTTATGGTAGGCACTGGCTTGAGAAATACTACTTTGAACTCCACCATGGGCTGCACTGCTTAAATGAAATATGCTTCAATAACAAAGATACATTTTCCTAAATATCACAAATACCATGCAGCTGTCTTCACAGTTTCAGTCACTGCAACCCTACAACTGTATTTAAGCATTTATAAAGCATTTCAACTCTAAGAGTTCTTCAAAAACCTGACACATGCATCTGAAGATACTTCCATAGGGTACAAAAAAATCAGTTCACCAGCTGGGGTAGGCTAATTTGTTCAAAGTTTTCTTCTTTACACTGATCAGAATAAACCTAAAGGTGAATAACGCTACTTTGACAGCAGCTAATTTTCTTCTTGTCTTGCAACATGAAGCAGCAAGCACATACACTGACTATTGATTCTAATGGTTAGAAAAAAGTTTGTTACCCGTAAGATCTAAACAAATATTAAACAAAACCTGAAAGGCCCCATACAACTCATCCACATTAACATTTTTCTTAAAATATCAGATTTATTTTAACTGTATTATCATTGTTGGTAAAACAATACCTAATTTCTGATGATATTTTTCCCCTGGCTTCCCCCTCATCCCCCAGCTACGTTGCTTATTCTGAATTAGGGCTCCTGCTTTTTTTCACCTGAAGTACATCTGCAGAAGGAAGAGACAAGCGTAGTGTGATCACCCTGATAAACTCCCTATCTACATCTAACCTGACCCAGAGCATCATAGTTTGCCTACCTGGGGCTACCCTTCCTGTTACATTCCAGAAGATTCTCCTCAAGGCAAAAGCCCAAAATTGTGGTTAAGAATTAGGCTTTAGGTTTAACTGATAGAAGAATGTNAAAAACCAAACCCAAACTGTTCAAGGGTGTCAGCATCTCAGGTCTTTGTATAAACAAGTCACAAGCCTGCACTGACAGTAACTATTTATGACAACCCAATTACAAGATCTAAGTAAACTGTACCACTCGTTTAGTCCCGAGTAGTGATACAGAACCAGCATTTCACATTTTCCCGATAATGGTGGATCAGAAAACTCTGAGATCTATGCATTTTAATAGATATTAAAATATTTTTTAAAGTCAGGATGCAGCATTATATATTTCTAATGTATATTTGATTTCTTCTTAAACGCATTATTCTATTTAAAATGCAACTGGCCAATAAAACCACAGATGCTTTTTTATCCACAGCTTCATCCTGCATTGCTTTTCAGTGAACCATGAAACCGGTAATTTAATTTTTCATATTTGCCTATTTTTAGTCTGTGTGTTTTATGGCACTACTTGTCTCTGCACTAGCTACATTTATTACAGTGTGTATCTCTAGAAAACAAATGCAGTAATACAGCAATCTCTTCAGAAAACAAAACATCTCATATAATTAAAAATTATACATATAAATTTTGCAAGAGAAGGTACATGAATTATAAGCATCACAGAATCAAGAGCTGAACCCTGACATATACTCCTGGGCTCCAACAGAATACATTAACATGAATGTACTGTTAGAGAAACTTGCAGAGCTTATGAACGTGCCAAAATTCAGCTAAGAGAAATATTGTACTGGATGTTTTAAGAGAATCCATTCAAAACAATTTTTACGTAACAGGAAAGTTTTGCCACAAGCAGTTTGAAACAGTGGATGAAATCTAGGGAAGTCCCTTAAATTTTGTAATGCCACCTCAGTGAAATTACCTGGTTAAGGCAAGTGACACTTGTTTGTGCGGTTCTGTTTCACTTGCTCATACCCAGATCGATTCATTTTACCAAATGCAACACACATATGCATCTCCAACTTAAACTGATCCTAACCCAGGTAGAACACTTTGCTATTTCAAAGGTAATAACAAAAGGTAAGTGTGCTAAAAAGTTCATATATGACCTCAACAATGATTTTTTCTTTTTATTAAAAATAGGGCACAGGGTACTCTCTGCAGAATAAGTGGGACAAGGACATTTTCCAGAAGGAAAGAGCTTGGCATGATGTAGCACAGATATCCCACCTGAACACTTCAGAAGACTATTCCTCATAAAAGAATCGTGCTAGCAAGTGCTTTGATGCTACCAAAACACTTGGCTGAAGGCTACAAGCAGAAATCTCCTCCTTCCTCCTCAGTTCCCATGGAAATTTTCTACTTTTGGAATAAAATAAAAAAGGGTATCTGACAGTGCAATTGTATTTTACCTCTTAAGCAAAGCAATTTCCCCTGTACTTTAACAATGCTTAATGAAAGACACTTCTCTAGTTTCCAGGTTTGGGGGTTCCTTTCCCTTTTAATGTGAAACTATCATTCAGAGAGATCCATTTCTCAGAGGGGAAAGGCAGCATAAACTCCCACCCTTTACACCCAAGCTTGCACTCCCACATCAAAGTTCACTCTCTAGTACGATGGAACAGTAAGTTACATGTTAGGCCATTCCTTAACAACACAGGCGCAGAGGAATGTGTGTTTAAGCATAAACGCAGCTATGTAAATAAAAATATACAGATTAGATTGCATGCCCCAGAAAAAGCACTATCCAAAAACCTTAAGCTGAGGCTGATATTCTCAAAACTGCTTTGCCACAACAGCACTCACCACCTTACTGCAGCGAACATACAGCTATGGGATTAATAGCTGCTTTGGCATACTGCCTGTGTTTGCTAATACAGTGCACCTCGCTGCAAGTAACCCTCTGGAATTCAGCAGAGCAGTGATATCCACCTCAGAAGAGGGGCCCCAAACACCCCAGGATTTCTCATCAGGGTATTACAGAGAATGAGGGAAGACAAAGTGAACAGACACAGTAATCTTACCCCTGTAATATGGAAAAAGATACTCAGAAAGGACTTAAAGTACACTGCTGAACAACTACCCATCAGCACAAGAGAAAAAGACAATATAAAGATTTGAAAGCGGACAATTTGTTGGATCATAATGCTTTGCTATTACAAATTTAACAGAAAATATTTGTTGAACTTACATAACTTAGGAATAGCTTTCAAGAGATACCAAAAAAAGCATTTAGCTCTGCATCAAAAAGTTTTCAACTGTGAAAGACGTTTTAACATCTGTAATGTTTTCTACATTTCTCTTATGTAGCTTCCAAAAAAAGAAGAGAAAGAATTCTCAATGAAACTTTACTTACATTGAAGGCATTAACTGCATTTTTATCATAATACTTCTTCTTTTCATACTTATCCCTGATGAAAAATTCCACAGCTCTGGAAGTAGCTAGTTTAAGGAAAACACACGTTTAGATAAATAGCAACATTAACCAAAAACACTGACAGGTTTTTAAAAAACAAAGAATTGCACCAGATTCTTGCCCTATCTCATTTTGCAGTTTTAAAACAACAGAACAAATTGATCTACACAGAAAAAACTGCTATTGCAGTGTATAATAAGAGCTGCTTTTTTTCTATGGAGAACTAGTTTAATGAAACAATAGGAGAAAGATACATTAGAAGTAACTCAGTGTTCCACAGGTAGGGCATTTTCACTTGGTACTTACAAGCTACAAGGCTGTAGTACTGCAAATATTTGAACAAAGGCACTCATATACAGTAAATAATTATAGTACAGTTTACCACCATGACTTGGGAAAAAATACGTTCTCTTGAGATGCAAGGTGAAACGTATGTACCTGTTGTCTGACTTCACAAATTCCATCATGCATCAAATACCAGAAAGACAACCAGTTGTTTTCCTCAACTATTCTCTCAGCTTTATAAAGCAGCTCATACAAAATGGTGTGAACAGTTCAACTTTAGTAAAGCTGATTCTCTGCTAGCTGTAGAATAAATTTTAAATAATTTTTCCAGCATTATGACTACTTAAAAAATTAATTTCCACTGTAGAAGCTCAGATTTACTGCATCTTACACTTCTACTGCAATTTTTCCTGATGGAAAGATACTTTAGTTCCACGTACTATTTAAGATCTACACGGAGCTCAGAGCACTAAGCTCCTTCATTCTGTGCATCAGAACACATTGTCAACAATCACATTTAGTTTCAAATTGTATGCAAGTGTCACCTAAAGACACTTTGAAATGCTTCATAATGTTTGCAAAATAACAAAGCATTCTTTTCTACCTCTAAGTGTATCTACATTTTAAAGGTCATCTGGAGCACTCTGAACGTACAACTATCTTAGTACCAATATTGCTTAGCTCTTCACACATACCACAGGATCATCATTTTGCCAAAAAAATATCAATGTATATTAATTAATTACAGGTGAATTGAAGTTGTGTAATATGCAATTCCCACAGCTTTTCAAATTCAGATAAGACTAAACAGGATTCCCTCAAAAAGACTATTTCCAACTGTCAGTGCAAATAATCTCAGGGAGGTGGGGAGGACATACAGAAAGGGAATTTACATTTGTCCATGTTTTGGGGCTGTATCCGAGTAGCTGTATTAAATAACTAATTTAGGAGTAAACAGAAGAGATTCAAAACTTCATTGTTATAAAATACCTTAGAACAATCTATCCTTTCTTTAAATACAAAGTCTTGGTTACTTGTCATAAATCAACATTTTCAGATGGCATGTTTATTTTGTCAAGTGTTACAAACTCTGGTTGCTCGGATTTCACTTCAGGTATTTTAGTTCTTTTGCATAAGTATTTCACTATCTTTAGCAGTTCCCAGAATAAACACTTGATATTTCAAACTAGAAAGTTTTAATTAGAAAATTAATAACAGAGAATCACAAGTATTTAGTTTTCATAGGGTTTAATTTTTGAAGATGCTATTGCACTGGGAAATTAATTTGTGTATTTTGAAAAACAGCCACTTTATTCAATACATGTGAATTTTTGGACCACATCAAGGTTTCTTTAGACCAAGTTGGACTAAATGATCTTTCGAGGTCCCTTCCAACTCCTAAACATTCTATGAGTCTCTGTGTAAATCTGTGAATATCCTACTGCTCCTAACAAAAATAATTTAAAGCAATCTCTACAGATGTCAAAATGGTTTTAAGAAGTGAGTAAACTGAAGAGACAAAAAAAAAAAATATTCATTTCATTCTTGGAAAAAAAAATCCCACTTTCAAACAGGAAGCAGAAGCTGCCCTACAAAATCAAGATGATTCTCAAAGGTAGTTTCTATGCAAGGGCATCCCCGCCAAGTACAAAAGAAGAATAAAATGCCCAGAAAGGTCAGTCTTGTGATTAAGAAGCAAAGTGAAAGGAGACCTTTAGCATGTGATTTTTGGGCAGATACCACATGTTTCTCCTATGTCTCCACTCTACCAATGCTGTTGGTGTGCTTAAAAAACAAAAATAAGTATATTATAGTGCTACAGGAAGTTAAACACTAATATATACAAAAGCAATCATTACATGCAAAGAAGCTGTAAGTTCATACAAAAGAATATTCATAATAATGAGCATATTAATAACCAGAATGCTGATGAGACACAATGCTGATTTTGTAGTGATACAAAGAGCAACGAGGAAAGGCAAAAAAAGCACATAACACAACAGTTTGTCACAAATGCCAAGTGGGTAAGTAGCTGCCAAAGTTATGGGGAAATTGAGAAATAAACCAGGAAACGTTGGCATCCTCTCTCCTAGCACTGTATTTTCAATAAACAATGTCCACCACTTTGAAACTGACAACTTTCAAAAGGCCGTGTAATTATTTCTAGGTATACAGTGTCAAAGGAAATATTATTTTCCAAGTTTAACAATGACAGTTTTAGTCTGATCTGACAAGAAAAACTCTATTACATATCCTGCAATAGCACCAGTGAATTTAAGTTAGCTGTTATAAGAATAAAATATACATCTTCACAATCCACTTTTGAGAAGGTTTTAGTCAAATATTTAAGTCTTACAGCTGAAATAAAATACTAGGATATTGCAGCTGGAATACCACAGTGCTGTCTGCTTCCATTTATTTTTTCATATATGTATGTTTAATTTAAAAGCTACTGGAATATGAAAAAAATTATGTTTTGCTCAAGTGCGTTTTATAATGAGGAATCTAACCCTTCAAAAAAACCTCTGCACATAGCATATCAAGCATAGGATCTAACAAACAGAAGAACCAAAGTCACTTTTGGATACTGACGAAGAAAATTCAGATCCAGTTACGACTAAGTCAGTATCAGTCTCCATAGCCTGTATCATTGGGCTAAGATTCAGCTCACTTCTCAGTAGGTGTTTAGGATCTCATTATAGTTAAAAGAGTTACAGTAAGATCAGGTGAAGCAAATCTTACCTGTGGGGTAACCTCACAATCAGGAGCTAATACAAATCTAAATTAATGGTATTATATTCTTATATTATAATCTTATATTTTAAGGAAAGCTATTTACTAGTGGTACAGATTCCTCTTCCAACCCTCCCCTTCCAGGAACATGGTGATAACCACATACTAACACAAGCAGTGGCTGTCAGGGAGGTTTTGGTTTATTTTGATATTCCCACACTAGTCAATTGTGCTCACACACTTCACAGAATGTACACACTTCAACTCCAAAACATTACAGAATATTTAATCTAGAGGAAGAAGCCCGTACTTCACTTGAGTGAGATCCAATAGCTTTTACTTTACCATTCAGCTCATTTCCTGTTCAAATGCTTCTAACTTCAGATGGCAGTTACTCAAGATAAAGCCAGAATATTCAAGAGCTCTCCAGTATCACTCTAACTTCTTACATACAGGAAATTTATGAAGTCACCTCTTCTGAAAGCAAAACTAAATGGGGCTTGCCAAATCTCATTACAATGTGGAATTGCTGTAACTAAAGTAATTTAAGCCTTTTCTGAACCGTTTCCAGCTTCCATTGTCATTTCTTATACAACAATATCAATAAGGTGAGTTGCTAAATGTAGCAGTTCTTTCAAATGGTCATAACATCTAAACTGCATTAAAAGTAATTTCAGTGTAAAAGCTAAACCCAAAAGGATACTGATCTGTTTGAGGTCTTCTGAAGTTCTCTGGTAGATTAGCTTCATAGAGTAATCTTGCTTTAGTATTTCCCATTTCCTGCATGCACTATGGGAAAGTAGAAAACTGTTAGTTCATGTCCATCAATACATTAAATCCTGAAATAGTGAGAATGCTGTTGGTGTGCTTATATGCAGATTTTTAACTTGAAGACCTCTCTGCTGCCATATGTCTTCAGAGATGTTCCCAGGACTCGGGAAGGTTGCCTGTCAAGACTTACTGAGCAGAAGCTAACAACATAGATGCTGCTTACAGTGTAAACTAACCCATCCAGTGAAAGATAAGCCTTTGTCTCTCAGGATGGCTCTTCAGAACAGGAGGAAGTAAGAAAATTTGTCTGGCAGCAGAATGATGCTTCAGACTGGAGCATACTTGGAAAAGTCAGTACTTGGTACACCAAAGGAATGTGATCAAGAATCAGATAGATAGATGAATGCTACTTACTGTCTCCTACTGAAAAGGAAAAGTCTTACAACACAGTTTCTACAGCTAAAACAAAGAAGCAGCTATCAGAGTCCCCACAGCAAGAAACAAAGCATCTAAAACGATACAGAAAAGATAGCTAAACCAATTTCTGAAGCAAGTTTTCAGGACTTCACTGTAGTAGAAATCTAAGATATTAAGAACTATTTTGACTGTAAAACATTTGAGTTGGGGTATCATAATAAACTCAAATCCTTTCAAAAGTACTCCGCATTCCCTTCAAATAGAAAACATGGGTCTTCCAACCTTGGCAATTCTATGATTCTATGAATATATTTTACCTGTATTTGCTCTGGTGTCCATTGATCCAAGTTGACAGACTTGACCCTTGATATATGGACCCCAAGATTTCGATGTATTCCAGCACATCTGATGCAAATAAAAACACCGGTGTTCCAGGAGGCCCATCTTGGACCTAAGGAGAATAGGGAAACAAATTGTTTCTTTTCAAAATTCCATATACTGTAGTGATATTCTTTGGTATAACTCTATACCGGCAACAGGAATTGACAACAACGCAAGTCTGAATAAAGGCTCATGGTTGTTTCTCTAGGGTATCTACTACTTCCAACAATCCCCATTATCAGCAATTTTATTCTAAGTGATGCCACACAACATCTGAGTTAGCCACAGATTAAGCTAGGAAGACACAGTTTATGTCCACCACCCTCCCCCCAAAACAGACTTTAGAGAGTTGGCTTGCTAGTAACAAGATTTTTCTTACAACTTGAGCAATCCTTATGGTTATGCATCAGATGCAAGCACCAGCAAAAATCAGTAGAAGCTGCCCCCTTTTCTTCAATTAAAAGACAACATGCATCTGTACTTAACTTGAAATTAAATACAGGGCAATCTCATATTAATGCAACAAATCCCTTAATACCTCATATAGCACAGACTTTACAACAGTAGCATGAAAGCTCTTGGGAACGATTACACAGAGATTTGCAAAACCCACTGATGAAAATATCCACGACTAAAATGGTGCAAAACTGAATACGTTGAGTGCTCTCAATTCCTAAACTACAGTATGAGTTGCTGTTCACAACCCAATGAATTTCCTCACAGAATCAGGCTGATTTATGAACCCTACCCTGGTTTCTCCACTGTGCTGGCATGTTGAGACAAACCTAAAATATACTGTCCCACAGTGACACTTCAGATACTTGAAGTTACTACACAGTCTCAAATTAAATGCATTTCTATTGTTTTACTACAGCTCTGCTAAAGTCACTGCTTTAAAGTCCATCCAGCTCTCAGCTCTAAGGAGTTCAGAGATTAAATAATTAGCCATCAAAACCAAGGCACACCGAAGAGCTGGGAAACATTTTTAGCAATTATTTTCTGCTTTTGTATGGCAGATGCAAATCTAGACACATGCAACTGCAGTAGTTCATATTTCAATATTGATATACTGCACAAACACTTTCCTGCAACCTAAAAAATAACTTTATGTCTCCCTTTCCTGATCTTTCACTTAGGACTCTGTTGGGTTGACAACAGCCAAAGAGCCACACCTGCTTGTTCACTTTCCTCTCCTGAAGGACAGTGAGAAAAGCAATGAAGGTGAGAAGATTTGCAGATTGAGATAACAGTTTAAGTGAAACAAAAACTACAAACAAGCANAAAAAAAAAAAAAAAACAGAGGATTTCTTTACGACTTCCCATGAGCAGGCTGATGTCTAGCCGCTTCCTAGAAAGCCAGACCTCATGGTTGGCACACACAACACTTGCTTTGGAAGGCAACGCTATAACCAAGAATACCCTTTCTTTCTCCTCCTCTCCTTGAGCATTTACTGCTGAGCACATCATCATGGTGCAGAGTAGTGAATTAGGTTCAGCAGCTGTGCTGGCCGTGTCACCTCCCAATTTCTTGCCCACCCACCTCTCAACCTAATCATCTTCGAGGGGCAGACAGAAAAAAAGCCCTGACAGTGTGCAAGCACTGCTCAGAAATAGCCAAAATGAGGAAGCAGGAGAAAACCTTCTCTGCTCTTTTGAACTGGTTTTTGAAAATCTCGAGACACATTCAAAGCTCCCCAGGTTTGCTGCAAGAAGCCTTCCTCTGACTAGCAGAAATACTGGCTTCATTTTGGGTAGGCACCTTGCTTTTAATTTGTCTCGTTCAAGATCTCAAAAAGTCCAACCACCTGAAGTCTACTGCTTGACCTGTAAAACCAAAATGATTAAGATGACTGGCAGTTTTTGAAATAGTGCTACAATCTTAAAATTAGATTTCAGGGGTCAAGAGATCTAACAGTTACTCATTGGAACTAACACATCATTTCCCACACAGCACTCCTGGATTACAACTACCATTCATCAGATTAGGACGCGCAGTCAAGCCCTGTGCAATGTGTCTTAAATAGTTCAGTAACTAGCAACCTGTCAAACAGCTTTTTTATTTTCCCCTGTAAAATACTACAGACACAAAATACTCCCTCTGTCCTTACAGTCTACATAGATCTGTAGTATAGGAAGATCCCACTTACAATTTATACTACTTTAAATTTTAGTGCTCCTGGAAAGAGTTTTGCAGGCCATTTGACCCAACATATTAATCAGGCTTCAGGTAAAGTGGTACACCAGAAGAAACTAAACCAAATCTCCTTAACTACTCCAGTGTAGATCAAGTACATCAGCTTATACAATTGCTTATTGTAGCCAGGACAGTTTAGAAACAAAAAGGTAAGACAAGGTGTTAAGTATCCAACAGCTTCTCCAGCTCCTTCCCCCCAAACCATAACCCAGGGATGTAAATAGGTAAGAGCATGTTGATGATATTACTATAGGCACCGGAGGCATTTCATCTGTAGTATCTATATACCAACCACATTTTTATCCTATAGAGTGTCTACATAGCCACTATAAATTTTTTACCACAACAGAATTTGTAGTAAAACTGTGTGGTAAAACTGCATATCACAAGATTTGTATTCTGTAAGTTCTTCCTCATCTGTAATAACCCTGTAAATAAGACAGGCAAGTTCTACATTAAAGAGACAAGACCAGGATGAGGCTATTAATACATGACTGAAGTCTGTATTAATAAATGAAGAGGGAGATCATTAACTTTGTTGTTTAATATTTTAACGTAGAATTTTGTTAACAAAAAGAAAGATCATTATGAAGCTTGTGAATTAGCTGGCTTTCTCCTGGAAAATAATAGTTTTGCATTTTTCCAGAAGCTCAGATTTCATTAATTTGTACTTGTATCTCAAACAGCTTAGGGAAATTAGTGACCTGGGGAGACTAGAGTTGGGCAGAGAGGATCCTAATGAAATTCAAAGGCAAACGCAGGGTCCTACACCTAAGGAGGAACAACCACAGGCATTAGTGCAGGTTGGGGCTGACATGCTGGGAAGCCGCACTGCAGAGAAGAACCTGGTAGACACGTTCTCCATAAGCCAGCAATGCACCCTTGTTACCAAGAAGGCCAATGGTATCCTGGGATGCATCAGGAAGAGCACAGCCAGCAGGTCAAGAGAGGTTCTCCTCCCCCACTACCTGCCATAATGAGGCCACATCTAGAGTGCTGTGTCCAGTTCGGGGCTCCCTAGTTCAAGACAGCAAACTACTGGACAAAATCCAGGGAAGATCTACAAAGATGATATGTGGACTTCAACATCTCTCATCTGAGGAAAGGCTGAGAGAGTTGTGTTTGTTTAGCCTGGAGAAGACTGGACTACAACTAACGCTTAAAACAACTCAAGGGCAGGTGTCAAGAGGAAGATGCCAGACTCTTTCCAACAGTTCTTAGTGACAGGACAGTGGGCAACGGACAGAAACTGGAACACAGGAAATTCCATAATATAAGGAAAAAAACTCTTCACTGTGAGGGTGACAGAGCACTGGAACAGGTTGCCCAGAGAGGTAGTGGAGTCTCCTTCTCTGAAGATAGCCAAAAAACTCCTGGAAACAATCCTGTGCAACCTGCTGCAGGTGATCTGGCTTTAGCAAGGGGGTTGGTCTCTAGATGACCTCTAGAGATCCCCTTCAATCCCTACCATTCTGTGAAATCAAAGACAATAAAGTAACAAATTTAGCAGTGGAATAACAGACAAACCTGAGGCCAGACAAAAATGTTCACATGAAGTCTCTGAATTTATTTCAGCCTAATGACAATATGCAATATTAAACATTTCAAATGAAAAACATTTTAATTAATGCAAATCAATTATGGCTGCAGTTGAGCAGTACACAAACAGATTTACAAAACAATGTTTTCTGTGTGGGCATCAAACCAGCCGTGCTTGACTTAGCCAAGCAGTCAACTAAAGCTTACTCTGTAAACCTTCCTGTACATTAAATGTTTAACAGTCATTTGGACTGATTCAATAAATAATTTATAGCTATCCCAATTCTGTATGACATCAGGGTCCTTACTTCTGTTCACAGAAATCATTTTGCATTTAACAGAAATATTCACAGGTTTCTTCTCATCAAGTCCTTAAAGATACTTTTGTAAGTTTTGCTGAAGAAAAACAAATCAAAAGGTACATTAGCAATAAAAGGATGACAAGGGAAAACATGGGCCCTCTCCAGAATGAAAGAGGCAGCCCAAGATATGGAGATAGGCTGCGGTACCCAATGACATTTTTGCCTCAGTTTTCACTGACGAGCTCTAGCCACACCACCCGAGTCACAGCGGGCAAAGGCAGGGACTGCGACTGAGGAACCATCCACTGTAGGAGAAGATCAGGTTCAAGAACACGTAAGAAACCTGAAGGTGCACAAGTCCTGATGAGAAGCATCCATGTGACCTAAGGAACTGGCAGATGAAGTGGCCAAGCCACTTCATCACATTTGAGAGGTCCTGGCAGTCTGGTGAAATCCCTACTGATTGGAAAAGGGAAAACATAACCCCTATTTTTAAAGGGGGAAGGGGAAGAAATGGAAGACTCTTGGAATTACAAGACAAAGCCTCATCTCTGTGCCTGGCAAGACTACAGAGCAGATCTTCCTGGAGACTATACTCAAGTACATGGAGTATAAGAAGATGACTGGTGACAGCCAGCATGGCTTCACTAAGGGCAAGTCATGCCTGACAAATCTGGGGGCCTTCTATGATGGGGTAACAGAACTCACGGACAAGTGAAGGATCACAGACACCATCCTGTTGGACTTGTATGGGGCAGTGTCAAGTGCCTCGCACAACATCCTTGTCTCTAAATGGACTACGCTGCGGATAATGATCTGGATGGATGGTGGTACTAAGAGAGTTGTAGTCAATGTCCATGTGGAGAACAGTGATGAGTGGTGTTCCTTGGGGGTCAGCAGTGGGACCAGCCCTGTTTAACATTTTTGTCAGGGATATGGACAGTGGGATCGAGAGCACCCTCAGCAAGTTTGCCAGCAACATCAAGCTGTGTGGTGCAGTGAACAGGCTGGAGAGAAGCGATGCCATTCAGAGGGACCTTAACAGACTGGAGCGGTGAGTCCATGCAAACCATATGAAGTTAAATAAGGCCAAGTGCAAGGTCCTCCAGATGGGTTGGCACAAGCCCAAGAACTAATGCAGTCTGGGCAGAGAATGGATTGAGAGCAGCCCCGAGGACAAGGACTTGGGAGTAATGATTGATGTAAGACTCAGCATGACCCAGCAATGCATGCTTGCAGCCCAGAAGACCAATCTACTCTGCTCTGGTGAGACGACCACAAGAAATGTGGAGAGGGACTGTTTATCAGGAAGTGTAATAACAGGATAAGGGGTAGTGGCTTTAAGCTGAAAGAAGGCAGGTTTAGATTAAGACATTAGGAAGAAATTATTTACTATGAGGGTGCTGAGACACAGCACCAGAGAAGCTGTGGCTGCCCCCTCCCTGGCAGTGTTCAAGGCCAGGTTGGATGGGGCTTTGGGCAGCCTGGGCTAGTGGAGGGTGTTCTTGCCCAAGACAGAGGGGTTGGAACTAGATGACCTTCAAAGTCCCTTCCAATCCAAACTATCCTATGATTCTACACACATAATGTGGTTTACACACTGTAATTATTTTGCTAGCCAATTAAGAAAACAGATGTTTTTCTTCAGAATTGAAAACCAGACAGTAACTTCATGACTATTTACAATGCTTTTACACCAGTAGTAACCTTGCCTATCAACAACTGCACTGTGCAGTGCAACTCCAGTCATCCAATACTAACATGAAATATTGTTTGACATAAGTTTTAATAACACTGTAATTTTATTCCTTTGAAAGCTATCTGAATTCAAGCTTTTTCCTGCAAGAGGTGACCTGTACTTCATCAGCATGCTGCATCATTCCAGTAAAAATACACTTTGAGTAATTTCTTCAGTCATTTACGATACGGATAACCACGTTAAATAGTTTCAGCTTCCAGTTTTGCTGAAGTTAGCTTAAGGAAAAGCACACTAAGAGTTCTGCCATTCTGAAAATGGCCAATGCTTATACTAAAGAATAGGGTAATAGGAAGTCCCTGAAATACTGCCTGAATGAGCGAAGGAAAACATCTGGCAATGCCAAAGCAGACTGCTGCTTCTAAGGGCTAGTGGACCTTCCACCCCTCCCTTCAATCTGAAGTTTGCTTCCTTTTCTATTTGTCCACTGATTAGACTAAATTTTCCTTTTCAAGTCCTTAATAGGTGGCTGTATAAGGTCAGCTGTGAAGATACACACTATTTTGCATAGAAATTATCAAGGCAAGACTTTGAATGTGTTAGGTCATTCTTGTGAACACCTGATAACCTTCCTCAGTATGCTCTTAACAATTTAATCAGCCCTTAAAATGACTAACCCTGACTAAAAACATGATGTTTACCTTGCATATCTACTGGCAACCATTATTCAGTTAATCACTGCTTTTTATAAAGTTTTGATTTGAAATTTCAACACAGAACAAGTGCTCCTCCTTTCACAGAAGAGGGAAACCCACAAAAGGTACAGTAGGCATTTGGCTGCTCACTGAGAACAGCCCACCACACCTGCAAACATTAGTTTATGTTAAGGAACTGTACCTTGAGTTTTAAAGAGATATAATTCAACCAGATGCACATAAATACGACTAATTGTATTTCTGGAGTATTTAGATTGTCCTCCATTTGAGACTATTTTAAACTATGAATGAAATATGTATTAGGAGCTGGAAGAGACATCGAAAGATCAGTCAGTATGTAGCCACAACACTTGTGAATTTAAGAAAATCAGAAGAGGTTTTTTTTCCCAGTTAGACTTCCTTGCCAGTATAGTTGTAGACAATCACCATCCTCCCTACTTTCAGAAATATTTACAACTACTAAAAAACTAAGAACATTTTAAAAGACTGACTTGAGCTGTTAAAACTTTGACAATAAAGAGGTTGAAAATAATTTATATCATTTTAGATATGACATAAGTTGATTTCAAGCCAATTTTTAAATCACTGAAAAAGCTGTCCATCTTCACATGACATTCATTCTAAAACGTGAAAGTGTGAATTTTGTGAAGCATCATTTTTACATGTTCTTTGGTGAGGTGAAAGCTTTTAGCCCAATGCAATTAATAAACTCCCACTTTTACCTCCCCCCCAAACCCTTCTGCCTCATTTTTGAGATGTTTCTCCTCTGTATTATTTAAGTTGGACTAGTACCTTGAATACATAATGCACGTACGTAAGTTCCTCATATCCATTTCTTCCCCATCCCTGTAACTTCTTCAGTTTGGGCCATATATTCTACTCCATTATATTAGAAAGCTGATTGAAGAAGCCGTAATAAACATTCACAGCACTGCTGACACACCCTGCCAAGGTAACTATAGCCAATACAAACAACTTTTTGAAGGTACAGCTGATACAGATCTTCAGGCAATGACAGGAATGATAACACTGAAGGTGGTATAGTACATTTCCAAAGGAAACAAGACAAAACACAAGTTTGTAGAAGTCCACGATCTAAGTTCTATTCCAAACTTCTTGCATTTTATTTCACATCAGTAGATGTAGTCCTCTATCACGTACAAAACAAGGTTTACTAGATACTGCTCATATAAAATACTGAGGAAAAAGCATTTTTATCTGCATTACAAAAAACAAACAAAAAAACCCCAACCAAAACCAAACCACAGAAACCACATATATGAAGCAGTCAATACAGTGTGAAACTGCTTTATCTCTCTGTGCAATTAGTTAGCATTAAAATCCTTCAACTGCTTTAAACACCTCAGTTAATATTCTCTCCTCTACTCAGCTTCTACCTGCAGAAAGAAATTAGTGAGAAAGCTTATATGCTACCAGACCAGGCTGGCTGGAGTAAGGGTACCTCCCACATAAGTTAAAATAAATAAGGTGGCAGGGACCAGAAGAAACTAGAGGAAAAAGAAACAAAAGCATTGGGATATATGATAGAATGGAGCAATATCCACCAAGCAGCAAGTATAGGATTATTGTAGCTATGCCTACAAAGCAGAAAAATTACAATGTTGCCTCCCTCACCACAATAATTCAGTTTGTTTCCTTCTACCAGTCCACTACCATTCCTTCAGCTTACTACAATTCCAGGTCCATACCTAAATACTTCACCTGCACCAGTGAGGTGTCACTCACACTTACTAAATATCTCAACTTACAGAACAAAATAGATCTGAATAAAAGTAAAATGAGCAATCATGGCCTTCCAATTTTGTTTCCACTGTCAGAGGGAGAAGGGTGGGTTCTTCTACATCTCAAACTACTCTGAACCCTTCACAGTAAGGGCATAAAACTAGCTAGCCAGGAGACTAACCAGTCCGAGACAAAGGTTTAAATGAAAAAAAGCCTGTCAAGACTAAGTAAATAATGTTTGTATCACACATAAAAAACAAAGTTTTCACTCTACATTCCTACAGTAACCAATTAGCAGTTCTACTCGTCAGGAAGCAAGCCAAACATTGCACATAACAGAGTGCCAACTGCTTTGCTTCCCGACATAGGCTGTGGCAAAGTTGTGCTGGGCCAGCACCTTCAAGGATTTCCTTTCACCCAGCTGCACCCTGTCTGTCCTCTGACCACAAGGCACAGCGGAGATACTTCAGTTCTTGTTTCTCCAAATTCTGCTGCTGGGTGACAGACTTCGCTAGTCAAATAACTGGCTCCATCTTGTGGAATACAGAATTAACTGCAGGGAAATCTACATGTCCAAAAGCCCAAGTGGTTACCAGCCAGTTCCTAAAAACTATCACTTTTTGGGCAAGAACTTGCCCCAGAGACTCAGTGGTTGTGTGGGAATGCTTGTACTGCCGTGGGCTCTCTCCCCGCATTACTCCCCACTCAGCTCATACTGCACAAGTGTTCTGCTACTCAAGATTTCACCTAGGTTTTAAAGGACTACTCTCCAGAAACACCTGTACTTTCTTCAAACCGATATACATGAACAGCTGAGATCACGAAGAGAAGACAAGCAGACCTATAAATAAATATATATATCAGGTACACAGAAAAGAAAGAAAACAAGTAAGCAGTGGTTGCATTTTATGTAATTCAACACAAGAACAGCTAAGTAACACGGAACAGCCCTTCCTCCAGTGGGTACCTAGAACCAGGCAGACCTACATCAACTCCTGCATGGTTCTCTCCTCATAATATAAACAAGAGACAGAGATCAAGTCATGGTGATATTAAAATGCACTAAGCAACACAATCAGTATCATCCATTTTCAGTATAATTCTGTTGCTTCAAAGACTGCTGCTTAGTTTACTCCCCCAAAAAGCAGAATCACATAACAGAATCACAGAATGTTCTGGGTTGGAAGGGACCCCAGGAATCATCAAGTTCCAACCCCCCTGCCACAGGCAGGGCCACCAACCTCCAGGCCTGCATCTAGACAAGATTGCCCAGGGCCCCATCCAACCTGGCCTTCAACCCCTCCAGGCCTGGAGCATCCACCACCTCTCTGGGCAGCCTGTTCCAGCACCTCACCACTCACATCCACCATCTCCGAGCATTTTTGATTCACAGAGCAAGAGTAAAGAAATAAAAAAGAAATTCCAGCAACACATAACACCCCCCCCCAAAAAAAAAACCAAAACACAAACTTAATTGCAATGTTAATCAAGTCCACTGAATCAAACTTTGCAAATCAAAGAAAAAAACTTCATAAGTAGAATAAAATATCTTGCATAAAGATCTTGAAGCAAAACCAACTGCACAAGAGCCACAGTACAAGAATCTATTCTCAAATAAAATGTTCTTCAAGGTCCTTGAACCTTTAGTCTTTTGAGACTGCTGATATGGGACTATTTACCTGTCACTTGATCCACTGAATTAGTTTCTGATTAAGCAGAACAAATAGCCTGAAGCATGTTCTTGTGTCACATTACTCCCCCACACTAAGCTTGATTTCTTTTCCTCTGCATTTGAAGAGGCTTCCTTGCTTTACCTCCACACTCAAAGGCTAAGAAAATCATGTAAGTGCAGCCTTTGCATGCTTGTCAGGCGTGAAAGTCTAAGCATGCAGCAAAACACTGTCTTGTATGAAGACGATAGAAGTCTCTTATAGCTCCATCTTAGTAAAGCCTGTGTTTGATAGTCAAGGTCAGAATTTGAGAACATAAGATTTGCTGCATTTAAGATATAAAGGTGTTCTAACACAAGAGGTTATTTCAGTAGGTTTAGATCGTATCACACTCAACTGCACAAAGCTGCACTGGAGACAGACAACAGACAATTCAAGCAACTAAACACAATGTTCCAGAGCCCTGCTTGTTAGCAGCTGAAGCTGTGGGTTCAAGGTGTATTGCAAGAACAGTGGGAAGACAAGCTTAGAAGCGTCACTCAGATATTTATAGCCAGTGTCTGGTAGAGTGGTATAGAGTTTCAAGGACAGAATTCCTCCAAGTTTTTCTTTGCTATCTGAATAACTGTTTGTCACAAAAATTAAATCCATGAAGCTCAGCCCTATTCGTAACTCCGAAGAGGCTGCGTGGAAGTATTCTGAATTAAATTCTTCCCCTGCACAGCCTGCCTCACTCCTAGAAGTCAGAGAAATACATATCAGCTGGTTTCAACTATTCCTCTGGCTCACTAATTCATTTGCTTCAGTTGTATCAATAAGTGTTAAAAGCATTTCAAAGAGTGTCTTTACTTCAAGGGCTGTATAAAGGCTTATTTAGGAAGTACAGCCATGTGAACGTTCTTTCAGTCCTATGCTTAAGCAACAAAGTTAAGTGGCAGGCTTGATAACTACTTTAAGTCTGGAACACATGCAAGTCATACAACTTCACAAACATTAAAAGCCTTATACAGGAAACTAAGTCAGGAATGTGAGAAATGCAGTTTGTAAATCAGAGGACTGGTTAGTTACAGCTATTTGAGTTATATAGGTGACATCAGATTTTTAACATGAACAGCCCTTTTATTGTCTAACAGCCATTTGTCACAAGCAATCTTGTAAGGTGACAAACTGAAAGACTTTGGACATTAACAAATAGCCAGCTACTAAAAAATTGAGCTGTAAATGAATGTAAATGTAAAGAAGATACAGTGATTTTTCTGAAATAAGAATTACTGCCCAGGCAAGCAGGATCACAACCAGCTACTGAACCATCAGAAGACAGCTCCTGATCCTTGGCTGGTAACTATGCCTGCCATGCTCATGCCTGGTTACCCATAACACATACACAGAGAGCATACACAGAGAATATGGGCCACTACCACAGCACTCTTACCAGCTTTGTGGGATACTAGACCACCACAGCACACCCTTTGGAAATTAAAGTCCCTGCCCTGAGTCAGAAATGACAGAGGTGCTAACCCTGGCACATTCAGTAAGCTAACAGCTCTAGAAATCAAATTTCAATTTGGCTATGGAGGAATGCTCTAATTTTACCCTGCCTGTTCACTCGTAAAGAAGAGACTGCTTGTGTCAGAGTTCAAGCAGCAAGAACAAGGTGTGCAAGCTGTCATTTCCCATTAGCAGCATTTGCTACTTTCTAAAAAAGACATGTGGTGTATTACAGTATTAGCAGGAAGCTTCTGGAGCTGGTCTTGACTGCAAATTTTTCCTCCGTCAGCAAGGAGCTGCTAAAAGGCTTAGTGCTTTAGGTGTACAATTTATATTCCTTTTATGTGCAGACATAAAAAGAGAACTGGGGCGCGGTATGCTCTTACAAAATGTTTTCTTAAGTTGATAGCTAAGCATCAAGTAAAACTACCATTGATAAGAAAAATGTGTAAATCTATGCTACTCTGTTGGGATGCAGCCAGACACAGAGTAAAGGTTATATAAGCATCTGCTGCAAAAAAAAAAATAATAATCTTCAGCCAGCAACTGAAGTTCTTCCTTTAACAATGATGAATACCTCAGAAATAAGTTTATCATTTAGCCTATTTGCCATAAACAGAAAAGAAAGGTTAATTTAACTCTGTTAGAGAAAGGTATCTAGAAATTGCATTAATCAGCTTCCTTTTACCACTTTTACTTAAATACAACTGAAAAAAACAGGTAAACAATCCCCAAGTTGTACCTCCTCTGTGCAAGTCCACAGTGACTCTGCAGATGCTCCCCCCTAATACACTCAGTATTAAGATTAGGCAAATGCACCTCCACAACTCCTGTTACACAAACCTGTGTTTAGAAAAGATGCAAAGAGAAACCAGTGATCTAGACAAAAAGTAGAATGTCAAATTTCAGACTCTGGACTGTAGAAACACACTGAAAGTGGCCAGTTAGTGTCTGGTACTAATCTTCCTTTCTATACTGGTTTGTGCTAGGATGGAGTTTATTTCCTCTGCAGCAGCCCGTATGGGATTGTGCTTTGGATCTGACACCAAGACAGGGCTGACAACACACCAGTGTGGGTTTTTTTAGCTGTTGCTGAGCTATGCTTGCACAGCACCAAGAGCTTTTGTGCTTCTCAGACCCTGCCAGCAGGTAGGCTGGGGGTGGGTCAGAATCTGAGAGGGGACACAACTGGGACAGCTGACCCCAACTGATCAAAGGGGTATTCCATATACTATGGCACCAAGCTCGAAATATAAAGCTGTGGGAAGGGGGAAGAAGGAGGGGGACATAAATGCCATCAGTCTGTGTCTTCCCACATAACCATTAACACATGATGGAGCCCTGCTTTCCTGGAGATGGCTGAACACCTGCTTGTCCATGGGCAGTAGAGAATGAGCNTATATATATATATATTTATGTGTGAATGTCCTTCCTGATGTCATTTAGGTTAACTTGGTGCTCCAATCAGATCTAACCAGACCAGGGTGCTCAAAGTTTTGTTCAGTTATCTTGAACATCCCCATGGTATGTTCCACCCAGAGGAAAGCTTGGTCCAGTATTTGACCACTTCANTACCCTTCTGATTCTCTCCCCAGTTGTACTAGAGGAGCAGACAAAGCAAGAAGCTGTGTGGGTCTTACCTGCTTATGGACTAACCACAACACCCACATCCACTGTGGAGCCTTAGGTACTTTCCTCCTCAATGTGCAGTTTTCCCTCTATTTCTCCGAGGGTTAAGTAGACCAGACTGAAGAGATTTACACTGCACTATTCAGTCTTCTTCCCTACAGAGGGCCTACCAGCCTCTCCCAAATACTAACATACTGCAGTGCTCGGGCACAGGAACAGCCCACCATTGAACTTCATTCTTAGATGACCCCCAAGTTTTACTGTAACAAGTATTCTTCAAGGCAGCACTTCCTGTGGACCTCAGGGCATTAGCTTAACAAAAGACCATGGGAACAAACAGGCAGAAGAAGATAGAATCAAGGCTTTTCCTCCATTTTAGACTCCACTAGCATGGACCAATTCTTACCACAGAATCCCCAGGGCTTGCATGCCAGCCTACCTACACCCCATACCAGTGTCTCCTAAAGTCTCAGCAAACAGCTCAGACCTTGAACTGTTCTTTTAGGTTCTTTACTGAGAGGGTGGTGGGGCACTGGAACAGGCTTCCCAGGGAAGTGATCACAGCACTGAGCTTCACTGAGTTCAAGAAGCATCTGTACGATGCACTTTCACATGCTGACTTGTCTTGCCCTGTGTGGAGCCAGGAGCTGGACTCCAGGATCCTTATGGGCACCTTCCAACTCATGGTATTTTATGTTTCAATACACATCATCACAGTTAGGTTTGGCCCTGTCCACAAAACACAATGGGTGCTCAGAGATGCACAGTTACTGCANTTTTGTTCAGTTATCTTGAACATCCCCATGGTATGTTCCACCCAGAGGAAAGCTTGGTCCAGTATTTGACCACTTCAGGGTTTGGGTTTTTTTTAAAAAAGGAAATGACTTTTTTTTGTATCACATCAGAATACTTCATACCACACAAGACTGAGCTGTGCTTTGTTTTTTTTATAAAGGTATCTTCTTGCTTCCTAAAATGATGGCAGTCTCCTCTGATGATTTACTAAATTAAATATTGTTGGACTTCGTGATCTTTCGAGGTCTCTTCCAGCTCCTAATATTCTGTGATTCTGTGAAATATAATTCGAATTAACACAGGTAAGAATTCCAGCATGATGGATAATCATCCACACTCATATCAAACATCATTGTATCAGCTAATTGTGACTGGGAAAGGCATTAATTTACTTCAAACTAGTGTTCTTCTTAACTGGAAAACTCACTTCTCATTTTTGAGGGATTTTTCAAAGTGATTGCTACCTCCTGTAGTCATAAGAAGGTGTGGTTGTAAAATTTTTCATCAAAACATTTTCTTCAGAAACCAGCAGAAGTTGAATACAAGAAGTACTCTGCTACGTGTGGTCTGGAACACAGAACTATGTGTTTGAGTGCAACAATCATAGACTCACTTGGGTTGGAAGAGACATTTAAGACCATCAAGACCAACCTCAGCCTAACCCTGCCCAGTCCATCCTCTAGATCATGTCCTTGAGCACAACAATCTGGACGCATTCCTGTGTCATCTAATCTAGGTGATCTTGCTCTAGTGGAGTGTTGGACTAGATGATCTTTCGAGGTCCCTTCCAACTCCTGACATTCTGTGACAACATCTATACACCTTTTAAATAACTACAGGGACGGGAACTCCACCACTTCCCTGGACAGACTGTTACAGTGCTTGGCAACCCTGTCAGTAAAGAAATTAAGGTTGCTCAAGAAATAAATCCTCAGACAGTACTCCCAAAACTGCAGGATACTGTAGCATATGATCTGGTATCTGTTGTGGGTTTGTTGCCTTGTTTTGGGGATGTTTTTTTTTAAGTCTCATTTAAGACCACATGCTTTTAAACACAATTAATTTAAAACACATGCTTGAAAATCTTTTTGTTGTATAAACATATTTAAGTAACCTTTTTAAACATGAACTTGATGAACACCCCAAATCCACGGAACCCACAACTGCAGTGAACAAGACAAGTGTGAAGGAGCATTTAGCATCCCTTCTTTCAGAGGCTCCTTTCTGGGGGCTGAACAACACCCAGAAAAGTAAACCAAGTCTTCAAAATTTTTTACAAAAGGGAACAACAGTTACTTTCTTTACTTAGAACACACAAGAAATCCTCGACAGCTGTGGGGGGTTAACCCTGTCTGGTTACCACGTGCTCACCAAGGGGTAGAAAATGAGATCAGAAAACCTAATCAATCAAGATAAAA
This sequence comes from Heliornis fulica, assembly GCA_013399135.1. Taxonomy (NCBI): domain Eukaryota; kingdom Metazoa; phylum Chordata; class Aves; order Gruiformes; family Heliornithidae; genus Heliornis; species Heliornis fulica. The sequence goes on along the minus strand of VXBZ01005298.1, from coordinate 1,308,193 downwards.
GCAGTTTATTAAAGAAAAGCAAAGGTCATGCATAGAAACAAGAGAAATGAAAGATTTATTCTCTATATTGTGTCAGCAGACTATGTCCACTTCCAGTAAGAAGGGCCTCAGTACCCATAGCGGTTGTGACAGAAGACCTTAAGAACAAATGTCTCCCTCCTGCTGCCTTCTCTTAGCTTTTACTGCTGAACACAGCACAATATGGTATGGAATATCCCTTTAGTCAGTCTGGGTCAGCTGTCCCGGCTGTGTCTGCTCCCAGCAGCCTCCTGCCCAGCCCCAGCACACTGGTCTTCAGGCAGAGCTTAGAGACAGCCCTGATGCTGCATAGCACTGCTAACACCCCGAACACTGGCGCTATGTGCTCAACGCCACTCTGGCTACAGATACACAGCACTGTGAGGGCTGCCGTGTGTGAAGTTAATCCCAGCCCAGCCAGACCCAATACAGCAGCTTAAAATTAATAACTCACCTAGGTATCCTTTCACAATGGGAACAAGGATCAAAAAACCTACACTCAAGGGCATATCTCCTCAGTTAACTATTGCTATGTATGGCATTTGCCACACAAAGGCAGGCATGTTTTCACCATCATCTACAGGTAACACAGAACTGAAGACTCTATTATGTCCTATAACTAACTGTTACTTATTGATACACTGGTTGTTTCCAGAAATTACTGTGAATGAAAAATTTAAATCCAAATTACTTGAGCACATATTACAAGAAGCTTGTTTAAAATGATCACTCAGTCCCAGTTGCACTCACTACCAAGTTCTGAACCCACTTGCAAGTTCAGCTGCATTCAAGAATAGTAGGTTATACACAGTGAATCACTTACATCTTCTTTTGGAGAAATTCCTGAAGGACTACTACTGCCTTTAATCCTACTAATGAAGTCCTGCGCTGTGAAGCTTTATCCAGTCTCATCAAGCACTTCAACAGATTCTTGTTCCCACTTTCAAGGAAAGAAGAAGAGTATGCGACAGGAAGAGTATGGCAATTGACAGCCAAGTGTGGTATATCATATTCCTTTTCGCATCCATACAAAGGAACAGTTGCCTGCTCCTTGTCAATATATCTATTTTCTTACACAAAATCAGCCAGACACAGCTTTGAGAAGCAGCTCTTTTACCAAATCACAGCTGCAAAGTTAGTTGCTTGGCAACATTGCCTCCAAGTATCACACATCAGTCCCAAACATTACTGACTACTGAGCTACAATCTCTACCTGTTTTTCCCTCCATGCTCTACTAGACATAAATACCTTTTCTGAAGAGATAGAGGGCAACTGATGATCTAGGTTTACTGAGTTAGGCAGTAAGTTGACCTGTGCAGTTTTCACTTACCCATAAAACTTGTCACCATCTCTGTAAGCTACAGAATTAGTGCTCTCCATATCCACATCCGCCATGCACTTGCAGCACCCAGATGCTCTCTGAACCTTCAAGTTCTTCCTTCTCTTCAGATGGTTACTCCAGAACACAAAAGTATCCTGGCTCTTCTAGTAAGGAGAACACAAACTACTTCTAAGTATTTCTGGAAAAGCTGGAATCACAACAGGTACTCAGGTTCTTTTGATTGGTTTAAATATCCTAATACCAAGCAGGAACTTCCTGACAGTATGTACGCATACATATGCATTTATCACCAACTGTAAAGTAACAAGTGAAGAAGACAGAGTGAAGGATAAATAATCACTGTACTGTAAATAATGCCAAATATTTACTAGGTATTCTTCAAATCTAAGTTTGCAAGGTCCTTACAAAAAAAAAAAAAAAAAGCCATTGTTTAAGTGGCTTTTTATGAAGCCAGCAATTGGAAAAAATTAGAAGAGTTCTCAGCGGAGGTTCATCATGTACGAGGACAGAATGGGAATCTGTAGCTGTTCATTCTGCTCCAGTCTTTCAGGAGGGACATTGTTTTTAGTCATAATAGTTTCAACTGGCAGCTTCAAGCTTACCACAGGTGCAGTCCATCTTATCATACTGGTCATTAATGAAGCTGCTAAGTAGTGCTGGCCTCAGCATCAATCCCCGAGGTACACCAATACTGTAGAATAATGCAGTTAAATTTATTCTCTCTCAATAGTCTTTAGCTACTAGTGCTAAGCTGAAGTAGTCAAAACCTTTGGCTGCAACAGATCACCAGGGTTTTATCAACCCTTTTGATAAAACCACTGCTGCTAACAGAACTAGCTGAATCTGCAGATGTGAGCAGAAGGAAGAAAGGACTAAGGAAACAATTCAAAAAAAATGAGGCGACTTTAGAAGAAGGCTGGCCCAGTAACAGTGAAAACCACTGAGAAATCAAGGGATAATCAACCAGAATTAAGTGACTGGACATCTTTGAATCAAGGACTAGGTGGCACAGATATAATTGAGAGGCATAATATGGGGTAGGGGTCCCTTTCTGAAGGCACACAGCTTGAACTAACCTGAGAACTAATAAAAGAGGACACTGAAACCTTCACTCAGAACTTACACAAATCAGTGTGGTTGGACCCTGTTACTGTGGCTGCTGTAAGTCCCTAACAACCCATAGTGACTGGCCACTAGCTCACCTTTAAGCTGCTGATCACAACTGAGCTTAGCACTTAGGCACATCTCAATCCACTGCACCAACTCTTTATCCAGACTGCATTTCATCAGGTTATCAATGAGGAAATTTACACAACAGTTTCAGAAGCCTCATTGAAGTAAAAAAATATCCATTGTTCTCCTCAGCCACCAGTCATCTGACTTGGTCATTACACAAGGCAATCAGGCTGGTAAGGCACAATACCCACTTCATTAATATACACTGATATTCTGTCATGCTTGGGTTTTTTCTTTACATGTTTTCAGGACTATTTGCTGTCTCCTTACCAGGAGCTGAAGAAAAGCTGACAGGTCTATAGCTCCCTAAATGTTCCTTTTTGCCCATTTTCACACAAGTCCCCCATGAGCGCCAAAGCCTGTAACGTTTAAGCCTAAGTTGTCCAAGGAAGGCTTTGTTACTACTTCTTTCTTAACCAGGTATTCTGAAGTAGACACCCCCAATATCAACCATGGTCTGCCCTCTAATCCTGGCCTATAAGCTCTCAGCTGGCTCATCAGCCATCTCTAGGCAGAGCTGCACACAGGCTGCCCCACAGCTCTCCCAGAAAATGGCAGCTCCCACTCCCCACTGTGCAAGCTATGCCACTCTGATGCCAGCAAAATCATAGTCCAGTCTGTACTCCTTTTTCCTCTTCCATAACATCTGAAAACAATTTGTTGTTGACCACATAGTGAAAATTGATTCAAATACTGAGGGGATCAACACATACAGAATCACAGAATGTCAGGAGTTGGAAGGGACACTGAAAGATCATCCAGTCCAATCCCCCAGCCCGAGCAGGGTCACCTAGATTAGATCACACAGGAACACGTTCAGATTGGTCTTGAATGTCTCCAGAGAAGGAGACTCCACAACCTCTCTGGGCAGCCTGTCACAGTGATCTGTCACCCTCACACGGTGTAGAAGTTCTTCCTTATATTTAGATGGAACTTTCTATGTTCCAGCTTGGAACCTCCTGTGCCCCTTGTCCTATCACTGACCATCACTGAGAAGAGCCTGGATCCATCCTCCTGACACTCACCCTTTACACATTTACAGACATCAATGAGGTCACCCCTCAGTGTCCTCTTCTCCAAGCTGAAGAGACCCAGCTCCCTCAGCATTTCCTCATAAGGAAGATGTTCCACTCCATCTTGGCGGCCCTGCGCTGGACTCTCTCAAGGAGTTGTATGTCTTTCTGGAACTGAGGGGCCCAGAAATGAATACAATACTCCAGGTGTGGTCTCACCAGGGCAGAGTAGAGGGTGAGGATGACCTCTCTTGATCTACTAGTCACCGCCCTTCTAATACACCCCAGGATGCCATTGGCCTTCCTGGCCACGAGGACACGCTGCTGGCTCATGGTCATCTTGTTGTCCACCAGGACACCCAGGTCCCTCTCACGTGCACTGCTCACCAATAGTCCAGTCCCCAACCTATACTGGTACATGGGGTTGTTCCTCTCCAGATGCAATACCCTACACTTGCCCTTGTTCAATCTCATTCAATTTCTCCCTGCCCAGCACTCCAGCCTGTCTAAATCCTGCTGAATGGCAGCACAACCTTCTGGTGTGTCAGCCACCCCTCCCAGCTTCGTGTCATCAGCAAACTTGCTGACTGTGCACTCCATTCCCTCATCCAGGTCATCAATGACTACACTGAACAGTACTGGTCCCAGTACCAACCCTTGAGGGACTCCACTAGTTACAGGTTTTACTCTGTCAACAGCATTACTCTTCTTCTCATGTGGAGGTTCTCAAAGTCACCACTCACCTGTTCACGATGCAAAGCCTGTAAAAGCCTTGGAGAATTCACTTGTGGCCACAAGTGAACAATACAACACACCTAAGGTCATAAGGTAAAGAGGAATCACACTCAGCTGAACCTTAGTGAGCCAGTCTAGGTCAATGTGACACCTGAGCTAAATTAACTGCTGTCTACCCCCCCAATAATGGCTGATAATTGACTCTAAAATCCTATAGGAAGCATGGATCAAAGGAGTCGTCCCTCCAGGAAAAGGTACCTCCCTAAAAGTCTAAATTGCTTCCTCTGTATTGTTTACAATGACTTAAGGCTGCAGCATAATTGTTCTTCTTTACATCATTCAGACCTAAGCAGCCTGATTCAGGTTTCAGTCTTTAAGAGCAAAGCAAACACTAACAGCTGCTATCAATGGCATCCTGCAGTGGCATCTCTTCTATCACCAAAAGCAGCAGGACCACGGCTTAGGCACCTTGAGGAGACACACACACACACACACACACACACACACAACCAGTAACCACTGAGCAGAACTAGTGTGTCCTTGCCTTATGAATCGCAAGATACTGTCTCATCAACACTAATCAGCACCATCCAGGAACTATCCTACCCTGGCGAAGGATATAAAGGGCAATAAGAAAAATTTCTATAGGTATGTAGGGGACAAAAGAAAGACCGGGGAAAATGTAGGCCCCATCCGGAAGGATACTGGTGTACTGGTTGCCCAGGACATGGAGAAGGCTGAGGTGCTCAACGACTTTTTTGCCTCAGTCTTCACCAAAAAGAGCCTCTTTTCTCACCACCCAAGTTGTGGAAGGAATGAGCAGGGACTGTGAGGATAAACCACTGCCCACTGTACTTGAAGAGCAGGTTAGAGAACATCTGAGGAACTCGAAGGTGCACAAGTCCATGGGACCTGATGAAATCCACCCACGGGTCCTGAGGGAACTGGTGGATGTAGTTGCCACTTGCCGCTGTATTCGAAAAGTCGTGGCAATCTGCTGAGGTCCCCGATGACTGGAAGAAAGGGAACATAACCCCCATTTTTAAAAAGGGGAACAAGGAGGACTCGGGCAACTACAGGCCGGTCAGCCTCACCTCTGTGCCTGGCAAGGTCATGGAGCAGATTCTCCTGGGGACCATGCTAAGGTACATGGAGAACAAGGAGGTGGTTGGTGACAGCCAACATGGCTTCACCAAGGGCAGAT